>JAUYWH010000011.1:14574638-14626217 GCA_034779795.1 Ctenopoma multispine | reverse complement strand
ATCTTTTACAACAAACATCACATCCAAATGGTTTCTCCCCTGTGTGGATTCTCCCGTGTATCTTCAGAGCTGCTGACCGTGCAAATCTTTTACAACAAACATCACATCCAAATGGTTTCTCTCCTGTGTGGATTCTCCCGTGTCTCTTCAGAGCTGCTGACTGTGCAAATCTTTTACAACAAACATCACATCCAAATGGTTTCTCCCCTGTGTGGATTCTCCCGTGTATCTTCAGAGCTGCTGACTGTGCAAATCTTTTACAACAAACATCACAACCAAATGGTTTCTCTCCTGTGTGGACTCTCATGTGTGTTTTAAGATTAGACTGTCTGTTAAATCTTTTCCGACAAACATCACAACCAAATGGTTTCTCTCCTGTGTGGACTCTCATCTGTGAATCTTCCTTTTGTTTCACACTCAAAAATGTCTTTTTAACCAAATGGCTGGAAGACCTTTTCCTTGAATGACATGTCATGTGTCTCCGAAGAGACCGTTTGTAGCTAAACTGTTCATCATACTCTAAACAGCTAAAGGACGTCTTGACAGAAGTACATCCCACAACACTTACAGTGGCTTCCCTATATTTCAGACCATTTACCCCCGACTCAGGTTCCCTGGTCTCTTGCCAACCTTTGTCACTGTCTTCAGATTGGGTTCCAGAAGCTGTCAAAGGATTTTGCCAGTCATCATAATCATAGTCATCATCCTTAGTAACTTCAGTCTCAGTTTCTGAATCTGTTTCATTTCTCTTTAAAAGACTATTTAGATCCAAGTTCCTAGCTTGTTCTGATCCTCCACATTCATCTCCATCAGTTTCTGTTTTAATCATTTCATCTTTGGCTAAGCTGCTGGTTGCAGTCTCTGTCTCTCTGTTGTTTTCAGTCTGGCTTTGTTGAAGGTGTGACAACTGAGTTTTCTCTTCATCACTGTCATTCTTCAGAGAAACAGCAGTGAGTGAGAACCTGGTGATATCCAGACCATTAACCTGATCTCCCTTTTGACTGGTTCTAAATTCTTCCTGTTCATCTTTTATGTGGAGGGACTCTGGATGCTGGTCCTGGACCAGCTCGAGGCTCCATGCAGGGAAAACCTCTTCTTCAGTCACCAACATTTGCTGGAAATCTGTAGTAAACACTGAAATAAACAGGTCAACTTATGTTATTACTGTTAATAAGATTAGTGATGATTCCTTCCTCAGCAGTGTTAATTTCATCAAACATATTACATTTTACAGGAAATGAGTGATGACAAATATTAGGTCAGAGTTAAAACATGTACTTGTATAGCATGGTAAAATGTTTTTACCTTTACTTCATTAAATTGCATCAGTTCAGTTCAACTACTCTTCCAAATTCATTGATTATCTACATTATCATTAATGGGTCTCCGGAACGACACATTAAATGTTGTTAATTATTAATATTTAATTGCTTATTATTACCTGCTAATTCATAAGCATCTCCATCTGTTCTCCAGTAGCTCATGTCTATCCGTACAGTCCTCCACTCTTAGTTATTCAGGAACTATACATTTACAATTAAATAATGATTCTCACATACTTATCATTTATCTTTTATACATTGTAATAGTTAAATTTATGTATGTAAAACATCACCCTTTGTAATTTCTTACAATTCTTTCTTATTGTATTTTTAAAATGGTTACCATAAATAATTTTCCTAATAATTTGGGAAAGTCTCAAAAGCAGAACAAATGTCTGTTTTGTACAGTTTGAACCGTCTAGAACTTAGTGGTAGATGTATCTCACAGACCCGAGCTATGGCAGCATACTGCATTCACATAAAATAAAAATAAAAGACCTTGTATTTATGAGATAATGTACAGTAATGTTAGACTGATTGTAAAGGAATCTAAATATTTCAGAACTTGTCTGAGAATAATGAGATGTTTAAGACGTTTTAAGCATCACAGTAATTCAGTCACAGTTGCCAGTAGTTCAATTAGTAGAAACTAAAAGGGAGATGTTAATAAGCAATTCTGCATAATTAGTTTTTAATATTTTTTTTAACACAATTTTAAAACTCGTTAAAATGCTTCAACACAACAAATTTTATAGGACATTTAAAAAAATCAAACACTGAGGAGTATGGTGGGTTTTCAAGGCTCACTGCAGAGAATGAAAAGAAGAAACCTGGAGCAGCAACAGTCAGACTACAGATTGTGTTATTAATAACAGGTACATTTAAGCGTTTTTCAGTTGTCCTGTTGACTCAATAGTTGCGCCATTGTGCCTGCAAGTGTTTTGTATTTTTTCTCTTGAAAACGTAAGTAAAACATGTTTTTATCTAAATTAAGCTGATTTTATGGTTATTTTTTCAAGATCACGTAGCCAGCAGCACTCATCGTAACTAAACTGAAAAATGTACAGCCAATCCATGTGATGGTCCTGTGAGGACCTTGGTCTGTTTGCAAAGGGAAGCAGGAGACAGGAGGAGGAGAAAGGATAGTGGAGCTGTTCAGTTACAATCAGAGAGTTCAGCTTAAAACAAGACAAAAAGACAAAAAAAGAAGAAAAAAGTGAAAATGTTCTGTTCTAAATCTGTTCTGTTCTACAAATTAGTTTGAGAATTGTAAGTAAAGACATGGTAATTTTTCTTTTTTTTTTATTACTATGCCAACCCTTTTAAGTTGTGTTAATATTGGCAATAGTGAGAAGTGTTATTGTTGGGTTTGAATATATTTGATATAGACCATCCAATTAAGGTAAATGTCAAGTTTTTAGTTGTTATAATCTGATGAGGAATATTTCATTTTCTTTTTCAGTTTTCTCCCTGAGCCACCTTATTGTGATCAGGGGGTTATCGTGCCTCAGTGACCCTAAGAGCTACACCAGCAGAAGCTTAGCGTTCAGATGAGACATTCGAGTTGGACAGGTCTTAGGGTAGAGGTCTGACAAAGTGCAATCCAATTACATAACAAAAACAGTTATCCAGAGCACCCCCACCCCTTTCCCGCCTCCGTCGCCACCATGTGCCCCCTTCACATTTCAGTCTGCCCCCTCATGTATGTCTGTCTAGAACCGGCCCTGGTGATGTGTATGGTAATAGGGTTAGGGTTTTTAGCATCCCTGCTAGCAAACAAGTAAGTTCAGCAGTTGTTGTTAGCAACCGTTAGCAACTGCTAACAACAAAAACATGAGTAACAAAATGAGTAAAAGGAAAAGTCTACTAACCTGATCTGAAGTGAACTTCAGGATTAAAAACAGCATCCAGTAGTTTGTATTTTCTGTTATCTTCTTTTAAACCAGACAGTTGGTCCTCGTAATCTCCTATTGTTGTTTCAAACAGTCCACAAATGTCTTCAACCGCTGCATCTATTCTCTGTTTTACCAGATGTTTCAGTAACAGTAGTTTTGACATTTTGTTGTGACAGAAAGTTTTTTCTCCAAAGTAAAATCTCTTTTCAACATGTCATCAGCAGTAAAAACTGAACAAAAACAGTTTGGTCTGTTACAAACAATCGCTAATTGCTAACTGTTGCTAGGTAACGACCAATTTTCAGTTAGCATTCTAAGCTAACTTTAACTTCATGGAAGTGAATAGCAAGTTTGCTACGTGCTCAAAATGCATATAAGTACTGCAATTTAATTTGACTTTCTGTCCAAAATAAAATTATTTTAAATGCTGTTGAACTTCATGCTGTTCACATGTTCCCCATAAATAATAAAGGTTTCTGTTCAGACCTGTTAGTGTAATTCATGTACAAATTAAAGGACAACTTCAAACACGTTATTTATGAGAATTTACTCTTAAAAATATCAACATTTGTTAAAAAAGCTCTTAAAAAATTGACCCTTAATCAAAGCAAAGGTTGGCATCTACACCAGTAAAAGTTCACATTTGTAAAATGAGTTTTGAATTGCCTGTATTTTAACTGAATATGTTTTTTAATGCATTAACGTGGAAACATCACTAATTTTAAGCGCTTTATATAAGAACAGGTGATTAATAAATAATATATAATCTATTAGTGGATTTGTGTAAAGAATCTACCTCTGTAAAGTAACTAACGTTTTCAAATAATCGCACATCTGACATCTGCTGATTCTGCATGTGGGCCTACAACAGTGCAGACTGGGCAGGGCATTTTATTTTTCTCCATAAAGCATTCATACAAAATTATCTTGAAACACACCTTGCATTTATTAGAAATCACTCAATCTAAATAATTTATTGTGTGCTGTGACATTAGAGATGGTTCAATCTCATGATAAAGAGAAAGCATTAGGCGGGTGCACAGTAACCTATAAAAACCTTTTTAACCATAAGTGTAACCTATCTTCATTTAATTATGAGAATTAAACGGTATTAACACTCAGCTGATGGCAAATGGAGGCCAAAGTTCTTTCACCTTCTTGTGAATTGCCATTTTAATTTAAAGGTTAAATCTGCACATTATCTGTATGCACTGGATTAAATTCACCCTTCATAAAGCACACACTGCCCTCTGTTGACCACACATGAAAACACAGTCAAAAATTCAGTGTGAAGAATTTATTATAAAAAATATCAGCAATCACTGTAGAAAAAAAAAAGTCAGTAGAGAACACACTATGGTAATGAAGAAGTGCTTATGTCATCCTGACAAGCAGCCAGTGTGATAGTGTTTCATCATGAAATACTAAACATTATCATGAAAACAGCAGCTCTTTGTGTCACAGTGTTGTTTGAAACTGAAGGACAAGTTTAACAGGTTTTTAGCTATTAGTTATACAGTAATACTTGTATGGAACTATATACAAATTCAACATATACTAACACTTTACCATCATTATTTCACATTCTTATTCCATTCTTCATTCCACATTAAATAAACTTAATGTCTAAGGATATGTGTCACTGTAAATTACAATCACAGCTGTTATTTCATACATTGTATTATAACCTTATGCTATACTGTGGACATAAAAATATTGTTTACATATAAGATATTACATTAATGAGAAAGCTTTTACTCTGGATAAACTTTAACCCTCAAATATTGAAGTTTTAAAACTGGTTATTTGTTGTTATTGTTACCTCTGGATGGTTTCATTTCCAGACGCATGATTCTTCACAGGTTGTGGAGTCTTCACTGTTTTGTTTGCCTTCTCTGCCTTCACCTTTTTTACCTCACCCGTCTTCACCTCCGCCTCATTCCCCGTAACCTCCTCGTTCTCTGGCTTGAGTTGGACGTTCCTCAGCTTGTGTTTGCCCTTGACGGGAGATGCAAAGGTGAGAGAGGACTTAATGAAGTCCAGAGGGAAGATGCCCACGTCTCCATCGAAGCGGTTCTTGGTCACCTGCAGGGATCTGCGGCCAGGACGTGTCACCAGCTTCTTCTCCTGTAGAATAAGGACGTTGTCGGCTTCTTGGCTGGCCTGGAAGGGGTAAAAAATCAAGATGTGTCTTAGGTTTATTTTCTCTAAGAAGAAAAAATCAAACATTGTTCTGTCTCACCTTAGCAGAACCAAAGATTGACGCTGTTTGAAGTTCTCTGTCATCCTCCTCTTTTCTGGGGTGAATGATCAGAGTGACGTGGCAGCTGCTGTTGGTGGCAAACTTCCTGAATGCCCCGATAATGTGATCCTGAACTGCAAACCTGGATCACATAAACAAAATGAGTTCCCGTATTTGACACAGACTTTACACTTTAAAGGGAATTGCGCATGATGAAGATGATATTGTTCTTAAACTGTATTAAAAATATAATTAACATAAATAACTAGATTTAGGCTCTCTTAAATATGTCATTTTTGTATTTGTCATAGCTGAACACTTACTTGTCTACTGAGAGGCTTTCCTGCCCCATCATGAACTGCAGGTTGTCAATGATGACATGGTTGATATCATAGAGGTAGACAGCATGTTGCATAGTGTCCAGCACTGTCCTAAAGAAACAATTATTTTCTTTATCTACCAATACATTTAATGCTCAGACTATAAATTCACAGGAAATAATGAAAAATGCACATCATATTATCACCAAAGTCCGAGGTCACGTCTTCAAATGTGTTATGTTTAACTGACAGTCCAAAAGATCCATCTAAAGCAATAACTACTTCCTGTGTCACTGCGTCTCACTTTAGCTTGAATTTGCTACAAAAGATTAGATTTTAAACAAAATGCTGATATTTTCTTACAGCTAGTTGAAGAACCTGATGTCCCTGTTGTTGCCTTGTCATCACCAAAATGACCAATTACATTTTGCTAACTGTGGTTAGCTAGCAGTACAGCTACCATGTGACTGCTAATGCTTACTTGATGCTCTGCTGCCCGTGGAAAGTCATGAAGTACAGAGGCAGCTCTTCGAACTTGTCGGCCCAGAAGTCGTACTGCTCCAGGTTCTCCTCCAGCCTCTGCATGGCAAACTGTGTCAGCATGATTTTAGCCAGACGCACGTTGTTAATCTCAAAGCTGCCCCATAAGGTGTTGACACCCTGAATGCAAAGGTCCAGGGCTAGCTCACTGATGAAGGTGGTCTTTCCACTGCCAGTAGGTCCTGAACAATAAAAAAACATAAATGCATTTAAGGGAAACGTGCAGAGATAAACCACAATAAAACAGACAATGACACGTGTCGCGTGTGTTCATGCCTCATATTTAGACTCACGATGTCTAAAAGATGTGGCACACACCTGAGCCTTCATGCCCCAAATATATTATTTTTCAGGACAAGAGGATTAAAATAAACCACGGCCTCCTGTACATAAACACTACCAGTCAAAAGTTTGGACACATAGAAATGAGCATGTTTGTGAAAGAAAAGCAGATTTCCTAACATCAAATTGATCAGAATGAATGTGTAGACAGTGTTCATATTATAAATGACTACTGTAGCTGAATATTTACATAAACATACAGAGGCCTAAATCCTGCAAACATTAGTACTGTCTTCCAATAGCATGTTATGTTTGAATAACTGATCATTAGAAAACCATGCGCAATGATGGTAACACAACTGAAGACACGCATCTTTCCATGAAAAACATGGTCATTCCTGTGTGTCCAAACTTTTGACTGTTCTTGTGATTCATATTTAAATACATTTGGTTTAACACTTTGCACACTGTACACAGTAATTGGCTCAACTGTTGCTATAGAAACGTTGATTAGTGCAGCTTTCATGTTTCACATAGTAAAAACATCTACGACACAAGTACAAACTATATTTTTAGTTACTGCTTCAGTGTTTCACCATCATGTTTCATTATACCTGTGAAAACTGTCAGCTCTCCCTTGCGGTGTCCCTTCAGGATCCTGTTGAGCTCTGGAAACCTGGTCCACTTCACTCCAGCCACCTGTTCTGTGTTCACTAGTTCCCCGTACACGTCCTCTCTGAGCTGCTTGAAGGACACTATTGACTTATGCGCTGCTGGGATGGAGGCTTTGATGATGCGGCTTAAGTTCTTCCCTTCAGCCAGTGCCTCCACGGGACACGGCCGGTACTCCCCTGGTCGAACTAGCGAGCAGCGCCTCAGACCCAACTTGCGAGAAAAGATCTTTGACGCCTCCCAGGAGCGGATGTCGCCTCCCAGCCACAGCGTCACCCGCTTGAACTGTTCCAGGTAAGGCAGCAGGATCGGTGGTAAGCAGCTGACACCCCGTGGAAGGGCAACGCTAGGGAGTCCTGTGGCCTGACTCACAGCCAGAGTGTCGAGCTCATGACCAGTCAGCACCACCTCCGAGTCCAAACGGCCCACCAGGGGCAGGCCAAACAGGTTGTGGTAAGAACTAGACTTTGGGACTGTAGCTTCAGTATATTTGACTTTCTCAGTGTCTGTGTTTTGGGCAGAGAGGAGCTTGACCCCTTTCAGGGAGGAGTCAGGTCCACCGAACCAGGGGAAAACCAGACTCTTGGTTGGTTTGAAAAGCCTGACACCAAACTTCTTAAGGGTCGCATTAGAGATCTTTGTGATCTGAAACAAAACGTATTGAAAAAAGGTCAGTTTAGACATATTAGAGTATTTAATTAAATTTCACAATTAAGCTCAGAAACATTTCACACACACGTCCTCACTAATTCACACTCAATACCTGGAACATGGTTTTAATCAGATGGGCCTCGTCCTCAGGGAGGTCCGTGAGGGGCACAGAGCTGGACCAGATCCTCTGCACCTCCCTCAGCTCCCTCTCCCTCTCCTCCTGCTCCTCCACACTTTCTGGATATCCCAGCAGCACATGAGGGCTCAGGAAGTCCTGTTCCTCTTTCTGCATCACCTCCAGACAGTCCTGGAGGTCCTCCCAGCTCCCTTCCACCAGCGTGTCTTTACAAAGAAACTGTCCAGTGGTTTTGTCGATGAACAAGGAGAAGCTGTCCTTCCTGTGGGACGGACTGATGAAGATGCTCGGGATGTGGAAGCAGCTGTATCCATCGTGAATAGGAATTTCTTTAGAGCGTAGATACTGTTTGATTTCTGTGACTGTGACGGGGTTCACTGGAAATTCCACTGTAGATTTAGCATCTTTTTTATAAGACTTGGCCCCACTCTCTGCAAACAAACAGCCTGTACTCCTGAGCCTTAGGACGTGACGTGGAGCCTCGGGAGGCTTGTGGGTAAGACTCTGCGTGACCAGTCTCAAGCAGAGGGATGAAAACTGTCTTTGGTGGAGTAACTTTGGGTCTACCACCTGCAGGAGACAGGTGGTGCCCCTCTGCAGCAAGCTCCTCCACATTGGTTATACTTGGGTTAGAACATTGAAGCTGCAACAATAAAACGTCAGCTTAATAGAAGCTAAGCTACAAATATACTTTATATTTCTTGTATTTCACTATATATTTGTTTGACCTCGCTAATCAGAGAAGGTTGAAAAGCGTCATTTTTTAGCAGACGACAGTTGCAAAAAGCTTCGATCTGCGTGACAGACTTAAAACTAAACTAAACGAAGCTACACAAACGAGGTAACATGATAAAATCATCTTACTGCTTCTGTCATTCGTCCACATTTGCCTCCGCGCTCCTCTCACCCGGGCTTTTCGGTGCGTTTTCATAACAAGTCCGTCAGAAACATTCACTTACGAGCCGCAAATGCCTGAGTCACATTTTACGTTTACATAATTTTTTTTATACTATACTATAACTAGCATCACATGTAAATTTAATAAACAAATATGACATTCAGTATTCGTATTCTATGCGATTCAGTAGGTTTAAAAAGTCTTGTTTTGTTAACGGTCGTGTCAGTTACATGTTTCCCTCCGGAACGTATTGTTGACGGACCGCGCTGTGGACATGCCCGTCAGTTTGTCCTCTGTGAACGTTTTTCCTATTTGGCGTCTTTGCTGAACATTTTAGCGAGTTAAACTTTGTTCAGCCGAGTTATTAGCTCATTGTTAACAGACAGTTTAACGATGACATCCAGAGGGACGCCGAGTCGCTTCCTGAGAAGTGTTCTTCAAAACGGTGTTGGTCGGTACATCTGTCAGCTGAAACGGATCTCCCTCATCTTCTCCAAAAACGCACAGAGCTCGTTGGGAGTCAGGTAAAAATAAATGAAGAACCGTGTATGTAGTATTTGTGTGTGTACAGTATTGTACACACATGGATTAATTACTGGACGGGCCTAAGTGGCACAGGCCCAAGAGGGTAGGGGCTCCTGGACCAGAACTTCTGGATGAATTGAGTACGAATGTATTTTGTGAGTAAGTCTCAGGGCTCTGTTAAAAGAGCCATGAAGAGATAGGAATTTATCAAAACCAGAAACATCCAATCGTTTTAATCGTTTTGTGTCTGTCAATTCTCACAATTGTACTGAGGGTAACGAAAGTCCTTTGTGAAGTGAATATGATTAGGTGAATGGCGCTAAAACAAATAAAGAATATAATCATCACGAAGCAGCTTAAATATCATTTGTAACCACCACAACCAACAACAATAAATGGTCTAATTTTTCTTTTTCTCAGGGAGTTTATTGAAGAGGGGGTTGTGGATTACGCCAAGAAGAACCCCGGTACCGTGGTGTACGTGTCTCCTCAGTCCTGCAGGATACCCAAAATAGTTGCTGAGTACTGTAAGTTCCCACGACCTGTGTTGTGATACGAGACTTGAGTAAACCAGAATTTCTGTCATTGTAGGGCTTTTTAAAAATCTTTAGAATACACGGTAATGCTTTGATTTACAGGCCCACAAATTGTACTGGAAATACTTGGAAATAATATCATATATATACTTAATTCAAGTTAAAACTCTGTTTATTATTTGCAGTGTTATACTTTACATGATGTATCTTGAACTATAGAAGAAGATATTTAATAGATAGCTCATGTTTAGTTGACCTCGTGTGACCTCATTCTTCTTTGGATTCATTAACCCGACAGCTAAATACATGGAAGTTTCTCAATAATGTATTGTCACATTCCAGGATATTAAACCTGAGACCTGTAAAATGAAGTGTTACACTACTAATTGCATATTTTCCTGTGTTAGTTGCTTATGTTTGATTTGTGTAATTAAATATTAATTTTATTCATGTTATTAAAAACGTAGGCAGCTTTCTGAAGCAAAGTTTTCTCTTTAAATAGATTTTGACCACGTTAAAACATGAACACAGCAAACGCATTACCGTGATAGTTGTGGCTTTGTAGGTGAAGGTTGGATGCAAGGCTGGAATCAGTCTTTTTTTTAAGCTTAAGAAATGGGCAATACAAATAATGAAGTACATCAGAGTATCACTCCTATAGACTGTAGGGGGCAGTATAACACAGGCCTTCTTTAGCCCTCTATTAATTCAGGCTGAAGTGAACTGCCTCTAGAGGTTTCACCTTACTTAGTGAAAAGTATGCTCAGTTATACTGTATGTTGTTGTTGACACTACAATAAGCAGGTCAGTAAATAAACTACCTAAAAATGAACGACTTCCTCTTTTCTCCTGCTGCAGTAAATGGCAACGTGAGGGAAGAAGCTGTCACCAGCAAAACCGCTGCACAGATTTCAGAGCTTTTGACCAAACTGACCAACCAGTCAGGCCTGGACGTCATGCGCATCCGTAAGCCCTTTCACACGGATAACCCCAGCATCCAGGGCCAGTGGCACCCATTCACCAACAGGCCCCCGTCTATCGGCCCCATCAGACCACAGAAACAAGACCCTCAATAAAGACTAACCAATGCGAAAGAAGTCAGAAGGTTTCCAGAGAGAACTGCACAGGTCAAGTATTTCTTATGTTCACAGAAACTGCTTAACTCCGCAGAGGACCCCCCCCCCCCGACTGATGCCATTCTGCTCAGTGGTGTCTGCAAAGCTACAACCGCTACACGCCACCAGAATGCCACATTTGAATAGACTTTACATAAATCCACAAGAGAACGGTCAGCTGCCTCAGCATGCTAAAGAGCAGATAGAACCTCAAGGTTATTCAAAGACGAGAGCAGATGGAATTTTGTATGAAATAAAAAAATAATTTGTGAACATGCTGGCATCGGTGCTTAAATGTATTCATTTATTTCTTTATTTTTGTGCTGCACTGGAGCAGCTTGTCAAATAAATGTGAACAGAGCAAACCTGATCAGCTCGTTGCTGCCTGCGTTATTAGGTTTAACTGCACTTAAGGTATCTCACAGAGATCAGCTTCATTTGTTCAGTTCGGTTTGGGAGATGTACATGGCGTTCGAAGGTTTTCCTGCTGCATAACCTTAAGTGACCCATGACAGATGGTTGTGTGATAGCTTGAGGGACAACGTTTTACCTTCAGCACGGAGCTGTCCTCTCCTCTTGCCTGTAAGAGAAACAGAAAACTCCTGCTGTTGGCAAAGCTGCCCTCTTCTCCCCCTCACAGATGACCCCAGTGTTCTTGTCAATAGAAATTCAGATAATGCAACAAGATGCTGGTCATCGCATGAATAGAAATAAGCAGATATCTGTGAAGTGAATGTGAAGGGTGGCCGCCATGAAACATTGCTAGTTTCTGTTGATTGATGGATACTGTTCTGTTGGCATACACAACATAACTCCGTCTGCAGGAATTAGTTTGGCTATCTGTGTAGATTTATGTAGAGCAGAAGCGTGAGGTGACTGCTGAGGATGGCGATGAGTGAGAATCAGAGGAGCCTCACTGTCTCTCATGTTATTTACCCGAGTTGCATTTTTCCTGTGAGTGAATCTTACACAGACGTATGCAGTGGTGGAACAACTTAGATCTTTTACTTAATCAAAAGTATCAGTACTCAATTACAAGTAGAAGTAAACAGCATTAACAGCAACATGTACATAAAAGTATGAAAAGTAAAAATGTCAAAGATGCAATTTGACCCCATTCAAAGTGTTGAATTAATCTATGGGTTTTTTAATGTACTATTATGAATTAACCATCTGTCAAATGTCCATTATACATTTATATTATCAACAGCATCAAATTCAATACTGTCTAAAATAAAATCTATTGTGTTTAGTTCTCCAACTTGACTATAGCATCATAAGTAGTAGGGTTTTGTTTTGCCAGGTACTTGTGCTTTCACTTTTCCAGTTGATGTACTTACTTACTACAACTCTGAATGTAGTGGAGTAGAAGTATAAGGCAACAGAAGGTGTAAAATAGTTAAAGTACCTCAGAATTGTACTTGGGTGCAGTAATAAGTTACTTTCCAGTCGTAGCCACTTAAAGTGATAATCTGTAAACGTACGTCATCAAATCAAACCGTACATTGTCCCGTACGACTGTGAATGCTTCAGCTGCTTTGATAAAAAGCGTGAAGAGGCACGGCTGAAGCGTCACTGGCTGAGGATGCGAAAATGTTTTTGTTGTTTCATGCTTCACATCCTGTGTTTTCATTTATCTGTCGCACCCGTTACATTTATCAGTGCTGTTGTGCTGTCATCACACCCGCGCTCCCCGGTGGATTCTGGCACAGCTTGACCCACACTAGGACATTAAAGGATCTAAATAAAGATGCTGTTGCTAAGTTACTGGCTGAACGCTGCCCTGAAAATGATTATTTTATTCCCACCTAAGCTTATGTTATATCTCTGCTCTGTCAGAGCCATGTGTATGTAAATGACTCCTGGGTCATGTGGGATCCAATCCTGGTGGAGGACACTCACAAGCTAAAAACAACCCAAGATCACATTGTCCAGAGAATAAGATTCAGTGTGAACATGTTCTGCATGTAATTATCTGACTTCCTCTCAGAGCTGTTAACCAGACTGAACATAATGCAAAGTATTTTTTCTTAAATACGCACAAAGGCCAGTAGAAATTTATTGAATTAAAAAAAATACATGATTCCTCCCTGTCAACAGCTCACGTGTTTAAACTATCTTATAAAAACCAAGAATGTCACTTCAACTAGTTTCTGATGAAATCACAAAATGACGTAAAAAAAACTCACATAAGGAAAGTGTCACAGTTTACTGGGGTGTACGACATGTGCTAATGTAAGAGCAGCACAAACTGTGAACGCTTTACACCAGATTCTTTGGCCGACAAATAAATAATCATCTACATAAAACACTAAATCTTGCATAATGACCCAGCAGGATGTAATTAATGTTAAATTGTGACAAACAAGTGCTTCACTGTGGATTTATGTACAGAAAAAGATGTATGTAAAAGTGGTAACAAACATGTTTCTGCCGTAGAAGTCCGTCGTAAACCTATACAGTGCAGAACCAGTTTATCTTGTAAACAAATTGTCTTTAAATGAGAATTACGCAGCAGCAGCAGCAATGGTCGCTTTAATTAAAGTGAAATTCTCCATTGAAACACAGCTATCATTTAAAATTGGTCAGAAAACATTTACGATCCTGGAAAAAAAAGAATCGTAACATAAGTTATGTGTTAGAATCAAATTTACAACATCAAATGTTAAATTAAAAAAAACAAAATGTTTCTCCAGTTCCTTCCTTTACCAGCAGAATCTCAAGCTGTCTTTGAAAACCAGCTCAAATTAATCAGCCATTTGTAAACTTAGGAAGCTCCTTGAGAGAGAGTGTGGCATGGAGCAACAGCAGAAGCAGCAGAGAGGCAGCGAGGGGAGGAATGAAGATGAGCATCAAAACAAGCCAAAGCCTGAAGAGGCTGACAAGAAGAAAGCTGGAAACGTGCAAAAGCAGATGAGCTGCTGTCACCTCCTGTCTGCTGACCAGGACACGCAGCTCGGGTCAAATGTCCAGAAGGTCAAGGAAGAAGTCACCACAGCTAAAAGCACTCAGTATTTGTTGGAGTAAATATGTAGAATAGATATGAGATCAGAAATGATGACAGCATTTACTGACAGATTTTCACTCCTCTCCAAATTCAATTTGAAGCCAAGCTCAAAAGAGCACATTCAGCACATGTATGCTATTTATTCAGACGGGTCTGCAATGTATAAAAGCTAAAAGTTATCTGCATACAGTTGAACTGGACGACTCTGACTCATGTCGCAGCCGAGAGGGTTGAAGAGTACACCAGTGAGGATTATAGCAAAAGTCCAAAAATATTTTCCAATTCCAAATTTGCTCAGTTTGAAATAGTTTAGCCCATAAAACCTGAAGGTTGAGAGGTGAAACGTGTGTAAAAAAAACATTAAAAACACAGTTTAGATTTGGAAAATAATGTCTATTTGTAATAAGACGTGTTTTACATGTTGATACCAAATGGACTGCAAATTAATACACTCACCGACATTTTTTAATTAGTGCTCATTAAAGAGTGCAGACTGTTGAAGTGATGCAGATCTTTCCCCTTAGCGAGACTGAGGCTTGACACAACATCGCAGGGAGACGGCCCCGACTGAAGAGAATCAATAAAGTGGGATTAAAGTTTCAGTTTGCTTAAAACAAACCAGGTCAGCTCTCCATAGAGAGGGGATGAAAGCAGCCATCGTTGGTCTTTCCTCAGTGAATATTTAAGATTAAAAGAGGAACACGCATGCAGGTAAGCACTTTGAGTTTGCATGAAGTACACCGCCTGTATAAAAACCTGCAAGACGAGAGACAGCTCCCGCCTCCGTGTGTCATCATCTGTTCTCTGTATAACCAGGATACTCTGGTCAAATGTTTTCTGTCTGCTTCTAGCTGTGGACACAACAGCGCTCTATGCAAACAGATGAAAAGCCCGCGTCCTCTCTGCATGGAGGTGATCCAAGTGTCGCTGACAGATGCATGCTGCGAGTCACCGGAGAGGGGCTCCTGCTGAACCACTGCTTCAAAAGCTGATTCAACACTTTGCTGGAAAGATCTGTGATGTGTTTACAAACCGGCCAGAGATTCATTCCCGTCACCTCGCAGTAAGTTATCCTGCACATGTGAGATTTATTCATAGTGCCGTTCACCTTGACAGAGAAATACTGTAAGTTCTGCAGTTCTTGTTGTTTTGGCTTTGCTCTGATGTCAGGTAAATACCGGGGCTGCTTTTGTGGCCTCCATGCGTGAAGGTCTTCTCTACGCTGACTTGGCAATCCTCTGTCACAGCACAGGCCAGCGACAAACGCAACAAACGAAATAAAAACCGTTTCGTCTCTCTGCGACATCATTTTGAAAAGAATCCAGCGTTTGAAACTGTTCTCTTCGCATCAGGAAACCTCAGTCTGACAAAGACGACGTTTGCTTAGGTGTATTAATATAAAGCAGCAAGTAAGTGTATCACCTGCGTTTCAGTGTGTGTGCGTTGTGGCTTCCTCTCAGTCTCACAGGCCACAAACTCACTGCTCCTTTAATGGCCTTTAATAGACCACTCTCACACACACACACACACACTCTTTTCTTTCAGCACACAGATTCTTAAAAACAGAAAGACACGAGGAAAAAAAAACAGTTTGCTACAGGTGTTTTCCGTCAGCACTGGCACAACACATTGCTACTAACAGCTGCAACAGTGTTGTCATTATTGCTATTTACACGACAACAGAGGGAATTTGGTGAAGTTCGGTTTAAATAATTTAAAACGTGTGATTTGTCTAAACAGCTCTGGCTCTTGTGCACTGTAACAGAACAGTCTTCTATTGATGATGCTCCACCCAAAGCCTATATTCTGTGTAATGCAAAGGTTGTATCTGAAAACAGAATTATTTTTATTAATGTATTTATAATGTTTCTCACATTTTTGGACTAAACATAAATTAATTAACACTTAAACCATTCTTAAAGCATAACACATTTCTCTGCTTGTCTATCTATATGCCTGGGTTTATAGATAGACACAACTGTGGATGAATGCACTTAAAAATACTGTTATGATAAGTCTTTTAGCAGGCCTTTGCTTTGGTAGATTAGTGCATGTTTAAGAAGAGACTGGTGACCTGTCAGTAACAACATCCTCACGTCACACTTGGAACCTGCAAGGCCAGCCTCTCAGGTTTTGGATGTGCTGATGAAATATATAAAAGTTTTTTTAATTCCCTTCCTACGCTTAACTGTGAAACAATGCACAAAATAGCTTTTGGGTGGAGAATCAGCTGAAGTTGAACTCTTCCTGAACACTTCCACAGTCTCAAAAATACATCATCACCTTCTGGCCTGATCTACTTTGTTACCCGTGGCTGCATGTTGCACCTCTGCCTCTTCATTTCACCCTGACCATGATCTTTAACAGGCCCTCAGAGAGACTACAGCGAGGTAGCATCATTAAACTCACTACTCAGTGTAATTTGTTTTGCATTGGTGCAGTCTATGGCCAGATTTTTCACAGCTCCACTTTTGGAATTGCAGTCTCTGGTTAGTGTTGTCCATGGATGGCGTGAAACCATGGGAGACACGGCAGGCTGTACATTTCAGTTCAGGTTAGGACACAACCTACAGGTACTCAGACACTGGAAAAATAACAGCAGCGTTTGATACAACAGTCAGGTCTACCCACAACTACAGGTCACCGTCAGGGTAAAAATAAATAACTGTGGGACAAAGATGGGTAAGCGATGTCCTAGATGGAGCTCTCATCTGGCTGCAGGTCCAGCTGTGTGTGCTTCCTCTTCTCCAGGATCCTGTTGAGCTCTTCTGTGAAGGAGTGGTAGAGCGGGGACATGCCATCGGGGTCGGCCTGCCTCAGCAGCACGTAGCTGTTCCCGTTCATCTTCCTTAACACGCTGGGCAGAGTGGCGGATAACCCGTTGGCATAATCCATGCTGGGAAGGGGAGGTGGCATAGGTAGAGGAGGTGCTGGAGGAGGGGTTTTGGCGGGAGACGTCTGGCCCTCGCCTGGAACTATCTGGAGGAAACCATCACTGAAGTCCCCGAAGGTTGGTACAGAGATGGACCGACGACCTTGGCGGCCATTGCAGTGGCTGGAGATGGTTTTGAGCTCAAGATGGGAGCTCCGTTTCCTCTCGGAGGCCCCCAGAACCTGCAGCCCCTGGTGGGAGAACTTTCTATCCCGAGAGGCTCGCCTCGTGCAGAAGCTCACATAAAGAAGCACAACAGTCAACACCAAGCAAAGTCCTCCGAGAACCGCCACCAAGGAGATGTAGACGGCTTCCATGTGTCTGTACGTCTGGGACTCAGGTGCTGGAGGGAGCGGGGCAGGAGGTGAGGGCAGAGGCTGCTCAGTGGGGCTGCTGGTGGAGAGAACTGTCGGGCTTGAAACTGTAGTGGGTTCAGTAGTGGCTGTGGGCTCCACGGGGAAGTACGGATCTGTGTGCACCCTGACCGTGTAAAGATAAACCAGGACCGAGACAGAGTTCTCGACAGCAAAGCAGCGATAAGACCCACTCTGCTGGACGCGAGCTCCGATTATGAGAAGACCGTCCGTGCCAATGCGGTAGCCCGAATTGAGGCCGTATCCCTGGAGTTCTTTGCCATTTAGTGTCCAGCGTGGAGCTGCTAGGTTGGAGTGCAGTTCACACTGTAGTAGCACATCATCACCCGACATCACGGAACGTTTACGATGGACCACTGGGCGACAGAAAAAGACAACAGGAGACATTAGAAGAACTGAGAGGAGAGAAAACAAGAGTGAGATAAGATACAGAGCTGGGGGATAAGGGGGTGGAGAATGTGCGTGAGAAAAATGCAGCTGGACAGCAAGATGGATATAAGACAGGATTACATTTTAAAGTGTGGGTGAACAACCTGTGTGGCAAAACCTTTCAGCATCACTTTCCATCCCTTTTCATAAGCCTCTTTAAAAGCACAGAGCCCTGCAATGCAGCCAGCACGACCGCCTGACCTCCAGCAAGAGAGAAACTGATTAAAATGTGTGTGCTGGGACCTGGGGGATGGGTAAGGAACACACACCTAATGAAATCCCTTAATAGCTGCTAAATGCTTGAGTTTTCAGGCAGAGAAAAGAGTATGTGTTGGACTTAATTTCACCCTACGTGCCCGTGTGTGTGTGTGTGTGTCAGGCAACTAGTGAAACAGAGGTAAGAGTAAAAGTACTAAACTTTCTCAACATAAAAAGCGGCTCGTGTTACATAAGGGATGTACACTATGTGCACGTGTGTGTTGTGTCACGTACCATTTCCTGAGTTCTCCTTACAGCCCCTGATCCCTCTCATGATATCCTGGGTCAGGTTTGACCTGAAATAATGAAATTAGTATTTAAAACTTACAGTAACAAACAGGAAAGTCTTAATAAGATTAAAAATCTCTTCTTCAAGTGAGCCATGGGCACTTGTGTAACATTACTGGCTTATGTAAAGATACGTATGAATGTTACATACTGGGGCTTTAATTACTGTTAGTACTTGAGTAAATGGGAAGAGAGCAATAACAGTGAGTTACAGGCAAACTACATGAAATGGAAAATGCTAATTATATCTAAAACCACCAAAATAACTATAGCAAATTACACCCACAGTACTACAACAATATGAAGCTAATAACACCAGCGTTGTGAAATACTTCAAACTGCAGCGAGAAGAGAGAACATCAATTTTCTGCAGCGATGCTTTGAATTCAGACCAGATTCTGCTGTTTCAGATCAGGCTGCAGAAGGTCGCAGGCAGATGGAGCAGCATTCATTAAACCTTTTACCCAGTTCAGTGCAGAATAGCAGTAAAGAAAAACTCCTGCTGCAAGTTTTATCCTCCTGAAAATAGTTCGGTATTAAGCACACAGGCGCGAAGATGTTCCTCTAACATTTGATGCTTTCTTCAAATGTGATGCGGGAGATGCTGATGTGTCTGCGATATGGCGACGGAGATTAAGATGTCTGCTGCTCACTCATGCAGAGCGCATGAAGAGAGGTACACACAGCTGCCAGCGCGAGAGCGAGCCAGAGCAGGACTGTGTTTGTGTGTAAAGCGAAGTGTTACGGAGCTTTTCTGTAAATGATTGTCAAGCGGTTCCACCTTTTCTGTTTGTCTGTTGCAAACGTTGGGATACATTCAGTAAATGCTGATTTAAAGTGAGCGAGAAGTGCATTTTTTAAACTGTTGGAGTTTCAACCCTTCACACTCCAGAAGACGCTCCTGCTGAGCTGAACAGACCTCGTGAGAAATAAATCCAGGTCGACTACATTGTCTTAGACCTGCTTTCAATGGAAATTCTTTTAGTAGGGAAAGTAAGCTGCATTAATAATTAATTACACTGTGCTGTTGCCCGGAGGAGGAAATAAACATCAGCCAAAAAGGCCACGTAATGCAAAAACGAACACTATGTCCAAATGATTTGTTTCTGTTTCAACCTTAATTATTTGACTAATACTGACACTGTCAAGATCCTCACACTCACTTGCTACTGGTGACAACTGAGTTGCTTTATTTTCCCACTGAATGTACAGAACCACTGTTTCATGGCTCTACCAGGTGGCAATTTCTCAGACTGACGTCTAATCGCAGGCAGCAGAATATATACGAAGAAGAAGCAGGAAAGCAAAAAAAAAAAAGAAAGAAAAGAGTTTCAAGAGGAAATAAAGCAGAAAAACAAGACGGGTGGAACAGCAGAGGAGGCTTATGGAAATATAGACTCAGACTCTGCACTGAAGCAATTCAGCAAATTTATCTGTCTCAACCAGAATTTGGTTTATTCTCTGCCAAATCTCTATGTAAACACGATACACTGTCTGTCTCATTAGAAATGTATATTTGTGTCTGCGTCTACCAGCGTACCGTATGTGCATTTGTTAGTCTACTGCCTCACCTTTGGGCGCGCGAAGATATCTCCACACACATCTTCCCGTCCCAGGCGCAGAACGGATCTCTGGCGAACACGCAGTCATAACAGGACGTGTACCTCTGACAGGCTGACAGCGGCACCTGCACTACTCCAGAGTGGGAGCCGACATAGATGCTCCTCTGTGAAGCAAAACATATACAGCATCATTAATCCCTTTATTCTGTATTTTCAATTTTTTTTTCTTTTGACCTTTAAAGTCTTAAAATTGCAGCAGGCAGTAGAGGTTTTGTAAAGCATGGCAATAAGCAGCATATTAGCTGATTAAATCATAAATTCTTTGTGGATTAAATGATCAACAGGCAACTTAAACCTTCAGTAAATTAACATACACAGTAAGTTTGATACATGAATACACACCAGAGCTGAGGACATGACCATGCTCTCTATGGGCTGTGGCTTATCAAACACCTGCAGCTCCTCTATGATGTGCACTTCTCCATCGATGTCCACAGCTCTGTGAAGCCAGCCGTCATCTGTAAGATACATCCTCGTAAGACAAGACACTGGAATAACCTCAAAAGGATATAAAGAAAATAAAAAGAATGGTGCTGTACTGGAGAAAAGTTTAAAATGAACTAATGAAGGAACAAATGACAGGGTGCAACATAAACAATGCATGTTAACATGTTGACAGCTGACTACAGCCTCCCAGAGCTGTTTGCATGACTGCAGACTATCACGACTCTGTGCCACATCAGGGTTTCACAACACCTACAGCATTTACCTGACTGTGCCGTACTAGAACTCACCAGTTCCCAGAAACAGAACGGTAAAGACGTTTCCATCCAGCGCCAGTTGCTTGTGCACGACCATCCTGACATAGTTGACGCTCCTCTTGAACAAGAGGGGCCGCACGCCGATTGGCTGGACCTGGCTGGCCATCAGCGGGTGCCTCCTGGCGAAGGTGAGGACGTTGTCTGGGAGGTCTCGAGAGGAGTTGATACCCTGGGATCTGTGCAGATCTGTTATACACTGAAAGGATGAGAAGAGGAAAGCAGAGAAATAATCACTCTTAGCTTAAATAGGTGAAAGAACTGAACATTAAACACTCTGTTTTTATTTAATGGAACTTACAGATCCAGGTCTTGGCTCTGGAACCTTCCCAGTGTACTCCCTCCACTTTGAGTCTTGCACCTCCATATACGGGCCCTCAAAAGCCTTCTGTACATCCGAGTAGGCGTACTGGCAGATAGCTGAAGCTTTGATATTCTTCCTGAAAGACAATCCCCCACCCCCAGCCCGAAGACACATGCAGAGGACACACTCAGGATTAATGATTCAACACTGAACAAACAGTGAGAGGGAACACATCACAGATCGTCAGCGGCCACTCGCAGGTGAAACTGGGGGCGTTAAGGTGGTAAAGTTTAGTTTTTACATTCACGTTTTCCTCTTGGATCTTATCGATTTCTGGGAGTGGTGTCAGTGACGGGTGTGTAATTTCCCTCGTCATCGCCAGCAGTTACTCCCGTCATTCACTCCAGAAAGAAATATTTGTTCTAAGGATATCTGAGCACCTACAGTCACAGTACTTAAATACCCACTCCCTGTGAGTCATTAGTATAGCCATCTCGTTTGTGGTTTTGGTGGAGCACCTGTGAAGGGAAAGGTTCGTCCAACAACATAACGACAGCATGAGTTGGGAGCCAGGTGACCCTTAATCTTACGCCCTCAAGGTGAGATTAGTAATGGGGGGGAAATGTCGGCGTCACATTCTTAAGTCCTTTGTGTGCCCACCTTCAAAAGCACTCAAGCGGGAGAAATTGGACTGAAGTGAAACCAGAAACTTAATTCAAAACCGATGAGCAGTATAGCTCAGGGGCTTTACACGTTCTCGCACGCTCGAGTCTAACGCATAGTGATGACTGCTACTCGCACAGGTGCGCTAAACAACATACAGGAAGACAAAAAGAGACCCGAGGCGAGGAGCACGAAGAAAGACTCAACAGATGCTGCAGTGAGCGAAGGGACAGACGGACCAAGTCTGAGTGTTCGTGGAAGAGGACTGTAGCAGAGAAAAAAGCAGGAGAGGAACAGTATGACTGTCCTGTTGCCCCATGCTATCCTCTCCATCAGAATTCAAACACCCGTGGGACAGTTTTATGCAGCATGACTCTGCATATCAGCACAAGCACACACACACACACACACTCACACTGCTGCCAGAGAGTCCACTGGCAGATATCGTCCTCTGACACTGTCACATGAGCAGCGACTGCAGCTCAGGCGAAATTAATCTGATGATTATTCTTTATGATTAATATAAAAGTTTAGTCTAAAAAAGATGTTTCTGTTGCATTAAGTGTCCTTCTTCTTTTGCTTTGGGAGTGTTTGTGAGTTAGCTTCAACAAAAGGAGCTCTAATGGTATTTCAGACCAAATTTCAGGAACCTTTACCTGTTTCAACATGACTATGTCCAAAAAGATCTTTTCCTCTGACGTTTTCAAGGTTTCAGGTTTTTCAGCTAAACAGTTCAAACTCAACAGCAAACGTGACACTTGAAGGGTTAGATCTATGCATTTTATGATAGGAGATAATTATTGTGAGGTATAGAAAACGTAATAACACGTGAAATACACAATTATTTATGTTGTAAGAGTCTTCTAGTCTTACTTTGACATTTTATCTTCAATCACTGGAGCAGATCAACTAACTAACTAACTAACAAGCCTCCACGGAGCCGGCCCCCTTAGCTCTTGGCTCTATCTGTGCTTCTCTCTCTCAGCCTTAGGTCCAGTTTCTGACACCATGTGTGGTGCGCGGGTGCAGCACGGTGTCTGTGACTTGCTCCACCGCTCGTTTGAAATGAGAACTCATGCTTAGGCCTGTCCTTTTTCGCAGCTTCGCTCCGTGGCGGACGGGGCTGATGTGCGGGTCGCAGCAACAACAACAGTGAGAATAACAGCAGGAGGACAGAATGTAACCCAGAAAGATGGAGAGGAAAAGACCAACTGAGAGACAGCACATCTCCCATTTTTTATTTCTTAAAAAAGTGTAAAATATTAGTTATTGCAGCTTTAAATCTCACTCATCCAAATATTACTGAAACACAGAAATATATGTTAATGACTGAGCTGCTAGGAGGCAGATTTTCTTACCTTTAAACAAAACCAGACTAGCTGTTCCTCTGCTTCAGTATGCATGCAAGAAGCTAGATAGCTGCTTCATATTTAAGAGACAGTCATGAAAGAAAGGGAATACTTTATTCCCCTGAATGTCAAACTCCTCCTGAGGGGAAAAACAACATCTCTTACCATTCCAGGCCGAAGATGCCGTAGAAAATGCTGCTGTGAGCGTCCCGACCCTGCAGGACAAACACACTGCGCAGGATGTTGAGGTGCAGCTCATACTCTGGGACAGAACACACCATTCTGGCCTTGAGGAAGGAGGTCCACTTTCTCTGTAGTGTCCTCTGGCCACCCCAGTCCGTCTGCAGACAGAGGAGACAGTGGATCGATGAACGGATAAAATGCTTAGACAAAGTCACTAGAGCTGTTATTGTCATTATAACCAATGCACCATTGACAGGGTCGTATGGAAGTGGAGCCAGAATGTGTTCTAACTCCGAGTGTGCCTACTTTTGCACATTTGCTCTAATTGCATTCAGTAGCACTGGGAGGTAAGGCTGCAAGAAATCTCTCCCTGAAAGAGTAATTTAGCACACCTCATTTAGAAGAGAGAGAGAAAAAACAAAGAGACTTTCTCTCTCTCTCTCTTTGTCTGAATTACTTTGTGCTTCATCTTTCTTCGTTTTACGTCTTCTGCAGAGATCTGTCATTTATCAAAAATGCTCCGCCCGCCTGCTGCGGCCACCCACACACAGAAAAGGCAAAGAGGCTCAAATCAACATAACACATGCGTATCCAACACTACAATGTCTGCATTAGGAACACTTCCACCAATAAAACCAACTCAATTTGTGGTTTAATAGACAGAGCGAGAGAGCGAGGGAAAAGTACAGCAGACAAATGCATCCGCTCTTATTATCCATTTTTCTCATAGGACAAATTCTCAAGAGAGCCAGTGTTGGCCGAGAAGTTAGTAAAGCAGGGCTAAGATGGATGCCTCTGAACAAACAACATAAAAGATTATTATAGAGATGGATACTGGCTTGTTTTGTAGCTAAAGGGATCCACAGATACATTACAATCTACGTCAATCAAAGCACCATCTGGGTCACTGGGAATAAGAGTCAAGAATCCAAGCACAGCACTGTAAAGATATCCCTGTGGGGAAATTAAGCCAAGACAAAATGGAGACTGTGTTGCTGTTGGAGCCAGAAAGTTGATTTCTAGAGTTTTAGCCAGCATTTTAGACACATGAAACTCAAATGTCTGCTTCTGTGTCACTGATAGGACGTTCGTTTCATGTAATTTACACCGTTCTCTGAGAAAATAGGTCATGTGAGCTGAGGAAGTAGAAGCAGCCTGACTGTGAAGTGTAAAACAGAAGAGGACAACTAGTTAGGCAGCTCAAAAATGGCAAATCTTCAGTGGTTTCAGGCCAGAGGCTACTGCCAGGTTCTTCACTATCTGTGGATCGGCGTCTGGCTGCCATGGAGCTGAGCTGGGGACCAGCTCGACATCTGCATGCGCTGCCATGGCCTAGATCAGACTGAGTTATTACACTCTCGACTGCTCTGAAAACCTCCACACTGCTGATAAAGAGAGAGAAGGAGAGGAGCCCAGACCTTATTTCCAGAAATGATTCTCTCTGCCTTCGGAGGCAAAGAGAATCATAAGATGAGCTGCCGGAGTACAGGGAATTTTAAAGGTTCTACAAGATTTGGAGGGAGAAACATTTTCAGAAGTGATTTCACCACCTGCAGCTACATGAAGAAAGTGTGACCATCTAATGTAAAGAAACATAATCAAAGCTTATCATATTTTTTGAAAATGAGGACGAGAGAGATGCAAAACGACCTCCTGAGCCAGACTCAAACTGGGACGTTGTGTTGCGTCTTAACCCTGGGCCACAATAAATTTGTTGCAGAATTAATTCAGTCTAAATCAATTAAGTGTAAATAAAAACTGTGCATGAATAATTTCACTAAATGTACTCAAACGCTCCATAAACATTTTATTAAATATTCAGACTAAAATCAAAAAAACGTTTTGAGTACGTCGCATTTAAATTCAATTCAATTTTTAATACTGAAAAATGTCAATACGCAGACTGAATCCACTTAATACATGAATGTTCTGAGGATGGAGATTACACTGATGTTCCAATAAACTTCAGTTTAATTATGTTATGGTGGCATCACTGGCTGGATAATGTTCAGAGGCAACGTTTAGTTTGAATGAATGAAGCGCTGCTGGCAGCTGAGTCACCACGAGATGGTTGGAGCCGCATGGAGGTCACGCAAAGCAACTATCACACCAGAGACTGTGGGTCTGCGTCCACATTTTTATGTAACGAAAGCGCGGTTTAGGTTTAAGCACAAGTAAAAGTATTTATTACATTCTGTCGTGTTGTTATCTACAGACTGTGGAACAAAAACAAGCTGATTTTATACATACATCTGTATTTTAATAATACATGATTATTGTTATCCATCCATCTAATGATTGCAGTAAAAGTACAATACTTTCAAGTTTTAAGTAACACGTAATGGAAATACTCCAGTAGAGAGTCACCACCATCTCTCTACCTGAGCACCTGCAACAAACGGTGTCGAGAGTCTTTACACCGCACAGTTAAAGATGCCAAGTAGACTTTTTCAGCTCAGTAGTCCCACAATGGTGGAACAAACTACCTGCCAGCGAAACAGATGTCTTCACTTAAAAATACGGTATAAAAATAAATGAATTTCTCTACTTCCTGGCACTTAAATCGTACAAAACTGAACCATCTCTTCTCATAGCACTTGGCTCCAAATGTCCTCTGCCTGACTCAGATTTCCTGTTTGCTTTGTACCTCACACTTAAGTCGCTGTGGATAAAAGCATCTGACAAAGAACTCAGGGTAAATGTGTCTGCCGTCGCTGTGGATTTTTTCTGCATTAAACAAGACCCTGATCTTTCCTTAACCTCAAGTGCTGCGAGTGCCCGAAGATGACGATTATGTAAGTTTAATCATTCAGCAGCTTCGACAGCGTGATTGTGCTGGCAGGTCAGATATTTCGAAGAAGAACAAATATGTTGTCTTTGAAAATATTACTGACACACTGATTATTAATTAGCATTGCCTCATCAGCTAGTCGCCATTAGTCCAACATATTGTATTAGCTGTTGCAAATAAGTTACATAGACAATAAGCATCATTCTTTGGAGACCGGGGTTTATGGACACTATTGTCAGTCAATTTAATGGATAGCAGAATTGGAGGAGCTGGTCACAGCTGCAAAAAATCTAAATTAGCCCCACTCAGATGTACCCTTCATTATGTAAATGTGATGGCAAATTGCAACCTGTTGTGTTATTTCTGAACAAGTGTCCGATTCACTTTTACATGAAAGCAAAAATGGCAATCTTACAAGGTCGGATCTAGTAACATTTCCACGTGCGTATCTGTTCACACCACCTCCTTAAAAGCTCTGCAATTAGCGTCAATCACCACAAAGCAGATTCTATATAAATAAAGGAAAGGAAACAGACAGTGAGCTCATTTTAAGTTGCTGTTGTTGGGTAAGTCTGTGAAAAGTCCCCCGGTGGTGTGACCTAGTAATCAGACTCTGTATTTTAAATGTGTATTCATGTGAACTCAGTTAATGAATATATTAATATCCAGGCACACACATTATTGTACACATAACAAACCCCGATTTAACATCCTGTCACACAAATAACCTTTAAAATCCATTCCTGAAGGAGCCTAGTGGAGAACAGGAAACACTATTCTGTGGTGAAAATATGGTGAAACAGGAAATGAATTAATAAACTTTCATAAATGTTATCAATTAGCACTTCCAGATGTTTGAACAGTTTGGACAGTCAAACTCACTCTGGCCGGCAAATCCTTTTTTTTTTTGCAAACATACATGCAAATTGTTTTCACGTCTTCGCAGAAGACAAGAAAGAAATCTCGTCCTCTACTTGAAGTTGATTTGTGGTTTCAGTACATCTGCGTACTGTGATGGTAATTACACTTTTGCCCATGGAATGAAAGAAACAACAGGGAGGAAGAAAGAAAGGGAGGACAGACTTCTAGAAATGGTTGCTGGGCATCCTGTCTACACCAAAGATGCTGATCGCAAGTGAAATGAGTTGAGAGGGAAAAAGATTAGGAGGAGGAGGAGGAGGAGGAGTGTTAGAGGGCAAGATGGCAATAAAGAGAGGGAGAGCGTTTGCCATTGGAGGGGCAGGTTGGTGGACTTGTAGTTTGCCTGGCAACAGTGGCACAGAAAGAGTGAAGAAACCAGGATTAGAGACGCCCAGCTGCTGGTTCATTCAGCACTGAAGTTACGAGGAGAATGGCAGCTGAGAGAGAAAGTGAGAATAAAAGTCTCCCTAAATCCGTTTACATTTCACTCTGTATCAGTGACGTAAAGCATTAAATACTCTTTCATTTCAACCCTTTCTTTCTCTACCCTTGCAGGCGCCGTACAGTACAACTGTGATGTAACTTCCCCAACCCAGTGAAACTATTAACGCGATTATTGCTAATAGTGTTTTGGTTGGTTCCCCCTCTCTGACCTTGCAGACTCGGGCAATTCTGGACACTTTAGTCTGGCTCGGGTAGGCGATCTGCTCCTGGCTCCTCTCCGTGAAGAAGAAGTAAATCTTGTCATCGTCACCGATAGAGCTGTTGACGCTCTCCTTCAGCAGCACAGAGCCCACAAAATCTGCCTCTGCACACACACACACACACACACACACAGATCCACAGACCTATTAGCAGCCTAGGAAGTGTCTCCTTGGAAACTAAAGATGGAGTTTTTAAGTATGATTGAACTGCCACGACTAAGCCAGTTAGAGCGGCAACACTGCAATTTTACATCTTTAATTCTGTGCAGATAAAAATGAGCAAAATGTCAGAGAGGTTTGGTTGATTTAAAGGAAATTACATAAACCAGTAGGTACAATGTTTTTGTGGATTATTTCTTTAATTGTTTTGACATGTGTAATTGCACGTTGTATTTACCCAGAAGCCACCGGGTGGGAGCCTCCTCTGTCCTGAGTGTGGGGAAGGGGAAGTTTCTGCGCACGTCTGGAGAGCTGCGAAACTCATACTGAGAGGCCGTGAACATCTCACCATCTGATTAACAAATCGCACAAGTTTGTTAGTAGAAAAAAGGATCAAAAGTGCCTGAACTCCTGATCTTCAGTCTAATAAAGCTGATAAAGTGAATGATAACGACATACCCACAATGAGGCCTGTGAATCCCTTCGCTGGGTCATACGGACACCGGTCCCGCCCCTCTTCAAAGCCCGAGGAGAAGCTGAACCGCTCTGCATCCTAACAAAGAGCAGAAACAACAAGTCAATGAATGGTTCGTCAGTTCGATTCAGGCACCAACTGCACTGGTAACAAATCGCGTGAGCTCTCACTATATAAGCACAGAGAGGTCTGAAGGCGTTGGTCCCACACACGTACAGGTGCGTCTCGTTGTATCGCTGCAGAAAGCGGATGTGATTGTAACACTCTGTCTGCAGGGGACAGAGAAAAACGTGTGAATTATGGCTCTAAAATAAGCAAACACGGAGATGTCAGTCAACCCCGTTCACGTACAGGGGGGGATATTTGAAGCAAATATGTAATGAATGAGTGTGATTCTGTTCTGCTCAGTTTCTCAGAGTAACAGAAAAAGTGGATTAAGAAGCGCTTGAAAGGATTATCCATTTAGTTGCTGTCAGAAGCAATCTGTGCATCACTAAAAAATGTTTCATTGACGTTCTCCAATAATAACCTGAAGAAAACAAGAGAAGACTTGTGGAGTAATAATAAGAG
This sequence comes from Ctenopoma multispine, assembly GCA_034779795.1. Lineage (NCBI taxonomy): Eukaryota > Metazoa > Chordata > Actinopteri > Anabantiformes > Anabantidae > Ctenopoma > Ctenopoma multispine. The sequence goes on along the minus strand of JAUYWH010000011.1, from coordinate 14,597,296 downwards.
TGCTGCACTTATACCTGATTGTCTCTGCCTTTGTTCAGACACTGCTTCTTCTGTTCAGGGGACGCATCCCAATCAATCTGCAAACAATGGAGGATAATACGGACGAGAGAGAAAACAGATAAATAGAAAGATCCATAGGTAGAGAAGGGACAACTAAAGAGAAGAAAACAAGTGTGCATGTGTGTGTGTGATAAACAGAAAGAGAGAAAAGAAGGACACTCAAACTTCTGGCTGCGTCACTGAGTTCTGACGATTCTTCCATAACCCTTGAATAAACGTCTGCAGCATTTAATCCAATATCCATAAAATTGGAGGAACACAGTAGGATTTGCTCAATCTGCTTAAGGCTATTATTAGTTTGTCCTCTTTTAACACTTATGAAATGGGGGGAGACATTCAGAAGTGTAGTTTGCTGTTTCTGTTGGTGGTGTGTGACTCGCACTCACAGCGAGGTTTCCAGGTGCGGAGATGTTGGTGGTGTTGAGCGCGTACAGAGCGCCTTTGCCTCCCACGTACAGCAGCCCGGCCTCCTCCTCCAGCAGCAGGGTGCTGTAGTTCCGGGAAGAGCCGGTGAAGCGAGCACTGCCCAGCAGACCTGCAGAGATTCAAGGGCACATTATAAGGAGGGTTTTTTTCTTTGTGACGCGTAAACAAACCCCAAACCAGACGAACCGAAGTCTACTTCAGTGAATGTAAAATGTAAAGTAAAAAAGTGTGTGTGTGTGTGTGTGTGTGAGATCTGGGAAATGAAAGGTAGGGAGGGTGTCGCTGGAGTGACTGCTGAGAGTGAGAGGATGTGGGGATGGGGGAGATGGGGGGGGCACAGGGGAGGCATAATTTTAGGGCATTCAGCAAGAATGGTGCCCCAGTACTGCCAAATCACATCAGAGGTGCTGCCACAGCATCATCATCATCATCCTCGTCACCGTGTGTGTGTGTGTGTGTGTGTGTGTGAGAATGAGGGTGATGGGGGAGGGAGGTTCATACGGTAAGTGGGCCACATTGAGGCCAGCTCTGTCACTGGGTAGCATGTGTTTGAGAATAAAATAGTTTTCTGGTTGTTGATGTTTCGTCCTTGATGCAGGTGAACAGATGATTATTAACCTTTGTTAACCTTTTTTGGTCTGAGCTAAATATTTGAAAACGCCCGGCTCTGTAACACCTCGAAAAAACGGGGGCAGGTTGCTCTGCTGCCGCGAGACAGTGAAAAGGAGGACATTGTTTTTCTTTTCTGAGGGTATGGAAGATCTCCCTCAGTGCGGAAGTCGGTTCACAGAGGTTTGATTTGCAGAGAGAGTTTGAGAGAAATGTCTGATTAAAGGAAACAGAATAAAAAAGAGCAGCAGAACAACAGGATAAATATGGACACTGAGGAATATGAGTCAGCAGAGAGCAGATGGGTAAAATAATCTGTACACCCCCCTCTCCCTCCCCTTTCATTGTAAACTAGCAGCAACATGCCCCAGCTCCTTGTAACAAGACAGCCTATATTTGCCCCCCACCAATCAATTTGCTGCGCTGTGAGGACCGTGCACGCTTGTCGCAGTTAATCTGTTCTCCTCTTCGCTGCACTTCGCACGGAGTGAGAAGGTTTCAGTGCAGCTGCTGGACATGCCGTGCTCCGTGTAGATGGATTGTTATGTTACTCCACTGTTCATAAATTCCAGTAAAACATACAGAATTAGATCAGGATCAGTAGCAATTTAATGTCACTCCAACGGCACGTAAATGAAAGTGATGTATGCAAATCAAGGCCATAAAAACACGGCAGTACTACAATCTTGCCTCAGTGATGTAGTTTGTGACGGATGGACAAGTACACACTTAAATTAGGAACATATTGTCTGACGGAAAATGACACTGCAGAAGTCTTTCTGTGTGAATCCATGTAGACGCGTTACAGTATACAGTATATGTGCAACAATACTGAAAATAACACATTAGACAATTGCTCTTTGATGCTGAGTAATACTTCCCATGAATATTAAACTGTCTGTGTGTCAAACTGGTTTAGTTCCTCTTTAAAGCAGGAAACATCTAAAACAACAACCAGCCAGTGTTTAAGCTTTGTTATTGGTTACTGGGTGACAGAGTTGACTCCATTGTCATAAGGATCGTACCAGAGACTCTGTATGAAGTGATGGTTAACACCTCTTGTTTGGAAAGACGCTACACAACTGCAAAGACATTACTATAGAGAGACAAGTTTATTTCAAAGACATGCAGAATGGACACAACAAGAAAGAGAACAGCTACAGAGAGTGAGTGGCACAGAGAGCACTACAAGGTAACGCAACAGGGAATATCCACGTCCGTGCTGCTGATACGACACAGTCGATACTCCAAAATATGGATTTAATGCAAAAGAGAGTAAGCTCACAACATCATCCATCAATACAGTATCAGGCAGAAGAATGTGAAATCTATATTAACGTAAACAAAGGTACAAGAGGGTGGAAGAACACACATTTCTTCAGGGCTTCGACTCACCTCTACTATCTCAGCCACTGTTTTACTGATGCTTTTACTGCTCTGATTCACAATGACGATAATGAGGGCGACAGCGAGCCTCCCAGCGCGCTTGATCTTGCGTAACGCGGCACGATGAAAACTGTTGAGAGTTTCCTCAACATCACATGGAGGGGGTTTTCTTCCCCACATGACTGCGTGTCACATGGACTCACTGGGCGATGACAGTAGCTCTGCGGGCTATGACTCTCCAGAGGACCAAAGACTGAGTCAGACTGCAGCCTCTCTTACCACCCACCTTCCTTCCTGCAGCTGTTTTCTTACTGGTTCTATCACTGACAGCCAGGCAACCACAGAAATCCTCATGCTGGTCAGTAATTAGGTTCTTATCATACTGGTTCTGTCATGCATGGGAAAAATGACACTGCATATTACTCCCGCTGGAGGAAACTCCACTAAAGTTACAAAACAATTCTGCACTTATAAAGAGCAGTGACATTTAAAAAATACACCACCATCAATCTTCTAAACATTCATTTGGCACTATTGTGTAAATATCGTAAGCCTCTGCATCTTGCATAAAGAAAAAAAAGGTTTTATGGATCACACAGAGGTTGCTCTTCTCCCAGCATTAGTTCCACATAGAGAGCCAGTAGAAAAATGATCTCTAACACATTCATCCTCTACTAGCAAACATTGCTTTAGGGCTGGGTTGTTAGTATGGAGCCATTTACAATCTGTAAACTGGAAGGCAAAGCGCATAATAATAATAATATAAAAAAAAAACAGGGAGAGGAGGAGTGAAAGTGTCGTATCTCTGGCACGATATAGAGTTCTGAAATTCACATTACTGCACAGCCAAGAAGAAGAGAGATGGCTGAGAAATGACTAACTCTTAGCCAAGAGAGAGGTGGAAAGGGATGAAGATCTGTCCATGAACATTCATCGAACTTGTTAGTTAGCAACTACACGCTGGTGCTGCAGCAAAGCAGCGGGAGGCTGCGGTGGGAACGGAGCGGAGTGTGGAGCTGGGCTGATCATGTTTAACTGCACCTCCTCTCACGCTGGAATCGTTGCTGTGACAATGTGCATGCATGATTCTGGGGATGTAGTTAGTTACTCAGGGAGGGGCGTTTCTGTTCAAATATCAACAACGACTACACCTTTATGATAAACAAGTGGAGCCCCTCCTTTCTTTGTCTGGCCTCTAAAATACAGGCTGCAACGAATTAACAAGTGAAACTTTTTGTAATGATGGTTGTACAAAGTCCAATACACACTGCACCTGCAGGTACAATATGAAACTGGAAATGTGAGGAGAGTATTTATGATTCTACATCATATAGGCGACTTACCTGGAGGGGGGACTAATGTCTGCACAAACCGTACGCAGTTTAATTATGCTTAAAGCTGCAAGGTGTAAATAAGTGTTTTGTAGAAGTAAAACACGAAATGATCACATCTGAATCCAACTTTCCTTTTCACGTTGATCGGTTTGTTTTAAACTTACTGGTTCTGACTGTTCTTGACTCATTTATCTTAATTTTAGTGATTCATTTTTCCATTTTAAGTCACCTCTTTGATGCTATTTAAGCCTTTTGTACTGTATTTAATTCCAGTGGACACGGCTTTCGAAGAACCTCTCACAGTCGCATCCCACTGTGACTTTCCAAAAAAAAAACTCCATGTGACTGTGGTTTATTGTCTCTCACAGCCAGTCAGACTCAGATTTGAGTGAGCAATGAGCAGCTCCTCCGACACTGCCAAAGGTCAGGACGCGCCGGGGGAGGATTTATCTGAAGGGTGGGGGAGCACAGCCAAGAGTCCCGCAGCAGGGCAACCTCCCTACCACACGCACACACAGGTGTGTATACACAACAAACCTCAAACCTGTGCATAGCTCATACACCGAAAAGGTGACAGACAAAAAGAGACTCTTTCACACGCACAATTACACAGAACAACATCGCCATCCTCACAAGAACAAGAATTTCATATTCTTCACGTTTAAAGACGGGGTTATGCAAACACAGCGGCAGCTCAAGGCAAAATAAAGAGCCCACTGTCCGTGAGTCAGCTACGAGTGAGCAGAAGCCTTGGTTTCTATCTTCTGAAAATAATGGCTGAATAAACACGATGCGGTGAGAAGGACTACAGTGACGTACAAACCGCCAAAATGACAGCGGCTGTAAAAACCAACCTGTCAGTTCAGTGGGAAGAGAGTAAGATTTTCTGATGGGTTTAACAAGTGTCAACCGCCCAAAACAACACGCAGAGCTCACTCTGGTTATGTTGTAACGATGCAGTACGCAACTTTTTGAGTAGAAATTTTCTTATGTATTGTGATTTAAATAATTATGATTTGAGAATTATTGATCTTAATAAGATACTTTAATAGTTATATAGACGTTATTATTATTATTGTTACCCATAAATTATTTTTCATTAGCTTCAAGGAAACAAGAAATCTGTCAACCAGACACAGAGATGACAGATCAGTTGCATTATGGGAACTGTAGGATCATCGCAGATACTATGAAAAACCTCTCTGAGACACACCTGGAGTTAAAGTGTACAGAAAGGTTTGGTATTTTGTTTTGTGTTCTGCCTATTTATAACTCTATCCCAAAGACAACATTAACATATTATCACCAAGTCGATATGGTGGACATGTTAGCGAACAGCTGCATGTTTACACATCCAATACGAAGCTAGATTAGCTTTTCTCTGCGTCCTCACCTCACACATGTTCACCAGCTGCACTCTGGCTCTTTATCTGTCACTTGGTGTACGGTGGGTTTGTCAGAGTTTTTTCCACTGACCACACTGGGTCTGGACACGAGATTCATAAGAGGAGTAGCAGGAACGTTGTGGGCAATAAAACCAAAGTATGAGCTAAAACATGATATTTACTGTATTTATTAATGCAGATTTAATGACAGAAAATGAACACTTTAACTATTTTTATCAGCATTAGTATGGACATGAATACAAAATTGGTAACAAAACTATGCTGATGTTGACCAACCCTTCTCACAAGCCACTGTTTGGTACACACACACACACACTCTGTACCCAGTGCTTTGCGATGAAATCAATAAGGAAACAGCAGAGCGCTGAGGTGTGCCAAAAGCTTGTCAGCCTTCTGAAGGTTTCTATTTACTGTCGTCATCCCGTATGCACGTGTGTGTGTGTGTCTGTTTGTGTTAAGGGAAACCTGTTTGTGTGACAGTTCAGAGTACATCCTTCAATGAGGGGGAGAGGTCAAAACGACCGCCCCTGAAAAACATCTGTCAGTTTTTCCAGTGGATGCACGCACACATCACACTTATTTCACCCTTCATCTGTCTTGTGAAATAGAGATTTCAGAGATGTCAGAGAGTCAGAAGATCTGAAGGAGTGTGTGTTGTGTGTTGTGTGTGTCTCAACACTGAGCCGTCACAGGTGGTGTGTCCAGAATGTGCACATTCATGCTCGGGCATATTTGTAATCCTCCATGTGGGGTCCCAGATGATGGCAAATCCACCGTGTGTTTGTTTGTGTGTCTGCCGCCACTGTGTGACTTCCTGTGTGAGTCACTGATCACTAGACTCACTATGGAGAGCATGTGACACACCCGCACGTACGCACGCACGCACACACGTGCTTACAAAAGGATTTGGGAACAAATGCTAGAAGGAAAGACTGACTTAACTTTGTAAGACAGTGTCACAACTGTCAGCTCTGTCCACATTATATAAGAATATCTTCACTTCTTTACCACTTTGAAGAACCAGTGAACATGACTCTGTGTTATGTAACCGGGCTCCTGGTGAGCAGAAACTGGAGTTTCTTTCATTAACCCCTCCATTATTATATAGTCCATTATTTCTACAATGGAACATTTAGCAGAGGTGAATTATCATACTTACGCCAATTGCTACAGGCAGATGGCAAAACTGTGCTCATTGTATGCAGGTTGTGAAGAGTCAACATATAAAATAAACACGCATTTGCAACCAGGTCCAGAAAAACTAAACAACAACAGATTTGTTTAATATCGCAGCTGCACTGGACATTGATCAAAATGGTGGTTAAGAGCTGTGGTTAAACTGTAACTGCTGCCCTAATCATGACCATGGTGCAGAAAAGGCAGAAGACGCTATGTAATAGATGCTGTATGAAGGATTTTTTACTGCCATCCTTAAATGTTCATCTCTCAGTTATTGTGAATGACAAAAAAAAAACATAGTTTGTCAGTTTCCTCTAGTGGTGTCACTGCAAGAATGCAAAAAGGAAATTCTTTCTCATCTGTTACCATCAATGGCATGCTAGAAAATCCACAGTGCTCACTGTCAACAGCTCTCTTTCCTCAGTGGAAGGCAGATCTAATGAGATCTGTCAACACCAGACAGTGAGTGTGAACTGTGAAGTGCAGGAAAAATGACATGTATTGCTAACCTTTTCGACTGCTGCCAGTGTGGCCCTATTTTAGCCACACAAGTACACACGGACTTAGTGGTCATCACCAAGAGGCAGAATATAAATTGGGTTATATTGTGGGTGTTGTGATAAAAAAATCTGGACCCCTCGCTTTAAAACAGCTACAACATCTCAACAAATGGTAGAACTCCTCTTTCTACCACTCTTTCTTACCTCATAAGCATGAAGCAGCATGGTGCTACTTTGCACATGACTTCATAAAGGTAAACACAGTGACGCAGCGCTCCTCAGATCGCAACGTGGGGCTTTAATGAACCGGAGGAGGAGCTTTAAATCCCTTTACTCACTGGGGAGTAATTAGTTAAAGAAGGGTTATTATAATTTTAAGCATTATTGCATCATTGCTGCACATCTGTGCATTTAGTTTCATTAAAACATTTAAGTGGCAGCAGATTTGACCAGAAACTTAATCAGTTTTTAATCACAACTTCCAATTTAATTCCCCTTCACTGAGGTGGCAGAATACATCTCAAACACAAATATTTCACACTATTAAAACCAAAACTCGTAAACTTATCCTTTAAAATAAGAACTGAAGAGCACATCTATGTGCAACTTGTGCCCTAATTTGAAATTCCTTCACGTTGAAAGAAAAACAGCAACTTCCAAGTCTGATGTATGATCAGTTCTTCATGAATAGAGGTGTCAGCCACACTTACCACAGAACCAATCAAGATACAAACACAATACCTTTCTCAGAGCTTGCGTCAGAGTCAAAACTTTCGCTGGACTTTGTTCAACCAGGGAGACTTCAGAACGAGATGAAAGCCAGCCAAGACTTTTATCTCAGGAAAGTCCAATCGCACAAACAACACAAAAAACGGTTGCAGCGTTATTTCAGGTTTTGAAAGACACTACCAGTGAATCACCAATCAGATCCTGTCGGAACCACACATTGGCACTATCAGCGGGAAATAAGATCAAAGCGTCACGGAAGCGGCCGTGGATTTAAGGGTCCGAGGCGAAGAGAAAGACTAAATGGTGCCAATGTGGTGTAACAAGGCAATCACACAACTTGGGTACATGCAGCTGCTCTGCTTGTTTTCTAAGACAATAATAGACAGAAGAGTAAATTGGTAACCGTCATTGGCATGTCTCCTCCAAGCTGTAATTACCATACAGAATGAAGAAAATGCTTCATCTCTAAAAAAGCCATCATGTTGGCAGGGTGTATTATCGCCATCACTGTAATCATAGTGCTAACTATTAGGAGTGTCACTACCCAGACCTCATAGCAACAAATGTCAACTTACTGTGTTTAAATAAATCATGACTTCACTACTTCAAGTCCGGTGGCACAGGCGGCCAAAGCATGGACCCCATGAGTTCAAAACAGAGTCTCCAGCTCCTTTCTGAAACAGCATTCTGTCTCACTCCCACTCATTACGGCCACGTGTAAAACACACTGCAAATTAATGAGCACCTCCTCACCCCCGCAGAGAAACAAAAAAGTACATCCTCCCACAGAGTCTCCCATAGGTAGTGGCACCCACAAACATCATCCACACATCCATTTCCATATACAGTACAAAGCCAGAGGCTCAGATCGTCTTATGACAAGGACGGAGCTCCAGGAGCTCCAGGTCCGCTCACTGGAGTCATGAGCCTCTGTGGAGAGACGTGAAGAGTGGCAGAGGTTAAATGATGTAACTACATGCATGTCCACACATATACACCCACGTACTACGAATACATACGAGACGAGACATGCTAACACATGCTGACACATGTGCTCGTCCTACACTCACACGCCTCCCCCGATAATTAAAAAGTAGGTCAAGGGCAACTTTCTACGAGGGCACAGAGAAAAATTTAATCTGGGATGACAGACTGGCTCTGGCACAGAGAAGTTTCCAAAGTATGTATGATTTATAATCTGAAGCAGAGTCAGAAATGTGCAAATAGATAGCCACAGGCATGACAATTTAAAAACTGATAATGACTTTTTTTTTCTTTTATAAACTTTCACTATCTGATAAACTCTCCAGAGTTAATTAATTGTGTCATTTTGTTTTGGTTGATGGATTACCATGGTGATATTAGTAATCAGATCCCAGTGGTTGTGGTAAATAGCTCCACAATAGCAGCTGAAGCTGTGCAACATTCAGTATTTGTGTTTTTTTAGGGCTGCAGCGTCTGTCATAAATCATTGTTCCTCAGTATTTATAGCACAACAAATCGGTGCATTATGAAGCAAAAGTTGGATCTTGAAGGAGGGCTCTCTGTCTCTCCAGCAAAAAGCAAACAATACAACCATGTGTCCCATCAGGAGGCAAAAAAATGGTTCCTCCTCTGTTTTCTCTCACGAGGACAGTGATTGTGAATATCATGCAACACATCATTCCATCTCCAAAACATCCTCTCGCATTGCAGCAGCATTTATGACATTGCACCGGGGAGCTTAGCTAGCAGAAGAGCTGGCTATGTTCATTCCACCCGTCCTCTAATAATACTCATCCTCAGAGGACTTAAGAGCAGAGGAGTAGGGCGGGCTGGAGTGGATAAAGGTATAAACACAGATATCCAATCAGTCTGCCGATGCTGGAGTTTCCTACTTGCTGCAGCTACAGTGATAGCCTCTGCCGCAGTGGTGGGGAGCGGGAAGAGAGGAAGGGGAAAGGTGAACTGGTGGGAAAGGTAAGGGAAGAAAGGCAGAGGTGCAGAATTCACCTACTCAGCACTATTTTCTGCACGGACACTAATCAGGTCTACCGTGCTCAGGCCCTCTTTATTGGGGGCCTCTTGTCTATTGTTTCATTAGAAGTGTTTGCTGAGCCGTGTGATCTAGGACAGGGCTTGAGAGAGGCGATTAATAACTCTGAGCGTGAAGGAGCCGTCTTCAGGGCCAACTTCAAAAACTGTGTCACTTCCTTAACAGGAAAGGGAGGAAGGAGCTGGAGCAGCCTCGAATAAGGACAGAGAGGTGAGTGCTAACGAGCTCGTGCATGAAGGGACGGAGCTAATACAGCCGTCAACCTCCTCCACAAATTAATAACAATGGATTTTATCACCCCAGTTATTGTTCCCATTTACAGCTACAGTTCCAATAATGTTTTTCAGGAAGTTGAGTGACATGAGCTCTGTTTATTTAGCTCATATTTGTTCACGCGTTGACAAAAAGATGCTGCATTAGCTCTTTAGTGCCAACACAGACAAACATGACTGCGTTGATACGGCTGAAAAACCTGATGATTGTCAGACAGGTTCTAAGGAGCATGTTATTTCTATTATTTCTAATGCATTTACAGCCCTTCATTCACCACAGACATTAGAAAGTGTAAGTCTCAGTGAATATTAAAATGTGTACTGTAAGTAGATGTGTGTATATTTGAATGTTTTATGATGAAGTAGCTTAGGTACAGTATGTTGCCGTGAGTTGGAGCTGCTGCTTCAGTCGGACAAACTACACTGACTAACTTCTTTTTGTTTGTACAACACCAGCATGCACCAGTCCCTGTCAGCTCAAGTAGTACTGTTGCTTCATGCATCTCCCTCTGATCCTCCCCTCCAACCTCCCACATGCCCCTGGGAAGACTCACAGTCAATATATCTGATCTAGAAGAACTTGTTCTGTGTCCCTCACCTTTAGAGAAAACAGTTGTCCTGGGAGTGACGTCCAGATCCAGGGACGAACTAAAGGGGAAAGCCGACAGCAGTGACAGCCTGGCAAGGAGCACCAGGAGCAGCAGCAGGGGCAGGAGAGGCTGGATTGATCTCTGGTCCTGCATGTTTGACACAGAGACCTGGGTCCAAGCACTGCAGACTCAGTTATAGTCAGTGTGCTGCACACAGCCAATATGTGTGAGAAGCGTGTCTCTTCGGGCCAAATGAAGCGGCTGCAGACTCTTTAGTTTATCCTCCACCAGAGAACATCTGTGCAGAGAAAGAGAAAACAAGTGGTTCAGTACCGTTAACCACAGCCAAAGCTGTTGTCTTGAGTTCAGAGATCAATTAAAAGCAGAATGAACATTTAAAGACTAAATGTAATGTACCTACTCTCCACCACTGGGTAATGTTGCATATATAATGAAAAACACCACAAACAGGTCATTTGGAGCTTGGAGATATACAGACAGTTTCTCATCCAATCTGCCCTTAATGTCCCTAATGTTTGCCAATAATGATGTCTCAAGGTATCTGAAAACATGCACCGTGGATTTTGGGGAAGACGATTTTGATAAGTGTGAACTTTCTTTCCTACATGAGCAGTAAATCACTTGCTGATGCACGTGACCACTCTTCCATTACAGCCATTTAGCCAAAGTGAACGAGCAAGGTGCTGTTACATAATAGACCACTTTAAAAGTTTTTGGGAGTTAAATAATGCACCCATGTGATTTGATACTGCAACACACAACTCCATCTTTTAATTAGCAGTGTGCACACGGCAGCAGCATGACGGATAATCTAGAGATTAGGCCCTGTGCCATCAGCACAATCTTCGGATGGCTGCCCATTTTCTGGCTCTGTCACTGATCAAAGGGTCAACACTGTGAATCCCACTCCACCATGCAGTGACACTGGAGAATTCCCAGTTTAATCTCCACAGCTGCCGCTGCTAATCACTCACAGTGAGGCTGAAGACTCTTCTGTTAGCAGGGTGCTAAGATTTGAAACCTGAGATGAAGTGGAAAGAAACGGAAGCGATGGTGCAGGTATCCCCTCAAACTGTTTATCCAGAACTATTTGCCATGACTGTCTCTACTCGCTGTAATGGTCTTTCCTTTGTGGGTTACCAAAACAGTCCATACGATCAGTTCAAGACTTTTCAAGCTTGATTTTCAAACTGAGTTGAAGTTGTGAGGAACTGAAGTCGCCTCGTCATCTCTGTGTACACTAAGTGAGGAAACTGAGGTGAGGATCGCGTGATTCAAGGTCTGTAGAGGATTCAACTCATGTGACGACAACAGATGACGTGAGCCTGACTGTAAGCTTCATATTATTCATACTATTCACTAGTTTGGGCTGATTTCTAGGCTGAGGACCAAAGCTTCCATCCTTTGTCCTCCAGCGTTCCAATGAAGCCCTTACTTTTAAAAACAAAGCTTTAGTCACACATTTTGCCGTCACTAGCTGGGGTGCCGTCAAACAAGTGACAGGTGACGCGCCTACTTGTTGCTCTTCCATGACCGGGAAGAACTGCGGGTCGTCTAACCATCAGCACACACGATGACAGCAAGCAACTTACAACAGCAGGTGATGGAGGAGAACATCATGATGTGCATCATAAAATGGCGAATGGAAGAAAAAGGAGTATTCCATCAATTGGATTGATATGAATAAAACACCTTTTTATTACACAAATGTGTTTCCTACAATACCCACAATGCAGCTTGACCACAAGAGTCTGTTTGGAGGGTCGACTGGAGTCTGTGAGCAAAGATGAGAAGCAGATCATAGAGGTATAATAAAAGCATTATAAGTGATAATAATCTAATTATTAGATTAATTAGATTAATTACGTACTCAGTTTTTTTTTTTAAACAAAGTTTATATTTAATATTTTTAATTCACCAATTCTTAATTAGCTCATAATTTTGACTTTTTATTAATTTCATTTGGACTTTTAAGTCCAAATTAAATAATTTTGACATAGTAAGTCATAAGTTTGGTTGATTTTATTTCAGAACTTTGACTTTTTATCACATAACCTTGAATTTTTATCTAATAATTCAGACTCAGAAGTCAAAATGTTGACATTTTACTTTATTACTTTTATCTTTTATTTCATTTTTTATTTTATTTTATTTTGATTTTGATTTAGTGAGTCACAATTTTGACTTTATGTCTCATAATTTACTTTTTAATAATTTTAAAACTTCTCTTTTGTCTTTCTCTGGCAGAAATAGGCCTCCATATACCTGAGACTAGATGTAAATCAAGTGACAGAGCACTTGAGCAACAGCACAACACAAGTCTTGCTTTTGTCATAAACCAGAGGACAGCAGATCAAGCAGACAAGCGCACATGCTGGTGACAAGCCCTTTGGTGTGGTTTTGTCAGCTGCTGCCCTCATGTCCCTGAAACTCACTGCAAACACCACACATCATATCAACACATCTGCATTTGCGTTGCGTGTTCTGTTCTACGTGTTTCAGCAAGGGCACTGACAACCTTACTGTCGAAGGCATGGAAACTCCACGAGGGAAAGGTAAACACATCTGCCTTGGCAGTGGCACGACCAGCGTGCCATGCATGATGGGAAATGGGAGGAATTGAACAAAACAGCAGGCGGTGTTTCAAACACCTTCTAGTTAGCAAAGACAGTCACTTTCTTCCTGTGTATTGATCTCTGAAGCTGGACTTGAAACAGATCTACTGGGATATTTTAACCTATTTAATGGTTGTTTCTACCCTCTAGTCCTCATTAAACATCCTGCAATGAAGGCATCATACCACCCACAGAACGTGAGGAGGTTTGCAGAGTTTAAAGCTGTTATCTAACATGAACATCTGTCAGACAGGACAGAATGATTGCAAAATACCTCCTGACATTTAAACAGAAGGATCAATAAAACAGGTGAGCTATTCTTGTATTTACTTCCCACCGATACCATATAAAAGTGCCAAACACATTATCATACCTTGGATTAAAATCATCAACCCACAAATACGAGAACAATATTATAATACTACAGTGCAGTATATGCTGCAGTGGAATGTGATATTTATGCATTTCCCTTTTTTATTTCCTTATCCCGAACCACTGGGAGTTGGCATAGAGCTGAACCGTAAATGAGATTACTCGCACGTTAAAGGAAGAATGAGTGGGTTCACCCTGTGGGCCAGGTTCACTGCGATGTGGAAAAATCGTATGACATATCTCCTCAGAGCAGCGTGAAATTGTGATTGTGCTGAAAACAGCCTGCCTCCTCGTGCACTTAAAAGAATTACTGTTCTCTGTTTGGATCTATCAGACACATATAGGCTCCTAAAACCCATGCCTCATGCCGTCCTGCTGAAAACTACAAATGGGAAACCATGGTTTCTTTGGGGGGTTTTCACATCAAATCAGAAGTTGGAGGCTTTGGATGAGACAGTTCTTCTTCTTCTTGTTTATTAGAACAATACTAACTTTTTAAAAAAAGGTCAATTATGACACACTGGACTTTCTCTTTAAATTCCCATAATGTAAAGGTTTACTCTGGAAAAAGAAATCATCAACACTGACCATACGTCCAGTAATTTACTAAGGCAGCATGAAACAGAGTTTAACCGTCTTCTCACAGCAACAGTGGAAGATGATGTTGAAATGTACTGTACACTACAATCTAATATGCACATGTATACCTGGCATATGCTGTTTACTCATCACGTACTTCAATGTGTGTGTAAATTTAAACCTTTAAATTATTTAATGGTTTCAATGAATCCAACATCAACACCCTGCTCCTCTCTGCACTTGTCTACACTTGTTTCTCTTGATTGAGGGCGAAAAGAGACGACTATTTCAGTAATCTGTGCCACTTCATGAAGGGTTCACGTAGTGTGATCACTGGCCTTTTCGTGTTTAATTAATAATTTACCAGTTTTTACATTTTTTTTTATTTATCTTATAAACCATAACAAATCACTTGATGGTTTCCAGGTTTCTGTTTAGCTCCTTAACCATTTATACAGCAGTTATAGATGCCGTACTATCACTTACTAATGCTTTATTAGAAAGTAAGAAACTCTTTATTAACGACTTATATTATATTAGCAGTTTGTTGACTTAAAATTGGGCAGATCACACTAACAAAACAATGAATTTCATTTAACACATGAATGCATCAACAATTTGATCATAAAACTTACTTCTACTCTAATAAGACTTTGAATACAGGACTTTTACTTGTAATGGAGTATTTTTACTTTGTGGTTTTTATTATTTTACTTACTCAACTGCAACCAAAGAGATTTTTCTTCCCAAACCATCAACCCAAAGGTAAGATAAGGACTCATAATTGAGCTCTAAAGCCACTAATAACAGCTTTAAATGGTGACTCGTATAGAAAGTGGTTCCTATGAATCCATTAAAGTAATTTATGGCTAGATTTACAGTTCTGTGTCATTCTTGTCCCTTAATGTGAAAAAGACTCATGCTCATAACTTGTTTTTGTCTCTACTGCGGGGGTCAACATTCAGATCAAGGTCTACCAAGAGTACGACTGGACCACAGCTTGAAAACAGACGAGCACACAGCGCATACGATGAAGGATCTTTCTATCCTACCTTTGACTTTAGAGGAACAAAGCAGGCTGCCCGGAGGACAACTTCCACACATACTCCAATACTCTACACTTCACGTAGCTTAACTTTCACGTACACGGCTCTGAGTAATGACTAGAATAATGTTTATTAGGAGTCATGGAGGTGCGCCATGATCGTGCAAACACCCGCCTCTTTGCACCTGTCCGACCTTATCTGCAGCGTTGAGAAGGAGAAAAACAACACCGCACACCTTCACCTGAGCGCGGATTAATCTGCAGGCTACAGAGGGTGTGTGCGTGGGAAAAGTGGGAGCAGAACGCGTTTGAGGAAACGAACGAGTCGCAGTTACAGTGGGAATCATAAAAAGCGAGAGACCGACTCACCTGCGCGCTTCCACAAAAATCCTCAGTCCTGTTCGCTGCGAAACGCAGAGCTTCTCTGCTGCTGCTGCTGCTGCTGCAGTTGTGCAATGTCTCTCTCTCTCTCTCCCTCTCTCTCTCTCTCAGACCCACAAACACGCGTGATGCACACTCACACGCTGCATCACAGCCCATATACGTTGACCTGCCTTATCTTTTAAATCCTCATACAGCCCGTTGTTTTCTCGTTTAAATACATAAAGGTGAATTTTGGACTTCTCTTATGCTCATTTTTAAAGAAGTATAAGACGTTTTCATAAAAACATCTCACGGATACACCAAGACAGACCTGAACACTCCTGAGTAGAGTACATAGAGTACAGAGACCTTATTGGAACATTTATCTGACATAAAACTATAATTTACAATTTTCCATCAGGTTTTTTTTAATGTGACGTCCTTAAATATGAAGTCTAAAAAGTGCACTTATATCATCTGTGTCACATGACTGACCTCTGCTGGAGGAGAGCACCAAAGAAACACAAGAAATCAAGCTATTTGCCTTTTTTTCTGCTCCCTAGTAATAGAACTCCATGGAAATAACTCTATATTTGGAACAGCAATCTATCTCATGTCACATACTTGTTTTTCTAGCCTTATTTATTCAAATCTTATAATTCACAGGAGAGTAAATAAATATATTTTCATGACTCAACACTTACCCAGGACTACTTCACCCATTAACACAGAAACAAACAAAAGTACTGTTTAGGCATTTACAGCTTATATTTACTAAAGTATCTAAGCTGCTCTAAACGGCCTCTGATTAGTAATAGTAACTGTGAATAAAGTAAACTGAAGTAAAATGCAGACTTTTTTCTTTTTACAGAACCTTTGACTCACCAAAGTAGACAAATCCTAAATATTTTGTGTCTCTGCTCATTGTGTGTTTTAGTAATTTTTGGTGTTTTTTGTTTTTGACTTTGTGGTCATTTCCATACTGGTGTGTTCACTCCATGACAGCACCTGAGTAATTTTACTTCTCCTGTGTTGCTCTGCTTTGTACATGTATGTTCTCTGTGTATGTAAATCACTCATCAATGACCTCTTGACCTCTTAACCCTCAACTTCTAAACCATGTCCCCTTCAAATTAAAAGCATGACCTCCTGTTTCTTGCAACTCTGGGCGGCGCTGCAGCTCCAATCTGTTCGCTCTGCTGGGAAACCCTCTGACAGAGACACTACAGTCGGCGGCCACGGACGCGAGTAACCGGCTGTAGTCATGACGTGGTCTGTCTGTCTGCCTCCCTCCCACCGTCGGCTCTCAGTCATCGAGTCACATCCGCCGCTGGTAGCACCGCAGCCGGGCACAACACGTTAGCTCCCCGGGCCAAGCACGGTTCATTCGGTCTGCTTAACAGCTCCTGTGTCGGTATGTAACGTTTATTTAATCTGTTGTGAATATAATGTTTAAACGAATCTACAAGGAGCTTATCCCCACACCGGCAGCCTGTTAGTTAACGTTACCGTTGATCAGCTAGTAAGCTAATGCTAATGCTAGCACAAGTACTAACAGCTAGCTTTAACAGCTAGTACTAACTGTTAGCGGAGGCTCCAGTCGCCAACTCAGTAATAAATGTTAATAAAATATTATTGTTGATTCCGTCAGCTGGAATAGACAGAAATAGAGCTACACGACAATCTTACTGTTAAGTCGCTTTGATTGATTAATGAGTCACAGCCCAGCTCGTCTCTTAACTTGGCAGCTAAAGCTATTGTGAATTAGCAAACGACGATGTTCGTTTATGTCGTTTTACAAAAACAGTGGAGCCTTGGTTAGAAAATCCGTGTCCGTGATTCTCTGTTTTGTTTTACGACATCATTACTATTCCAGCTTGTTTTTCCTGGACGTTATTAATGCACCGCCACGTGTTCGTTACCCGGTGCACTTTAAAATTTAAATATCAGTGTTTCCATAATGTGTTTTTATCTGGTTTAGGTGACATTTCTTATGTATTTATCATGTTTATAGTTCTGCTCTGCGAATCTGTATTCAGATCAAGTGTCTGTATATTTGGTCCAGTATCAGAGTGAACACAACAGATGCTTTACTGTGTCTCTGCCAACAACAGTCTCCACAGGTGGATTCAGCTCTGAATCACTGTGGCACAAGAAGGCACATCAATAGTTAATGTTGTCCTGCTCTACTGCCTGTTACACCGTATGTGATGTCTAATTTAGTAAGATACGAGTTCCTTGCTTCTGTTTCTGAATGTCATATGATCAGAGTTGAGAATATATTGACCAAGTTTGTTGTCTTGCAAAAGATTCTGGTGTGAAGCTGCGTTTTTGTGTGCTGATGTGCTTTGGCACTACATCTCCTTAATGTTACTCTGAGCTGTTACTTAGATTTTCCCCTGGTGAAGATGTGATAGGATATTTGTAGATCTGGGCAAGGCTTGGCTTGTGGGAGCCAGGTGTGAATTGAGAGAAGTGAATTCTTCTCCCAAGGGTGTCACAGTACATGTGAGACTGTGCCCCGGGGAGCACATTTGCATCCAGTGTCGGGAACTCGATGTGCTAAGGTGAGGGAGATGAAAGATGGGTGTTGAGGAGGAAAGGAAGGAGGGTGGAGGGGGTAACGGTGATAGAAGAAGGGGAGGAGTAGGAGCTGTTCTTGTTGCTTGGACACTTTGTGTTTCTCATCCTCTCGCTGTGCAGCCAACCTGTCGTGCTCCTTCTTGTACCTGAGCTCTCCGACCTCTTTTTCTTTCTCCTCCATCTGGAGACGGTCAGTAACTTCTGGTGTTCCTCTTTGAGCTCCTTCTCCTTGGCCTCTAGTTGCGCCTCCAGGTTGTGCACTGTTTGTTTATCACTGTTTGCCTTTTGGCAAACCCTAAATGTTTTAAGCTTTTAGTTTTTCTGAGTTCCATATGAGCTGAAAAGCCTGAGGTACTGTTCTAGTCACTGTTTCCATAGACACACGAGCTCTTGTTAGCCAACTTCTTAGCCTGTTAGCTAATTATCCTGTTATCTTGTTGATAGTGGCTACACCTGTTTGATTCCTGCTAACTGTGGAGTTTGGAAAGACTCACTGCTGCACTTTGGTTAAGGTGCCTGTTAGTGTTAATGATTGTTTAGAGTTTTTATTATAATACTTTTATTGTCTCCTTGTATGTGCTACTGTGCACACAACACACACACAAGTTGATATTTTTATTTACTGTAAAAATACAAATGTACCGTCAACACAGTTTAAATTAGTAAGACTCGTTGTAGGTGGCAGTTTCATTTTGAAAGGAGGATCGTGATTCAAATGGTCTAATTGCTAACTAATACAGATATATATCATGTTAGTGTATACTCTTGGTGTGTGTGTGTGTGTGTGTGTGTGTGTGTGTGATCACAATACTAAATCTTCATACTATTTCATCTATTGAGCCAGTGCCATGTTTGCCTTTCAAGTGTTTTTTTCTTTCACACATCGGCTATTATTCATAATTAATTATAGTATAATTCCTTTAGCATTTACAGTAGGTGTTAATTGTATCCTCTTATATCCTGTAACATATTCAAAGTGCTTTTCAAAATGCAAGATTGAATATGACACCTAACAACAATGAAGAGCACTGAAAGAACTCAGCCTGAAAAGACAGTTGTGTGGCTGTCTTTTTTTTGTTATGTCAGTGCACACAAGAGCAGCGTTTAATGGGGACAATGAGGTGGAGTTTCAGAATAGTGGTCATAAAAATGAACGGAAAATTTTACTCAAACGCACCCAACCCAGCTTGGTGCGGGCCAGAGGAGAAAGTAACACAATACGATTTTACCAAGCTACAGAGATGTTGCAGTAACAACACGTTCAGATATGCAACATTTGTGTGTCCACTGATCTGAAAACAACTAAAAATGTTTCAAATCTGTCAAATCTAAGTGAATTTATACCCTTCCTTTCCTTTCTTGCAGCTATGATGAGGTGGTGACCCTGGGTCGGCCAGGCCATGAGATGATTGCAGCTTGGCACAGAGAAAAGACCAAGTGGAGAGACTGAGAAAGAAGAATGGGCAGGAGCATCTGGGGCTGCTGGCAAGGTGTCTTCTCAACTGCATTGCTCTATGGCTCTTTGGCCTTATTCACCTCTATCCTGCACAATGTGTTCCTGCTGTACTATGTGGAGACATTTGTTTCCATCTACAAGATTGACAAAATCTCCTTCTGGGTGGGAGAGGTGAGTGAGAAGAAACTTGTCTGGGTCAGAAACGTGTATTAGTAATAGCCTATTAATAAGTTATCATAAGACTTTATTTGTTGACTTTATGTTATTTTATTGTTTTCTTTCTCTGTTTCTCCAGACAGTTTTCCTTATATGGAACAGTCTGAATGACCCTCTCTTCGGTTGGCTGAGTGACCGGGCCTTCCTCAGCTCTCCGCAGTAAGTGTCTCCATCCGGCCTTCTTCTCCTTTTTTTTTTTTTTCCTCAGAGAAAATACAGTGGTCAGTAATATTTCCACCCAAATGAACATTTAAAACACAGCAGAAAAATAATATATAAAAACACAACAGAAACAGTTAAATTATAATAATATATCAACAAAAAAAAGTGTGAGACGGAAGAGCAAATAACCAGCAGTAACAAAGTGAATTTTTTTGTTTTACACAAAAATGAGATTTTATTTGGCCCAAATTTCCATGTGGCAGCAGCAGAAGCAATAACCATAGCTGCAGTAAAAAAAACATTAAAGGACATTAACAACAGTAATGAGACAGTCAATCAGCTGCACTATAATCACGGCTTTCATAAACGGTGTCATGGCTAACAGTAACAGTAACGGTTTGGTGTGTTGGTTTTACTGGGAGCAACTCTGAACACAAAGTCTGACAGCAGCAGGAAGGAAAGATCTACGATACAGCTCCTTCGACACTTTGGGTGCATCCCTTTGGTGACTCCATGAGCTTTCCAGTCAGCTAGCAGATTTCCACGACTCCTCTAACATGAGACATCCACCCATGCACAAGCAAACGTTTCAGGATGTACTCGTGTGAAACACAGCAATGCTCACGTCACGAGGCCAGGTCAACATGTTATCGCAGCAAGAACCGTCAAACAGATGACTGCCATGTGTGTTTGCTTTGGATTATGAATAAGCAAACTGTGTGTTTTCATAAGGTGGGGACAACAAAATTCATGACGTTAATCTGTGGAAAGTTTGTTATATCTGCAGCCTTTAACATGATTGTCTGGGTGTTGTACCGCATGGGCCTGTGTCATTTCCTTTTTTTTAATTTATCCAGATTTTCTTTCATAGTTTTTGTATATTTTAGTCTGTGACTGCTATTTCTGTATTTACATGGGTGGTGATACAATTTTTGTATGTCATCAACCAGTAAAACAAACTCAAATAGCTGGAGAGTATTTACACAGGTTTGTTGGCTCTGTCTGTTGTTAACGCTGCATCAAATGTCAGTCTCATTGAGAGAAGTTACTTATCACAAAAGTTGTGATTTTAATAAATTACTGTTGATTTTCTTCTTCTCATTCTTATTTTGTTTTTCCACACAGGGCAGGCTATCAGATCACAACACCAGAAGTGGTGCTGAAGCGCCTGAAAGCGCTCTCCACAAATGGCCCTCTGTTCGCTATTTCGTTCCTGGCCTTCTGGGTGGCGTGGGCCAGACCAGGCTTGCAGTTCCTTGTGTGCCTGTGTCTGTACGACGGTTTCCTCACTATGGTAGACCTCCACCACAGCGCCCTACTGGCGGACCTCGCAGTGTCGGCCGCTGATCGCACACGCCTCAACTTTCACTGCTCGGTGTTCAGTGCTTTGGGCTCATTCTCAGTTTTTCTGTCCTACTGTTTCTGGGACAAGGAGAATTTCTACTCCTTCCGTCTGTTCTGTATGACGCTGGCAGCTTTTTCTATCTTGGGCTTTTTCCTTGTGTCCCGGTTGCTACAGAGTCATTTTCAAAAAGAGGTCCGCCCAAAACAGGATGAGGCAGTGATGCTCAAAGAGTAAGCATTATAAAGGCTTTGCAAAAACACTGAACAACTTGGTTGAGTTGCTTCAAGACTGTGTTCTCATGCTTTCTTTCTCATGTCCCAGGCTGAGTGTTGGCCAAGCTCCACACACCCATCCGGAAAAACCTGTCACTATTGGACAGTACCTCAAGCAGCTCTCCAAACAGAGAAACTTCATGTGGTTTGTTTCAATGAACCTTGTCCAGGTAAAATACTAATCACATTGGATGTGCTGCAAGTGCTGGTTGAAATAAAAAGTGTCGTTATAAAGGAGGAGTTGACAAAGTTAATATTAGCACAGGTGTTTTCACTGTATATGGGACAATATTTAATAAAGTATTTAAAATAACACTGTGAAAGGAAGAGTTGAAGTCATGCTCAGTCAGTTTTTCCTTAATTGTCAAAATATGCAGCATGGATTTTGTCACAGTATGATTATATTATAATATACAGTAAATAGTCAGGTAAGGAATGTTTTCTTTTTATTCCCCAGAATCAAACCTGACACTCTTCACTTAAAAAAACTAAAAAGTTAAATAATGATCCAGTGTCTAATGAGTAGGGTGTCTTGGAATTACTATAGTTAAAAAAGTATATATTTTTAGTGCAGGGAAGACAATGTGACATTTGATTTACATCTGTTGCACAGTTGCATTATGTTATTATCTGCTCCCCCCTACAGGTGTTCCACTGTCATTTCAACAACAACTTCTTCCCTCTGTTCCTGGAACATCTCTTGTCTGATAATATCTCTGCCTCTACAGGTTCAATCTTACTGGGTAAGACCCCTTTAAAAGACAGGCAATAACTCACAAGTGTTGTTAATCCAGGCAGCCAGTAGCGCTTGACTTGGGCCCTATAGACAAAGAATAATTATTTACAGTATTATCAAGATGCTAGACCAGATGTTTTAGAAATCTTTATGTAATGTTAGTCACCTGCAAACACTGGGTGATGTGACGAAGCATGTATAGAAAATACAGGCAACGTGCAAGCTAATGACGTATAACAGATACATATTTTAATTCGAAAGGCAGGTTTTAGTTACCAGTGAACAGCCTTATACAGTGGCTTGCGAAAGTATCCGTCCCCCTTGAACTTTTCCACATTTTGTCACATTACAGCCACAAACATGAATC
>JAUYWH010000011.1:14554363-14574538 GCA_034779795.1 Ctenopoma multispine | reverse complement strand
CATGTTTGTGGCTGTAATGTGACAAAATGTGGAAAAGTTCAAGGGGGCCGGATACTTTCGCAAGCCACTGTATGTAGGCGTGTCATTGTGATATCTATAATACTATACTATATTCTGAAATGAGAACAGAAACTGGTCTAGATTTGGCTAGAACATAATTTATTTTCTACTTTTATATTAATTTGCATTCTACTCCCTTTTCTTTTCTGGTGATTGTTATTTCTGCTGATTTGTATTCTTTTCTTTATTTTTTAAATGCAGCTCTGCTTTTGCTCTCACACAGGGATCTCTTACATTGCCCCTCACCTGAACAACTTGTATTTCCTGACACTGTGCCAGCGTTATGGGGTTTACCAGGTTATCCGCTGGCTATTTATGCTCAAACTGGGACTTAGTGTGGCTATGCTGCTGGCAGGGGCTGACCACATTTATCTGCTGTGCATCTTCATTGCTAGGTATGGCCACGCACACGCATCTGCACAGGGACACAGGGATCCGATGTGTGACAGCTTGTACTTTTATTTGCTTATCATTTTTAAAGCTAAATGCACAACAAACACACAGCAACACATTCGGTGGCTTCAGAAGCTATGTGGTATTTCTTGCAAACTTCAGAACATCAGAAAGTAAAATTTGTGATTTACAAATTTGCTGTGACAGTCCAAAGGCTGCTCTGATCACTTGAAGAGACTAAGGCTAAGTTCACATTACATGCTTGAAAGGCCCAAATCTGATTGTTTCAGATCAGATGTTTTTTATGTGGGCAATCCAAGTTGGAGTTTTTCATTTCAGATTCAGTACACTTTCTTATGTTGTCCTAGGTCCAATTCATCTAGAACCACAATGGTGACACATGGCTGCGGTCACAACAGTCAGATTGGAATTCATGTGGGGTTTTTTTTTTTGTGTCTCACTCCTGTGCCAAAGTGTGAATTACATTATTGTTGGCGTCTCACAGTCTGGTACAAACAAACACAGAGGAGAACAACATTTTTTGCATGCGTGGCATTGGACATTTTTTGCCTCATCATATCATTGTCAGAAATGAATGTGAACTATCAACATAAAAAGACTGGATCTGGAAAAAAAATCCAAATTGAGCATAAAGGACTGAAATGTGAAAGTAGCCTAAGAGTCAGAGCTGGAATTGCTGCCCAAAGGGCTTCTACAAAGTACTGAAGGAAGGCATGTGAATACTTTTCTAAGTCAGATAAAGAATCTACAATACATTTAAGTTATGCAAAAAATAAAGAATCGCTGTGCACAGCATTCAGAAGGACACGCCAAGGCATCTTTGCATTACAGCCTGTTTCCAAGTTAAATTAATATTTGTTACATGCTGCATCCAAATATTATATTAACTTGTGTTTGCTATGAGATATTTTTGTTCCTAGGAAAATAAACTTTATTCCAGTTTGGGCCTTGGTCAACAGGGCTTTTTGGTATCTAAACAACAGAAAATAACCTCTATCCACAGAGACCCAATTTAGATAAGGGAGGAACTCCCTGCAATAAAAACGTTTTTGGCCATAGTTACCCCTTAACTGGAAAAAGAAAAGATGTGAGTACAACAGAGGAGGGATCCTCCTTTCAGAATGGACAGAAACATGGAGAAATAAAATTGACAGTATTAGTTAAACTCAGACGTATATAAAGAATATGGATTATAGGAGACAAGACATCAAGCAACTTCGGAAGTCAGACTCATGTGGTTCAGGGTAAATCCTGTTTGCTTACATTTTAATTAGATTTTGTTGTGTTAAAGGTTTTCATGTGGTTAGGCGTCTTGTTCCATTTTTAATGACTCATGAATGAATGATTCATGTGCTGGTTCAGGAGCTCTGCAGCTGAGGCCTGATATAGGAGTGCGGTTAGTCGTACTAGTCACAGCTTTAGTAGAAGTCGACAGTGTGTGAATAGCTTTGGTCCTTTCTCTCAACCCTTCAAACTGAGCTGATTCAAAACACATTGACCACAATTGATAAAGCTGTTACTTCACACTATAATGTGGTTTTGCACACATGAGCACAAAGCCCACTCTGGTAGGTCCGAAACGTCTAACCATACCCTTCCTCGCGACTGTTTCTTGATATAACTCTGCACACTTCTGGGGCTGGACACTGTAACCTGAACTCTCTTCCTCCTAGTAACCGGGTGTTTACAGAGGGGACATGTAAACTGCTGAAACTGGTCATTTCTGATCTGGTAGACGAGGACTTTGTGGTCAACCGACGTCAGCAGGCTGCTTCTGCACTCCTCTTCGGGATGGTTGCCCTGTTGACCAAACCTGGGCAGACTTTCGCACCCCTCATTGGCACCTGGCTGCTGTGTGTTTACACAGGTACCAACACTCAGACACTCATTACTGCAATGTCAGCCCTGTCTACAAAAAGTGTGCACAAAAATGAATGAAAATATAATATGAAGTGTAACTGTTTTACAACTTGTGAAACCAGACAAATAAAGTCCTGCACAGAAAGGTATTTATGAGGAGGAGAAGGTTCCCCTTTAGAAATTATTTAGCAGATTTTTAAACCACTGAGCTGCTTAAGCTTCTCTACTTGTCATTTGTTTCGTTTTTAGATTGCCACCTAAGAAACAGTCAGTATTTTTATTACTCACTGCCATGTCACTCTGTGACATGGCACATTTGATCTTTTTCTTTTTAAGGCGAATCTTGTCTTTCATAAGAAAATGTTTTCTTGCTGTAAGGGCAAAAAAGTTCATTGTGTGTGAATTGATGTATTCACTGGAGGAATGTTTTTCTCATATTAGATTTATCTTCCCAGGTTATGATATATTTGAGAGGGAACCTGTGAAGGAATCTCTGGTTTCTGTGCCTGACATTGCCTCTGGCTCAGGGACTCAGCCACTACGCCTAGGCTGCTTCTACCTGTTGGTGTTTGTGCCTATCACCTGTGCCCTGCTCCAGTTGGCCGCCTGGTCTCGCTTCACACTTCACGGTCGCAAACTGCAAGGGATCAAGACCCTGAGGCAAGGGGCCCAGCACGGCCACCTTATTGATGTCAAGGCCATATGAACTGAATAACGCTGAGTAAAGCTGCACATAGACACTTTAAAAAAAATAAAATAAGAAAACATTTTACAGTAACCTTTCATAACAACTCAGAAGATGATTTTGCAGCCCAGGCTGGTGATTGACCACTATTCAACACACTTTGTGGACTGAAAATGCACAAGAGGCTGACAGATCCCACTGGGAAGAAGAGTTTTTAAAATGAGATTTGCCTTATTTTTTTATATGAAAACTTTCACATATATTTATATCTGAACAGATGACCAAAAGTAGAAACAGTCAGTCCTTTGTGTGTAGACGGACCAAAGTGACCGCTTTTCATGGTGCAGTCCAAAGATGGGATGCCCTCTTTAAAGCAGTATGTAAAGCATCGTTCTGTTTTAGGCTTCAATTGGAAAACTGCGGCTGCTCTGTGAATGTAAACAGCAGGAGAAGGAGGTTTACCACAGAGCTACAGCCGTGATTTCAAATGTTATTACAAGATTAAGAAAACTAATTACAGTAATCTGTTTGGAGTGATGTTGATACTGCATAAATCTCGCTCTTCAGGGCAGATTAATTGTTTAACAGTTTATTTACACTTACTCAGTACGCCCTGCCATATTGATGTTGAATTGTATTTTCTTATGTGTCCAGTTTAGATGTTTTTGCACAGAACTGCCATTTGTCTGTTGTACTTCTACATTTTGATTGTAACATACTTTTGTACTGTAGTAATAAAATGTAGAAATGGTAATTTATGCTGGTAACTATATCATCATCGTTTTTTGTAATTTTTCAGAATATTTAAAGGATGTGCAGAATTACCACAAATAAACCTCATCCATGACACTTTTATGAGCTGAACTGAAAGTTTGTTTTTGGATGAAGCCCCTAATTGAAATGTGAAATGTTTGTGTCATCTGCTCGTAAGAAATATTTCTGTTCTCATCAGCGATGGAATTAAGGTAAGGAAGTGAAAACTAAAGTCTACAAGTATTAGTCCCGACACTTACAGTTATTGTTGATGACCATCAGCTGCGGACGGCGCATGCGTATGGTTTGAAGTTCTAGTCCTGACTATATTTCACGTACCCGTGATGCACCGCGCTCAGAAATTCTCAGAAATGGATTTAAAATAACATTTGTTTCTGTATTTAGATCTGTACATCGTCCTCTGTGTAAAAAATAGCTCTTACCTAGCCACCGTAACTGCTGAGTGTGTGTGTGTGTGTTTTTTTTGTGTGTTTTTTTTAATGCGTGTTTCGTGTGTCACGCCAGGAACACCCGTCTTGGAAATAACTCGTGTGTTTTTATGGAACATATCCGTGGAGAGAATTTATAAATGTATTCCCGCTGTAGGGACTTCCTGTTTCATGTGGATCTTCCGAACCTGTCTAACTGTAGCTGTTCCATTGAACTTCATGGGCGCTTACCATTGGCTAAGGGCCATTCTAAACGTTCTATGGAATGTTTGACAGCCAATGGTATTCGACTGGAACGGCATGACGTAATGATGAAGCTTAGCTTAATTTACTGACGTTAGTTTTTTACGGAGGATGTTTAACGAAGTACCACATGCGTACTAATGTAACTGATCATACAGATATGCTTTACAAAATGATAGGGCAAAAATAAATCCTAAAAAAATACATGTGTACATGCTAAAACCAACATACAAATGTAATGCATACAGTAGGCTAGCTTGCAATATTATTCAGTATATATTTCCTGAAGATGCTTTAACTTTTTTTTTTTTTAATTAACAATTAACCACAAAGTGCAGCGAACCCAAAGGAACTAAATCATATATTTTTAGTGTCAGAACTGTTTCACACACCCTAGCTAATTAAACACCACGTCACATATGAGCACAGAAGGGCAAGTGCTTGTTTTCCACATCTAAATGTGTTATTGTAAATGCACTATGCTTTTTTGTATGCAGAAAACATACAATAGATTTTTATTACAATTACCTCTTTAAAGTCTGCAGTAAAGTTTAAAGTTAAGTAAGTTCAGTTTAAAGTCTTCTTTATTATTGCCATGTAGTAGCCTAACGTCACAATGAGTCACCACCCTGCCACTCTTTCCAGTCCACCCTCTGTCCATGGTGTGCTTTAAAAACAATATCAATAACACATTGGGAAGTATAGTTATAGTCAGACTTCCCATTTCTCATGGCTTCATTACTGTAATGTCTCATCGGTTTGCCTCTTTTGGTTTAGACACACACAGTCACAGAGAACAGGAAACAAAAGTGAGGCAGGCAGGCAGAAACTTTACATGCAAGCAACAGTCTGAGCTCTGAGCTCTGAGATACAAAAGTGCTTCAGGATTGTATAAGAGACGACCAAACGACAGGGAAACAAAATAAGGCAAGTAAACAAATGATTAAGACTCAGGATATCAAACGAGATGATGTGGTTTTTTCTTACTGGTGAGTCTGCTTTGAGCTTGAAAGTAGATTCCAGCTCAGTTGAAAATGAGAAACATACTCTTCCTTTTGTAAACATATAGTTAACTGAAAAATAGATATTATGAATGAATTTTGTCTTGTAAATTTGTCAGGTAGCTTATCAATGTCATTTATGTCATGTCAGTTAACGTTTCATCTTGGTTTTATTTTGCATTTTCTAAAATCTTTATAATATACATTTTGGCGATTTTATTATGTATATGTTCACTAAGATCATTCAAACAATACAGAAAAACCCTTGTGTACGAAACAGCTGCTAAACATGACATCCTGTTGTGTTCTTGTTTAATGTGTGTTGTAGTTGACAGCAGAGAACTGTAAATATTCTGAGCACCTTGTGGATGAAGCGCCTGATATGGCAAACTGAGATTGTCAAGTGACATCAGTCTGACACAGAGTCGAGGTTCGTGCAAGCTTCCTGTTTTGCGGCTAAGCAGTCTTCAGTCTGCTGTTCCATTCGTCGGTGAGTAAGTGTAGGTTGCCTCTCGCTTTGCAGAAAATGGTAGCAGCTTCCTGTGTGCAGAAGTAGAGGCTTGTACTGCCACTGCTACTGCCACTCTTTATACCCAACTCAAATCCGAAACTGCATCGACCCTTTTTAGAAGTCAGAATTCTAATGATAATGACAATTAATACATGCTACTAAACAGGCATACCAGGGCCCCAGACACCCCAGAAACAAGAGAACTACAGAGACACAAAACAATACAAAATGACCGTGAAGACATAAAATAACAGAGACACAACTTCACTGAAACAACCACAAAGAAAACTGACAGTTGCAACAAAGATGCACAAAATGACTGCGAAGAGATGCAACACTGTGACAGTAAGACACAACATTTCCTAAGAAAAAAAACACAAACCAATTGCAAACCACAAATGCACAACAATCATTACTAGTTGTTCGAAGTGTTTGTGTAACTTGCTCCTGTGAGCTAATAGTAGGGTGGTATTTTACATGTTTATGTCCGGGAACTGCTGACTCCCAACCAGCCTACTACACAACTGTAAGTGATGTGTAGGGAAGTGTGTAATAACACGCTGTGAGCTGCTGATATGCATAATAGCTCATTTGCTGAACTTCACTTTTCCTCTATTTGCAGCTCCAAGATGTTAACACTGTACGTGGATTAACTCAGAAGCTGCAGAGGAGCTTGCCCTGGAGCATGGAGCTTGTGTTGGTGCAGTATAAGTTTGAGTACAAAGCGAAGGACGGCCGCCTCGTGTCCATCAATCCTAATGAAAGTTACATCCTGCTCTCCAAGACTAATGAGCACTGGTGGCATGTGCGCAAAGACCAGAACACGAGGCCCTTCTATGTCCCTGCACAGTACGTAAAGGAGCTCACGTCACAATCTGGAGACTCTTCAAGTACTAATAAGCTGGATTCTGTTGAGAGAGTGACTATCACTAAGCCAGTGGATATGGCTGATGTAACACCACGTAAATCTGTGACTCGTCTATCAGCTCAGGATGCTTCGAGAGAGACATACCGATTCTCCACTTTTGGTTTCTGTGATAACGTACCAGATTTCAAACCGTGTGAGATCCCGAAGGGTGGAAAGACCACCAGCAGCTCTGCACCAAAGCCGGAAGACGTGAAGACACACAATTCGACTGGAGGCCTTTCATGTACCTCAGCACCTCTGGAAACTGAACTATATTCAAAACCTCATCCTGTGTCAAAGGTCAGCAGTGGCCCTGAACAGTCTCAAAGCTCACTGCACTGTGATAAAGCAGAACAGTCACAGATATTTGTGGATGTTGATGATGATGATATGGATTTCCCTTCACCACCGAGTACACCCATATATGACACCATACCGGACCTAATCGTCACAGACTTTGACACATTTTCTGATCTTCCTGCTCCTGATGCTTCGAATAACATTTCTGCACCTCGGCAGCAGATTTTGAATTCTCCTGCAGGGACACCTCCTCCCACAGACGCACTTTCCCCCCAGCAGGTAAGGTTTCAAGCTATTTGACTTCCTGCCTTATTGTTTGACTCATCGTTCTGCGTGAGTGTCACTCCAGCAGCCAGGTGGGGGCGCTGTTTTATAATGTAAAATGCTGGATGTATGTCAGTACAGTGCCTCAAGAATCTATACTGTCTCTAAGTAGATGTAACATAAGTGCTCACGCTCATAGCTTTCAAGGAATCATTATTACATATTATTAAATAGACAAATGTGTTGTTAGATAATTTAGCATTTAGCAAGAAAAATAGCAATTAAAGG
Organism: Ctenopoma multispine; assembly: GCA_034779795.1. Lineage (NCBI taxonomy): Eukaryota > Metazoa > Chordata > Actinopteri > Anabantiformes > Anabantidae > Ctenopoma > Ctenopoma multispine. Next base: position 14,566,803 of record JAUYWH010000011.1, on the reverse strand, counting down.
GTTCCCCTTACAAATAACATGATTGCATTTACAGACAAAAATAGAGTCACGATTATCTAAACAGTAGTTTCAGATTGTTATTATTATTATTAGGTCTGCGAACAAGTAAGCAGCAATTTAGTGTTGTTTAGTGGCATAAAGTTACTTTATAAAATTAGTTAATCTGTTATGGTTAAGGTTCTGTAGTTTAATCCTTGACAAGAAGGATTTATCTGTTTTTGTATAAAATCTTAATCTGAAAATGTGTGACTATAGATGTCTGGTGTAATAAAGTACAAAGTATGGAAGTTCTCATTCTGGTTTTAAGTCAGAAATGGGTAATTCAGCATGGTAACATTACCCCGAAAACACTTACAGACAATAACCCATAGCACCGCCTGTGATGAAGTGTTCTCCTCAAGCTCTCTTTTCCTGAAACAGATATTCACTAGTCACTAGATATTAATTTCCTTCAAGGATGAACTGTGTCTAATGGAGACATCTGACTGGTTTCCATGGGACCAGTGATGGAAGAATTATTCTTCTTAAGTCAAAGTAACAATACTGAAATATAAAAAAACATTTAATTTCAAATGATGCTTAAGTAAAGGTAGCAAAAAAAAGCTGACTGCCAAAATACACTGAGGATCAATATAATGCAGATGCGTTATCCAGATGTCAGGAGGATGTGGGCCGCTTTGGGCGAGGATGCTGCTGCTGCTGCTGCTGCTGCTGCTGCTGGTGGTGGTGGTGGTGGTGGTGGTGGCCTTCCTCTGCACCAAACACAGTGGATAATGTGGGATAACACGGGGCACACTTGGTTTATTTGGTTCCTTATGCTGTGGCCAGCTTGGTGTGGAAAACTGGAGCCGACTGCCCGTGTTCCACAGGTGTACGTGGACCGGGTCTGGGCCAGTGTATTTACTGCTGGGTGGTTTATTCTACTGTCTAAACGAATGGTACAAAACCTGTGGTGGAGTAGAGTGAAAAGAACTTCAGTTTGGTACCCCATCACTTGGGGAAAATACTCAGATCAGATTCAGATTCAGCCTTAACGTGCTGATTTTGACGCTTTTTTGTTTTTGCAGTGGAGGTCCTGACTTGGAATACCGTGCTGGTTCAGTTCACAGTATCCGTGCCAGCTCATCAGCATATGAATAGCCACCGGTCGTCCCCCTTTCAGGCCGTTTCAATGGGCGCAAAGAGGTATTTCTTGAATACCTCAGTAAAAAAAAAAAAAGCAGCTGATTCAAGACCTCAGTTTAGCTAAAGCTTCTGCGGCTGTGGAGTCACTTCTACCGGGTGTGTATCTTCCCATTGTGATGATCATTTTCGTGAACTTGGTGGCTTGTTTGGGGGGAGCTGCAGGGTGGTGGTGTTGGGGGTTTTATACTGGATGAGCAGGAGGAACTTCAAGGATCCTGTGCGCAACCATTTGGTAACAGGAGAACAGGTTACAAACAGGTTAGGTCGGGTAGAGTAAGTGGCTTCTTCGAGGGAAAGGAAAGAGTTAATCCGAAAGTTGGCAGCCACTCCCAAACCTCCAGCTGCTACCTGGTTTCCCCAGCACCGATGACGATCCTGGGAAGAGCGATTAAACGCATCGCAAAGGGACGATGAAACAAATGCGATTATATGCGTCGTCTCACCCATTTTCACACTTGGATGTAGTTTGTTCAATATAAACGACAGGATTTTTGTTTTTTTGTTTTGCGTCAGGTAAGTTTCACGACAGTTTCCCGGTGGGTTTTGCACCTGTTGCAGCGTTAGACACGACAGACATGAAATCGCTCAGTGGAGAAAGTTTCTGATCAGATTTCTGCTCAGTTTTAACCAGACGACTCTCGTATCAGTGAGTCTTGTGACGTCTGCAGCCTCTCCCGGAACACCTGGTGACTATGTGTGCAGCATTACGCCGTCATTACCGGCACGTTGGGTTGCATTTTAAAACATTTCTCCTGTTGCTTCTTTCCACTTGTGTGTTTCAATGTTCTCCTCTGTGGAAGCATGAATGAGCCCCCACACTTGTAACAAGACTGTAGATGTGCCAGGACCCCTCAAGTGCATTAATTCTTGTCCTACAATGGAGGGCCATCTCCATGGTGATGTGAGGGGGTCTGGCCTGACTCCCAGCAAGCAGGACTTTGGAGCTTTTAGTGCCAGCCCTGCCATGCAGTTGGCCTGTGTGTGCATATGTAATGTGCAGAACTCGCAATTAGCCAGAATGTGGGTCATTTAATATCAAGGGTACAGGCTGTTCTTTGGTCTAAAAGAGGATATTAAGTGCATGACAAATCCACTTGGACTTGGGACTGAAAAGTTTGGCTAGTTCTAACATATTCGGGCCTGTTTGTGACGTTCCTCTTATTGTGGAACTCCTGCAGCTTTTTTTTCTGGTGTTTATGGACAGTGTGTTTAGGTTCATGATAAATATTGAACACAACGTCCAATGTATCTTTAACACTTAAAGTCAAGATAAATGACCCCACATGAGGTCCAATGTCCCATTGATCTTTGGCAGCTAAAGGCTGACCCCATGTTTGGACCTTCACTTCAGTCACTTTTAAGTACAGTAGAAATTTCAGCCTCACTTCAAAAATACGTCGCCGGTAAGGAGGCAGAAATTCCTGCTGCGCTGTGGGACAGACTAAATGAGATGCCAGGAAACCGCTCTGACAGGTAGTGTGAGTGTCTCATCACACCTCTCTGCACATATGTGTTGACAGATCGGGTGCATGTGGCTCTTAGCTCTCAGATTTTTCCTGGTCGGGACGAGCGTTTTATTTTCACTAGTATTTATTTATCTTGTGGGTGATGTGTTTTGCCACATAACCAGAAAACCTGTACATTCTGTTTCAGTTTAAGGCTTCACAACACCAAATAGGTTTGTCTTTTTAACTGTACTATAAGTTCTACATCCACATCAGATAGCATGTGACATCGGATGGGTGGCTTAGCTCCATTTTGTGCGTCTCGTGTACCATTACATTGAAGTCACACAGCTTAGCATCAGATTTTTTTAACAATAAAATAGGAAAAAAATGCCAGATGATCATTTATCACGTTTCTTAACACGTCATTTATGTTTTTAAGTTATTTTTACATTCTTCAAAGACTTTAAACCATTGCTGTGAAAAAATATTGAGTTTCTCAAGACACCACTGGTTTTCCTGCTGTAGGTAGCCAGAAATCACATATGTCCCTCTTTGCTAATTTGTAAAACATATTGTTTTGTATGAAAATTTTAAAATAATTTAAAGAAACACACATTTGTCAATGTAACTTACAAAAGGATGTAGATTTTCACTTCATATTGTACAAATTAGGCAAGAAGGCGTATGTGGCCACCATATTTGTTTAGACGAGGAACCAGTGATGCAACTTGGGAATCGAGTTCAAATGTTTGCAGTTGTCACAAACAGACTGCCGGGTGTTTATTTTTTCCGACAGTCAGATGCTTACTCTGTGTGACGTATGTAATGTTAATACATGAGAGGTGCTGGTTCTTAGGCGAGCACAAAAATATGTTATTGAAATACGGAGTGGGCCATGCAAAGGTAGAGAAAGTACTGCATCGTAATGCTGTTTTATTTCCATCTCAACTTGCCATTTTCTTAAATATCGACCCACAAAACAACGTGCAAAATGCAGAAAGCTTCAGCTGGACTGTCATAAGCTGCATGAGCCTTACCCACAGGAATGTCTTTTGTGTCATTACTATTTTAAAATAATGTTTTTGTAAAGTTGTTGTAATGACATGTGACTACAGCTGTCCTTATTGAGTACATCCTACTTTGCTGTAATGATTGCCGCAGAGCGGGAGATTCCCAGAGGTTAGTCTTCAAGTTGTTTGCGTGCTGTGTGTTGGTATTTACTTGCACCTGCAACTAAAAGTCAAGGTGCAAAAGAGTGGGTTTTCCATTTCAATTGGCTCATTTATTGTTACCTCAGAGAGTGTCACAACAACAGGCGCTTCAGTAGTTCCATCCTACACAGAAAACACTACACCTATACTGGAAAAACATCACCTACAACACAAGAGTGGGAGAAATTTGTGACGTTTTGCACCAGGATATGCAAACCTGGCCTGGAGTGCAGAGATGAGAACATGATTATCCGATAGATCCCACTTTCTGGATTTACGCTGGATTCTGGGTCATGAATAGTGCAGTGTAAGAGGGGGTGGAGACAGTGATTCAATAGCTCAACTGTGTGTGTTTTGTGGCGTGATTTGGGCCCTAATTTGGCACTCCATTGTTTGATTGGATGAGCGCTAATGTGGTTAAGTAATCAGGCTGATTGCTGCTTCATGCATTGCTGAGCGTTATCTCCTCTGCGGTGAAGGATTTTTCACTCGAAAACATAGTTCAGGATTTAAACCTGTTGTTAGAAAACGTAATATATACCTTTTTTAGTCAAATAAGACGAACACAAGCAGTTTTTCAGAGGAGACAAACATTAGCTCTGAACTTAGAAGCAACAGTAGATTGCTTTCAAGGTTTTTCTTAGGCTCATTTGAATAGCAAACTATCCTCTCCAGAGGTACTTAGAAATGGAAACTGTTTTGGATGTTCCAGGAAGCATTGACTGACGACAAGCCATGATAAGCGCTGGAACAGCCGACAAGCATAGCTGCAGCAGCAAGAGTTGCCCTCTGGCCTCAAACCGAGATCAACCTTAACACAGACAACCTTGATTACAACAGCCACAAACTGCATGACTTGGTGTCCCCACAGTGGCTAGTGTTGGGTGTTGCTAGTGCATGGTAAAGGAAGTGTTGATTGAACAATTGGGCCTTAAACCAGACTTCCTGTTTCCAGCATATGCCCTCATGTACTGCAGTATTAATAACACCATCACAACAGACATTAGAAGCTCTTTCAGATCATTTTGAGAAGTGATCGTTTCCTTTTTTTTCCACATTATTGGTTTAGTCACCTGCTACAGAACTGCACACTCAAGAAATCTTTTAACAGTTTTTATGTGTTGCAGCACATTTTCTTCATTTCATTAGAATATAGCCCTAAACTAAAAGTGTGTCTCAAAGCTTTGTTTCTATTGCTGTCATTTCCTTTTTTTATCATATGGTCACACAGGCAGGAAGTAGGTTGATGTGACCTGCGAGGTTTCTGTTTCCCCCCTCTATCTCTCTGCTTTTGGCTTTTAGCTCGCACAGACAGTTGCCCTCTACCCTGCTGTCCAGCTCAAGGGAATTCATGCATAGACACAGACAAACACAGACAGTGACACACGCGTCTCAGTCCCCTCCACACACACAGTCCCCTTCCTGCTGCTGTTGTAACAGAGATCGCAGTTCTCCTTTCTATCTGGGCTGCAACTGTCACAGCTGCCGCATGAGGAGGATGTGTGTGCGTGAGGGCGTGCTCGTGAATGCGTTTGCCTCGCTCCCATCACAAGCTGACTGAACGTGGCTGAAAGATTGAGTCGCTTGAGTTCGGCGTACGCTTGCATATCTGGATATATGGCTTCTCTAGACAGAACGAGGTAAACATGGTGGACATGTACTCCAGGATTGGTTCAAGTTACCGGGCCAAGCAGCGCCTGAGGCTGCCAGTGGTTCCTCAGGTAGGCGATCTCGCTGACACTGAAGCAACTTTTTGTTGTCATACTATAAAATCTATGTTTTAAGTAGTCTGCACAATTTGTATATTTATGTGTTTTTATAACTGTCTTACTTCCTGCTTTGCGTCTTTTCCTGTACTGGGTTAAGTGGAATAAACAGTGAACTGAGAGTTGTTGCCTTTATGAATACTTGTTTTGACATCTTACTTCTTTAGTGTTCATGTTTTTCTAAGAGTCTCAAAACTGTAATTTTCAACACAAGGCAGCAGCAACAAACACTACTCATGGATCACGCCTGAGCACGACAGTTTCGTTTGCTGTCAGTGAGCACTGTAAACATGAGCAAGTCTTTGTATCTAAAAGACCACACCAGAGAACTGGTGTAATGATGTGTCATACAGATGCATATGATGTAGCTGCTTCCAAATAGGAGAGTGACTAAATATTTTCAAATGGAAAAAAAGTGGCCCCTTTTTTACCTTCTTCTTTTTGTGTTATTTGAGAAATAAAACAGACACATTTTCTGTTACAGGGCTACAGAGTTGATTCTGATCATCTCTGTACGTTGCAGATGCACTAACTAGGTCATAGGAGCAGCTGATGAAGTATCCAGATCCTTAACTCTTAACAGTGAAGTGTTTTATAAGATGATTACCCATTAACTTCATCTGTTAAATGAATTTAATGCTATAAAAGTAAAATATTTCTAATAGTTCTGAGTAGTACTAAGTACGACTGACATATTTGCATGTTAGTATGATGGTATTCCTTTTTAAGATGCTGATGATCTGTCACACACTGAAATGTATCTGCTTGTGTGTGTAGTATGTGTAATTTCCCTTTCATTGCATGTGGTCGGGTTACAGTGGTTTCGTTCCAAAGGATGGGGATGTTCCAGCTCTGCTGTCTCAGAGATCAATGATGGAGCTCTTTCATTTCCTCTGTCTATTTCTGTGTGGTGGTTGTATGTTGTTTGCAATCGATCAGTTTTGGGGTCAGTTGTCTGGTTGTCCATGTTGACTGAATCGTTGTTGTATTGAGATCAATAATGAGGCAAAGTCAGCAAGAGATAGTACTGAGAGATAAAACCCCACAGTTGATCATGGAATCCGTCAATAAGCAGCATTGCTCTCTCACCTTGCCAAGAATATTTTTTGCTGTATTTATTTGTTGTGAAAACCTCTTGTGACCCAGACTTACTGAAAGCACAAGCACCAGTGCTACTAATAAAGTTTTTGAGCGAGGCTCAAGGTTCAGAAATTTAGAATCTGAGAAAAGAGGCCACGCGACAAGATGCAAACCCCTCACTGGCCAAAATAATCACAGACCCATATGAGATTATCGGTGAAGCATGGTGGAGGTAGGGTCATGTTTTGGGTGTGCATGGCTGCTTCTGGAGCTCGCTCACTAGTATTTATTGATGCAGCCGGGTGTCTGCAAATTTACAAAGAGATGCATCAAAACTAGGGGAGAAGCTTAATCACGCAGCAAGACAATTCTCCAAACACACTGCTAACTCAACATATGACTAAAAACATAGAAGGTTTCAGACTGACCGAGTCAAATCACCAGACATTGACCGTGCTGAACATACATTAAACAGAGAAGCCCCAGAAACAAACAACAACTTTATGACTTTAATTGAGTTTAAAATTGTTTTTTCCAGTGTATTTACTGCATTCATAGGCCTAAATAATAACACTTAAGTGTTATCAGCTAAAACCTTAAGGTATCAAACGTACTCATGACTTCATTTATAGTGTTGTACTGTACATGTACCACATATACTATTGTTAATGATGTACTTATGTGTACGTAGTATAGTGATGGCTGTGGTGGAGCAAATGTTGACAGTTTAACCAGCAAAAACTCATAATTGTATGTAATTAGTGTAATTAATTCCTCCAAAAAAAGATTTTTTTCCCCCTGCATATTCTGCAGAGTTACTACAGCTGTAGTGCTCTTAAAATATTTGAGTAAAAGTATAAAGTAACATAAAATTTAAATGCTTGAAAGCACAGGTACCTCATATTTCATTTATGTGCAGCACAGGTGTAAACATATAGAGTTGAATTACTTTCTTCTGTTGTCTGTTGGCTTCCTTGGTTTCTTCTCTATAGCACCACGTGTTTAGCACAGCGATGATGCAGCACAGACTCACAGGTCTCAGGTCTTGGTAAATATAGACAATGAGGTTAGCTGTAAGACACAGTTAGAGAGTAATCTGAAGGACAAAGCAACTTCTCTTTATGTTTGTTCAGTCATGACAGTATATGAAAAGTTCTGCAGGGCCGTAGCTTCCAGGACGCTCACAGTGAGGAATATTCATCTCGGCAGAGCAAAGGTGAGGAGAGATCACCTTAAAGAACGCTCACAGGGTTTTTGTTTTGCCGTTGGTCGTTTGTAGTGCAGCAGTGACCCTTTATTATTGCACCACGGCTTCGGGAGTGCTGTGGACAGAGGGTGTCTTTCATTATACCCTGTTTCACTCACACAAGCTTTCTTTAAACAAATCAGGTGTGATGATCAGCTCTATTTGCATGTCATGCTCCTGCCAGACAGCAAAGTGACGCTCTTTCTTCAAGTAATGTCACATGGAGGTAGAACTAGGTTCCTTTTGGTAGACAGAAAGTCAAAATGCAGTTTGTATTAGAGCCCCAAAAAGCTGAGAGGATTGTTAGTGATTATAGATTTGATATTTGTTTCGCAGTGGGGGAACAAAATTAGTCATAATGACTGAGGTGGTGAAGTTCAACCTAGTTTTTAGTCCTTTGCACTTTGCCTGCTGCCAGATTCTCTCTTTGGTTTGGTTCTTAGTCTGGCACCCTTCATGTCTATCTTTGGAAACAACACAACACCTACTGGAATGACTAACTGAGATATAAACTTTGGACAGTATTCTTACCGGGGCATTAAACTCTGGGTTATTGTGCACAAGAAATGATACTAGAATTAGGTAATGATCATTATTGTGGGTGGAACACCTCTGCGGTTTGCGTTGTTTTCAGCTGTAGGCTGCTTCCTGTGCTGTGTAAGATGCGGAAGGCTGACTTATAAAGAGCTGTAGTCGGAGCAGAGGGCTGAAGGCTGGTACTTAACACTGTCTGACACAGAGTTCATCTTGTGAAATACTGTCATAAACTTGAACGCTTGTTTTACTGCGTCTTGTCTTCACCATAGCACACACACTGTTTCAGTGTTAGCTTAATGTTTCAGTACGTAGAAACACCTGTGGATGTATTTGAATTACTACATCTACATTTGTTTTGTCTTTCCCCAGGTGGAGGATGAAAGTATCCGGTCAGCTGTGTACGTCAATGTAGCGCAGCTTCGCAAAAGCATCTCTGAGTCTCCCCCCTCAGCTTCTTCATCCTGCTCTCCTTCCTACCTTGACCCTGAGGGATGGGAGGTACACGTTGATGAGGACAGTGGACAGGAGTACTACTACCACCCCACCACGGGGCGCACCACCTGGGACAGTCCCTTTTTAGACTCTCCCACAGACCCTGACCCACCTCTAGAAGACCCTTGCTCCCCATCACCCTTACAGTCTCCAGCCTATTCTCCGTCCACTGCCTCACCTCCTACGTGTAGCTCTGACTGGGAGCAGTTAGTGGATGACATCAGTGGTCGCCCCTACTACTACAACCCAATGTCTGGGGAGACGTCTTGGGAGCCTCCAGAGCAGCAGAGCTTATATCCCTCTGTGATGGAGCCTATGAGTGTGCACAGGTTTCAGGATGACAGGGCGGTAAGGACAGCCTGCCTGCTCTACTTAGCCTCCCTCTGTCTCCTCTTTTAGCTTCACCCAGGGGAAAGCTGCAAATACAGTCTGCTTTTAATGGAATTAATTTTCCTGCACCTACATAGCAGACAGGACTCATTTTCATCTGGAGACCTCACGGCACCAGTGCAAAAAAAAAACACCAGTAGTCCGTCGTAGTGTTTCTGACTTAAAACAACGGAGACATTTGTCCTCATTTTGAATAAAAAAAAAAAAGATCACTTTCTTCATCTGAACTATGATGAAGTGTTTAGGAAATTCAGAGGATATCTAGAAATGTTTCGCATTGCAACACGAGTAACAGTATCGTCACACATTTACTTCATTACATGGTTTTCAGTTGTTTTTATTCACTACACGTGTATTAAATGAGCCCCCTTCTGCCTCTTAATGGGTTTTTTGAATTATGGAACAGCATTAATGGGCCAAGAAAGAATGATCCTTTGAGGTCATGGAAATGCTGTGACTCACATATCAAAGTCATGGAAAAGTCCTTGAATTCTGTATCGGGGTCACAACGGGAAATTGGCACAGGAGAACAAAAACTGGAAAACTGAATGGAGAGGACAGTGTCTCAGTTTTCAGGAATATTAAAGGAATACTCTGACAATTTAGGAAATATGATTAAAATATTAGATAATATAAGATTAAAAACACTTTCCTCCAAAGAGCTGCGTGAAAGAAGTATGTCTGAGACGTAACAAAACATAATTTAAAACCACAGTTTGTGATGTCTACATTCAGAATTTTGTACAAATTAAATGACGAAAAGACGAAACATGTTATTTAAGCAGCTTTAGATGTGCAGGTGCCTTTGGACACATTTCCTGTCAGCCTGTGAATTTGTGTATGTCTCATAATGTCAAACTGTTATTTTATGAAACAGGAAAGAAGACAAAAACACACTAATATTTTTTAGCTTAAACACTGCAAAAACTGTTAAAATCATTTTGTTTTGTGTTTTATTGTGCTTTTCTAACATGTTTACATTCTCAGCCTCCTCTACCTGAGGAGGACTACCCCCAGGAGGATTACCCAGCTCCCGATCAACCTGAGGCCTACGATGAGCTCCTTGCCGCGAGGCCTCCCACTCTCCCTAAAGAGTTCGCCCTGAGCCACGTGAACCGGACCAGCATCCCCAGGGCCAACCTGGACCGCAGCACCCCGACTGGTTGGAACCTAAATGTGGAACCCAACGGGACCTGGGTATTCACCAGTGAACACTCTTCAGAACAGGTACATCCAGTAGAGTCATATCGACCTCCCTCCAGTCTTAATGCGAGGTATGCTGGAACTAAATCAGACAAAGTGTTTTTTATTTAAATATAAATGTACAGCTTTTCTAAACAACCACTTCCTTTAGGTCAGTGTCAGAATTAGTTGTTTGACCACATGAAAAGTGGCTGAAATAGACGCATGAAGAATGGAACAAGACAAACCATGTCCACCGGTACGAACAAGTTGTAGTGTGACATTGTACTCAGCACGCTACGGTATTCGTATGCGGATGTCTTATCTTTACCATATTTAGCTTCTCAGCATGCTAACATTTGTCCTTTAGTACTAAACCCAAAGGACATGTTGCAGGTACTGGATGATTTTATTTTTTTAAAAATCCAAACCACGAACATGACCCTTATTGTGGCAGTACAGGATCACAAAAAAGCACCAGGGTCTTTAACAGCAGTGGAGTTGCCTTAATAAACATGAAACAATAAGAACTGAGCCGTTCTTAACTACGGTATTTTTGTTATGTAACAGTGGATCAAGTCTGTGGATGATCGAGGGCAGACGTACTACTACCTGAGAGATGGCTCCAAGTCTCAGTGGAATCTGCCTGAGGTAAAGATATTTTCACGGTTTTAAAACTACAATAGATGTCTATCAGGAGATTTTCTTTGCATATCATATTTTGTTGAACTTTAGACTCACAGATTCAGATTTTCTAGCTTTGCATCAGTAAAAGACAAGTTCCACTTTGTATAAACAAAATAAATTAATATGAATTTATTTATTTTATGTAAATTTAATTCTTAGACTTTTCAATATTAGTCATACTATAACATGATAGTAGTATAACCATTCATACTCTCTTATAGATTAAACAATAATAAAAACACCTGTTATAATGCACTAACTAGATATTTTATTAATTTTTATTTTATATTTTATTTGAGTATTTAGTCGAAAGAACACTGTCTTGTCTTCCACAGGTGAATGGTGAATATAAATACTGCCCAGAAATGCTGTTGAGAGTAGCTTTTCTAAGCCCTGAGTGGTGTCTGCAAGTATTCTTTTCAAGTTGCATAGAGCCGACTGAACCTTTTTAGTAAAGGAAGTGGAGTCTGCCTGCAGCCTGGAAGACGAAACATAGGACAAAATAAGTCTGAAACATGATGCGGTAGTTATTGCCATTAGCAAAATATAACTGTGGCAACACAAACCGGCATATGAAACATTTCTGACAACTATTATTTTTTTCTTATCTGGACTAGACCACAGACAAGATAAATCAACCTGAACTGGGACAAAAATAAAAAGCGTTTAGAAAAAGACCAGTGGAAATGACGCCCATTGAGGACATGAGTTTCAAATGTTCTCTCGTCTGGTTGAAGTTGTAGAACAGGCTTTTTAATTAGTCTTGCTGTATTTAAATAAAGCTAAACTAAACAGTGTTTCGTTCTCTCCAGGCCCCTGTAGCCCCCGGCCAGTCGAGGGTGGAGAATGGTGAGGCAGAGAACATATCAGTCTTTAAAAACTGGAGGCACACGATGGGACCTGCCCAGCTCAGCTCAGCCCAGGATGATGGGGTATGTACACACACACACACACACACACACATACAGTCGTAGACACGATGCATGTTCTAGGCCCTTATTTTGAACATCACAAGCCTGAGACTTAACCCTCAAAACTCTGTTTGAAGGTGTGAGGACCTGCTAAAATGTCCCCACAAGACAAAAATGTCCTCACAAGATTGGTGTGAAAACAAAATGTTTCAACACAAGGAAATAAACCATACAGACACACACACACACACACACACACACACACACACACACACACACACACACACACACACACACACACACAC
>JAUYWH010000011.1:14541374-14554263 GCA_034779795.1 Ctenopoma multispine | reverse complement strand
ATGTCACAATATCAGAACACAAGCTCTGTGTGCGCGCGCACACACACACACACACACACACACACACACGTACACACACACACTCACACACACACACACACACACACGCACTCACTCACACACACACACACACGCACTCACACACACGCACTCACACACACACACAAACACACGCACTCACACACACACACACACACACACACGCACTCACACACACACACACACACACACGCACACACAAACACACGCACTCACACACACACACACACACACACACACACACGCTCGCACTCAGAGATGTGTGTACATGTGCATGCATCACACATTTAGGGTGTGTCAGCCGTCAGCTCAATAGAAAGCTTTAGTCAGGCTCAAGCACTGAGGCCAAGTCCCAGTGTAACAACTAACGCCAGTTTTTAACCCCTGTTTAGCGCAGCAGATCAAGTGCAGTGCACGCTTATTTACAGCAACAGCCTGGGAACAGAGGGAGGGAGAGGAAGGGCTATATTTGTACACAAACACCTGGGATTTGCTGGATGCAAATACGGGTTTGTGCTCAATCCTGCTGAACAACTTATGTGTAGCAGTCAGGGTTCAGAACCTTGCTCAAAGGCACAGCAGTGGGAGGATTTAAAGCCGGGGCTGGTGCTTACTTCTCTGCCTCAGCAGAGAGTTTACCAAAAATGGGATCTGCTGTCTTAATAGTGTGTGTGTGTGTGTGTGTGTGTTTCTCATTTTATCTGTGTTTATGTCTAAAATCAAACGAAAAAGAAATTAAATACAGGAAATAAATAACAAAAGCAAAAGCTGTTGTGCAAATATGATATACATACGTGGCAACGTTTGCACTACTGAATCATAAAATCTCCTTCTACTGTTCTTCCTCTGCTGTTCAGAGGTTTGTCCCAACTCACAGGAGGAACACGTCAGACTACAGCAGCGACAGCTCCAGCACAGGAAACTCTCCAGAGACGCAACAAAACGTGAGTGGAACTTGGTCCTGCTGGTCTGTTCATACTAATCGCTCTGGAGTCGCTCGACGATGACGATGAGTTTGGCGTCCAGTTAGTCATTAACGGTGTTCTGTGTCTTTCTTTAAAGGCTTTTGGGTTTAGAGCCTGGAGAAACCCTTATTATCTGACCTCAAGGTGGCTGCGCTACAACGTGGGTTGTTAGTTTGACATTAAGCACGTGTGTTTCTTCCCCTCGTCAAATATTATGTTCATTTGAATCATCTTGTCTCTCACACAGTGATGTGTTTCCTCTTCTGGCGTAGATGAACCATTTGTTGTGCGGTTATAGTGGTGTTTTTGTACCAACTTCCCTTTTTGTGTTTCCCCTAGACTTTGTTGAGCTTCAGTGAATGTAAAACTAAAAACTTAATTTATCCGACTTAATATGAGCTTCAGAAAAAAAGGTTTGAATATATCACACACAGCACAAAAGGACCGTTTTCCGCTCATGACTTACTCTGGAATCACTTTGAAAAGGAACCATTTAAAGCCCAGTATGAACAAGAGGAATGATCACAAGAAACACAACCTGCTTGAATGTCATAGCTGTGGGAATATGGCTACCTGGTTGTGTTTTTAACCATTTTTAGAGGTTTTAGAGACAGACTAAAACACTGTTCTTCATCTTTTCATGGAATTCATAAACAAGGCTTGTATTGCTGCTGAGCCTGTCCGCATGGCATCATTAAAGGATACGTTTGGGAAGTCTGTCAAAAACACTGATGTACCCACAGGAACAGGATAACGCAGTGCTGTGGAAAAAAAAGTATTTGCTCCTTTCCTGATATTTGTGTTTGTTTGTTTTGCATATTTGTCACACTTACAAATATGCACAAAAAAAAATCAGCAAGGGGGCAAATACTTGGTCAGTGCAGCTCTTCCTGTTCCACATCGATCCTGATGCAAATGCACAGCCCTGAAAAATGCACAAGTTCACTTAAGGGTCGTATGAAACTGTTCTCTTCGATTTACACTCGTAGGACTGCCGAAGTTTCAAATGAGCCTTAAACAAAAAAAATGCAGTTGCGTTTTTGAGCGCTGTGCATTTCGTGCCTTATTTCTCACACACATAAGGGCACATCAGTATTATTTACAGATTTGAAGAAGCTATCATTCCATAAACCTGAAGTGTATGTCTTCTCATATCCTCACGTATCACAGATGTAAGTTAACATGTGCCTAACAATTACAACTTGAACTCCTGTAAATTCAAATGTCACCTTTTGCATTTTCAGTTGCAGAACTTAGAGAAAGCAGGAATCCTCAACAAAACAAAAGTGTCAGAGAACGGAAAAAAAGTAAGGTAAGCTAAAACTTCCCTTCTGGGTTGTTTTTTTTTTTTGGAAGGTATGATATTCTCACATTTCAGTTTTTAAATATGGCCCTGAGTCACATCACCCCGTAGTTCTCCAATCTTTTGTTCTGTGTTAGTCATGCTTTTTTTCCCATTTCAGGAAAAACTGGGCCCAGACATGGACGGTTCTTCACGGAGGAGTGTTGACGTTCCACAAAGACCCAAAGTATACAGGGACAGGCTCCTCGGTATGATCTGTGTAATACTTAGAATATGCTCACATGTTTGTATTTGATGTCACAGGAGAAGATAGCACTCAACCTGCATTAATAAGTAGCTCTGACACCTGAATGCTGCATTCCCGCTCATGCCGCATTCTTCACATTTCTGAAAGGGCTGTGACAGGGCGAGTCAGACTAAATCAGCCACCGGCCTTTCTTCTTCTTTTCTTTCAAGTGTATGTTTCAATACATCGCATGAAACTTACCATACGCTCAGACTTGAACAAATTGAACAAATGAAGCATCAAACTGCAGCGTGTTGCAGGCCGCTGACAAACAAGGAGCGACGGTGCAGGCGAACCCTCGGCTCACGAGCCGACAGTGACAGTCACAGCTTTATGTTTGTTGCAGCTCGTTTTGTGGAATGTGTCGCCGTCAATTTTGAAAACAGCTGTATATTTTTGTCCCTCCGCGCAGAACAAGACTAATCAGATTGTTCCGGAGGTCACGGTGGAGCTGCGAGGAGCAACGATTGGCTGGGCCTCAAAGGACAAATCCAGCAAAAAGAATGTTTTAGAGGTGTGTTCGTTTGTTGACATGGAACATAATGCAATGTGTGCCTGTCGGTGGAGGCTTTTATCTTGAGCAAATATGCCGCCTGGCCAAAAAAAATAAAAAGCACAGCCTTTTGCTTTGATTACATTGAAACAGATGAGTCCTGGCATTATTGTGTTGAATTGTGCTCATGACATCAGGGAAGAAAAAAGTCCATTGATGGAAAAACCTTCAGTGCCTTCAGGTTGTCAGCTGACCACAAGATGACACACACTAATGAGTGCGCTGTTATCCAGTGGAAGGAAGTGAAATCCAGGTGGCCAGGCAGTTTAATTTAAGAACCACTAAACGTTTCATTTAAAGCCCCTGAATACACATTATTATATACAACATTATAATAATCAAATTAACAATATGAATGTTAAATGTGATTTTTAACACCCAGTGAACACACAGTCGTAGTGGAGCTTTGAGCTAAATGCTAACATGCTGCTGTTGTTTTGTTGTCCGTACTAACCAGTTAGTTAGTTAGTTAGTTCTTAGTTTAGCGTGTTAGCGTGCTAACATTTGCTAATTGGCACAAACCACAAAGTACAGCGCAGGCCGGTCACAAATGTGCTATAGGCCTATAAATATATTTAACACCAGTGGTTGAAAGTTTCTAAATACATTTACTATTGTAGCCTGCTTAAATGCAATGTTGAGGTATTTTCTGGTTCTACTTTATACTTCTACTCCACTTCATGTCAGTGTAAAATATTATACTTATTAGTTTTATCTTTTAGTCACTTTTCAGATTTAATTTTTTGACATAAAGCTGATGTAATGTTTCACATAATAATATGATAAGATCACAGTGTGCAGTACAGTGTTAAATATATTATTAATGTTCACCAACCAGTTTGACATGTGATATATATATCTTTATCTTTATATTTTATATTTATATAAAAAGCAGTATCTAGCTGGGGCCTCATAATCTGATAGTTTTAGATTGCTATCACTTTCACTGCAGAGCTACTTCCCCTCTAAACTTCGCAGAAGGTCTAATTTAAATAACTGTAACCATCTAAAACAAAAGCAAACATAAATGTCCAAATAATTCAACAGAACTTATTGTTTTTCTTTCTTTTCTACTCCATAAATCTTTCTTGCAACTACTCACTTTATCTTTTAATACTTTATCATTTGATAGTGAGCAGTGGCCACTGTCATCAACTAATGCAAGTGCTTCTAAATCCCAGTCTGTGCAGCATCTCTGTGCATTTGTGGAAACACAAACACATAAACCAATGAAAATGGATATAACTTTGTAAAATTAGGCCCAGGATCCCTATACTAATTTAGGAAGCTGAACTTATAAAGTTTCCACAGCCTTTAAATGTGATGAAATGTCCTTTTTAAGATTCGATTTTCTCTCTTACAGTTGAAAAGCAAGAATGGTGTGGAGTTTCTGATACAGTACGATACAGACAGTATCATTGGTGACTGGCACAAAGTCTTAATGGACACCATAAGGCAAATGGTAAGTGTCCACAATAGATCATTGCATAAACATTGATTATCAAGTCATTTTAGTCTGTAGCTGTATGACATAAAAAAATGTGATTCAACCTTTTGGGCAATAAACACTGCTGACAATATGAGAAGACTGACTCCACATTCATATGTGTTCAGTCAGTATGGAGCTACTGCCAGTAGATTGTTAGCTTAGCTTAGCATAAAGACTGGAAACAGAGGGAAACAGCTAGCCTGATTCTGTCAGTGTAATAAAATCCAAGTACCAGCATTTCTATGGCTTTTTACATCTACTTTATTAAGTTTAAAAAAAAGGCCAGAGGGTAAAAAAAAAGCTATTTGTGTTCTCCTTTGTATTGTCTGTTTTCATCAGGAGTACCAGGACCATCACTCGGAGGAAGAGGATGGGGATTTATATGAGAAGATTGCCAACACCGAACGAGAAGACAAGTCTGGAGGCGTCATCGACAAGCGAAGGCGTAAGCAGTTCCCAAACCATGTCTGATTGAACTGCGACGTTTCGGTTTTAGTTTAGACATATCAGGCACATTCAGAGCTGCACTTGTAATTATTTATTCCAACTTTGTTTATTCTAGCCTCCAAGCAGGTTGCCACACCCTCAAACAGCTCTATAGTAGACACAGACCAGAAGAAGGTTAAAACCAAGCTGATGAAGTTCCTCATGAAGCGTCCGACGCTGCAGTCCGTTAAGGAGAAAGGCTACATCAGAGGTACTTTCAAGCAAAGAGAAACTGAATCTGTGTTTCATGACTTTCAAGCTGCCAGACGCTGCACGCCCATGTTGTGAATCTAAGCACATGGGCATGTAAACACAAACTGTTTGCACTCACCGGCCACTTTATTAGGTACACCTGTACAATCTAATGCAGGAGAGTCCAATCCTGGAACCTGAGGGCCACTGTCCTGCTTGTTTTGCAACCAGCCCTGCCCTTACAGCTTCTGACAAGCTGAACACACCTGAACCAGGTAATCAGCAGTAGGTAGAGCAGCGATAGCTGGAAAACAAGCAGGACAGTGACCCTCATGTAACCCAATACAGCAGCTCTGCTGTGAACTCTACTCTGACAAGCTTATAATTCCTATAGTGATCATTCTACTATATGTTCATTACTGAGATGACTCAGTGATGGAGTCATACTAGTATTAAATTGAGAGGTGGCTAAAACATTTTCATATAATGCTAAAGGATTGACATGAGATATTTGTATAACTTTTTATATTTCATATTTCTTCATTATTATAAATATATGATATCATGTTTGTTATATATTTATTATGTTTATTAAAATTAAATTATACAGTTGTCTATATGCAGGTTGTTATTTCTATTTATTTTATTTTATTTTTATTAAATGTTACAAATACTAATTCAGTAATAAATAATGTTCCTGCTCCCTGTAGATAATGTATTTGGTTGCCACCTGGCTACACTCTGTGCACAAGAGAGGACCACAGTCCCTAGTTTTGTGGATAAATGTGTCAAAGCAGTGGAAAGAAGAGGTAACACACCTGGTTTAAATTAAAGTCAAGATCATACTCGAGTCTTTTATATACTGCAGCAACAGTTAGCTGACAGTTGTGATGTGTTGACTTGCAGGTTTAGATATTGATGGGCTCTACAGAGTGAGCGGGAACCTCGCTGTCATTCAGAAACTACGCTTCAAGGCCGATCATGGTCGGTTTTCATCAGGTTTCCATGTATTAAACTGAATCCTTCAGTCGACAGAGCACTGAAAGGATTCACTGCTGTATTTCACTGTAGTCAGCAGCGCCCCCTGCTGTGCTTTAATGGTCCTTTCACTTGTTGTGTTGTTGCAGAGGAGCTGGACCTCGAGGATGGTCAGTGGGAGGACGTTCACGTCATCACCGGAGCTCTAAAGCTGTTTTTCAGAGAGCTTCCTGAGCCGCTTTTTCCATTCAGCCACTTTAATGACTTCATCACGGCCATCAGTAACTAGATTTTTGCTTTTGTTTTTCCCATTCTATGGACAAACTATTGTATATTTGCTCTGAAAACAGCAAACATTTTACAGAATCGTTAATTCTATTAAAGTAAGTAATAAAGTTTTTTCTGTTTTTCTAGGAATTGCTGATTATAATACAAAATTATCTTGCATGTGTGACTTGGTCCAGTCACTTCCTCCTGCAAATCACGATACCATGAAAATCCTTTTTGGGCATTTATGCAGGTAT
Organism: Ctenopoma multispine; assembly: GCA_034779795.1. Lineage (NCBI taxonomy): Eukaryota > Metazoa > Chordata > Actinopteri > Anabantiformes > Anabantidae > Ctenopoma > Ctenopoma multispine. The sequence goes on along the minus strand of JAUYWH010000011.1, from coordinate 14,547,448 downwards.
ACTTCATAATATTATTCTGAAATCATTTGAATGAAAAAACTGTTCAGGCCAAAACCAACAACAGGAAAATTCTGACTCATTAAGCTGTTTTATTTCCTCTGACAGGGTCATTCAGTATGGGGAGGACAATCGCATGACTGTGCAGAATGTGGCAATTGTGTTTGGCCCAACACTGCTTCGTCCAGAGATGGAGTCATCCAACATCGCAATGCACATGGTGTTTCAGAACCAGATAGTGGAGTTCGTCCTGAATGAATATCAGTGTATTTTCCAGTCAAGCTGAGGCTTTCAGAAGTCTCCTGCACATCTCCACTTATTTGAAGTACTAGATTTACCTTTGCAGGCACACACAGCTCCAAGTGCAACATCTAAAAATGCAGCTTTTCCTGTGAAATAAATTAAAGGGCTCTTCAAGTTTTCGTTGCACAGGACATTTTGAAGTTTAACCATGTAAAACTAGATGAAGTGATCTTCCAGTAGTCCGTGTTGAGAATATTTGAAGCAGGTTTAACCACTGTTTTGTCCAGATTTTCTCACACTGTTAGAATTATCTTTGGCAGTATTGTAGGATTGGAAATTGAGCCACACAGAGGCATGTTTGATTCCCTTGCTTCCTGAGAGTCTAAGGAAGCAAAGGCAACTTGTTTGTTTTGGTTTGTCTAAACTGCAGTTATAATAGAGTCAAACTTGGACAGATGCATTAATTCTCTGTATAATAAATGATCAATGATTGCTTCAATCTTTATTTTAGAAGGTTTAATGATGTTTAAATATTGTTTTGGATTTTGCAGTATATCAAATATGGCAATAACTGAGATTGTATTCTAATATCGAAGTTTATGTTTTTCATGTTCTCTTTTACCCCATGAATTATTTTATTGTAATATAGAAATGTATAAAAGCAAAATATTAATACCAATACAAAACATCTTGCTGTGAAGTAGTTGGTGACATTGCTCATTTTTCACTGAATTGTAAAACATCATTTCTGCTGTACTTTAAAGAGACTGTATAATAATAACATAGAAATAAAAAATATTAATACATGTTGTTGACAGTGGGTAGCAGACAAAGTCCACAAAAGTGGATATTAAAAAAGACTTATTGGTGTAAATAGAAATAGATGTAATATTTTATTTGTTGAAAGTTAATAAAATAATGTTCTTAAAAATGTATAGTTGTGTATTTATTCTAGGCACAAAGGTCATGAAAATGTGCCTGTAAACAATGCATGTTACACATGGAGGAAATTCAGTTAAAATCAATGGATGAGTTAGTACAGTATAATATTAAATAATATAAATTTATATAGTACACAATAACAAACCAATGTGTGTGATATTGTTAGGTTACTGTTTTATTTTTTTTTGTACAATAAATGTATATACTGTTTGGTAGTTTAAGTTATAATGTATTTTATTTATTTGACATTTATATTTTGTATTATAAAGTGTTTATTTTAAGTATTTCCATTCACTTCTATGTATTTGTTAAAACTGTGTTGCTAGTCGGATACATTTGAGAGGGTGAACTCGCTTCCGGAAGCTGAACGCCTCATCAACTGCAATGAGTTTTGAGTGGCCCTGGCAGTATAATTTCCCACCGTTTTTTACGTGAGTCAGCTTTTTCTGTTAATTATTTTAACGCGCGTTGTAAAAGTAATATGTAACTCAGCTTGTTAGACTTCTTTGTTTGTGTTTTATTGGATTAAAGCGTGTTGTTTTGCTAGCTAGCATCAAGTTAGCCGGCTGACTAGCTAAACGAATCAGATTGCTAGGGAAGTGGATTTATACAACTACTGACTTTTTTTTAAAGTTTATCTTAAAGTTTTAATTCAGCGACTTATTGCGACTCGACGTTATGCGCATTTATAAAACACATCTACATTTAGATAATATATTATCGTTTGTGCGGTATGACAGAGCTAGCTGTTTTGATAGTCAACACTGCTTCAACTTCAGCTGTCAGCTAACTCAGCTACCAAACACACATAAGGATATACAACACTCACATTGTCCTCAGAGTTATATTCACTGTTACAGCGAGTTTCCTAACTTAAACAATTTAATGTATTGGTCCCATTTCGACTGTATTGCTTCTAGACATATTTTTAACGATAGACATAAACATGCTATGTTTTACTAGCTGCTGCCAAAAGGTGTAAACTGATAGATACTTGTTAAACGTATCATGGCCCACTATCCTACCATCAACATTCACAAGATAAATACATTAACCCAAATGTTAGGGGAAAAAAAGAGTAGACTGTGGTTTAATGGATTCAACAATAACATACTAAACGTCTGTTTGTTGAGATAACTGCTGTGGAGCCTGTTGATGACTGATGGTCATTCTCATTAAGTGTTATAACTTCAGTAGTTCAGTGGAACTTGACTTATTATACCTATATTACTGTTAATATGTGATAACTGTTGACTTTAATCTTCTGTGCTGCATTTTCTTTATGAATACTGATTATTTCATAGAATTATTTTTTATTACTGTGAGTCCTGTTGCTTCTGTATATGACTTAAATATCATTAAATATCTGCATCTGTAATTTCAAACCATGGACATTAAGATGTTTTTGGGAACTGGCTGCTGGAATTTCCTGACATATAGCCATAAAATAGTTAGTGAGGTCCAGATGGATCAAATCTAGCCTATTTTACTTCCATTCTACCATCTTACTGTTTGCCTTGTGGTGACTGGACTTTTGTATCCTTCGCGTCTCTCTTTGTGAACAGGCTACAGCCCAATGTTGACACGAGACAGAAACAGCTGGCAGCATGGTGTTCCCTGCTACTGTCCTACTGCCGGCATCACAAACTCTACACCCTGGATGTCATGGAGGCTCAGGAAAGCCCCGTGTTCAACAACAAGAAGACAGAACGTATCCTAATCTGTGGTTCAGTTTCACAGCAGACTGTACATATTCAGACTTCAATATGGCACCTTCACTGTCTTTTGGGATAGCAAATCAGGGGTTTATAGACTGGAGTATACATTTGCTCTTTAGCTAGAGGTTAGAGGATATTGCTGGCGGCACATTTTCCTCTATAAGCCAGTTCTAGTGCCACAGGTGCTCGTAAGGTTGGATTTTGTCCATTGTTGTGCTGAGAACAAGACTCAAATGTGTTGATTGTGCTCTTCAGTCCTTATCTAAATTCCAGGAAAACTGTCAATGGAAGCGATCCAAGTTGTGTTTGAGGAACTGAGGAAAAAGGGTAAGTTTTGTTCAGTCCAAATGTTTGTGCACTGTTGAGATGAATAACTCATCTCATTTCCTCTCTGTGAATTCTTTTCAACAATAATAATCTTTTTTTCTATCATTGTCGTCGTCTGACCTTAGGCAACCTCGAATGGTTGGACAAAAACAAATCTCGCTGTTTAGTCATGTGGAGACGACCAGAGGAGTGGGGCAAGCTAATATACCAGTGGGTGAGTCATCACACTGAAGCACATACTGTACTATCCGTGAAGCTGTACATTTCTGTATATCTCTGATATATCTGATAAAGAGTGGAAACGAAGAATAAAGTGTTCTCTGAAACAATAAATAAGAGGTAAATATGAGAGAACTGTGCATTGCTGCTGTCATATAGCAAGTAGTGTCATGTTATTTTGATGTTAATAAAGTCTCTAAGATAACGTAATATCAATAAGAGCTCTGCTAGGTGACTCTGGCACGACCTTTTATATGATATCTATGCACATGGAAGAACATCTTGTGATTACTAACTACAGAAGAAAAAACATACGTATGTACTCTCTGCAGACAGTGTTGTGTACTTGCTTTTTAGTAACTGGACTTCAGTCAGTGTTCTGCAGAAACTGAATTTCTTAAGCATCACATCAATGGAAGATTGTGTTTCAGTAATCGGGATAGTGCACTGGAACTTACTTACATCACTAATATGTGCTGAGTAATTGATTACAGCTTAAAAAAAAAAAATCATTGCAGAATGTGTCTTAATAGGTTTCTAGGAAGTTTTTTAAATGTACTTATATGCATGTGGAAGTCTTCAAACATGGAAAGTGATGCTATGAAAGAGCAACAGGTGGATGAAAGGACAGATCATTAGTAACTGTGTATCGTGTAGTAAGAATAAGACGCTCTTCTTTTAGGGTTACAGCATAACAAAAAAACTATTCGGACAGTTGCTGCAGATAAAAAAAGCAGAGAGAGAGAGACAGCAAATATGTTGCACAGCTACATGTTGCAGAAGTTGTCTTCTGGTGACGGTAGCTGGCTGCACCTTATCTCACTGAACAATGAGGACAGTGTTGTTGCATATAGCATCTTCTGTCCCACTGCACTTTATCATACTTTTTATTTAGCACTTAATGGTCACAACTTGTCGAGTATTGGCTTCCATAACTTTTCAAGCTTCGTTACATTACGTTAAATATTTCAGCTGTTCTTTATTCTGTTCTCCATCGTTTTAGGTTTCCAAAAATGGGATGGTCAACTCTGTGTTTACACTCTATGAGTTGTCCAATGGGGATGACACAGAAGCTGAAGGTATCGTAGCATTATGTTTTTATTTTTTTTGTAGACTGGTAAAACGTATTTGTTTGATTTTTAAATGTGACCACTCAATCTCCTGACAAACTTTACTCCTCCAGAGTTCCACGGTCTAGAAGAGTGGATGCTGCTGCGCTCGTTGCAGTCTTTACAGACAGACGGCAAAGCAGAGATCATCACCATGGACGACGGGAAAGGGGTCAAATTCTTCTGAGACGGTGCTGGAATCACACACACTCTGTTTAGGAGCCCTCATACTGTACCTTACAGGCAAATTGTAACGTTCAGCCATCTAAGGCTACACAAGGTGCACCTCAGTGTCCAGCACAGACGATGCTGGTCTTGCAATTGTTGTTGCCTTTTGGTTCGCCCAGGTTCAAAGCCGTTTTCTTATTGGAAGAGAACCCATATCATTTCTTATTGTTTGGGGTACTGTGTTTAATGTTGTCACAGGTAACATCTGTTGCCATTTAAACATGCAACGAGTCTGTCAGGGGACTAAATACTATCATGTCTCAATACTTTAGGGGAACTTTTTCCTCGTCAGCTGTAACTGTACTCTATCTTTATTGTAAATAGAACTAGTTTTATCCCGATTTTTCCCTGTTAATAAATGTACTTGATATAATTAGCTCTGGACCTTCACTCGCTGTTATTCCTCTGTTTGAACCAAACATCCCAAAGAAGCTCCACAACACCAGAGGGACTTGCTGTCATCTTGTTATTGTGCAGTAGCTACTGTGACATTCATGTTATTGCTCCTTTACTTTCAACCTCTTTTCCTTTTTTTTTTCAAATCCCGTAGGAGAATAAATTAGAAATTTGCTAACATGATGCCTCTCGAGAGTACTTGAAAACGTATTAACACTTAACCTTTCATTCAGAAGCCTTTCACACTCTTGGTGTAATGTTAACAGCGGCCAACCGTGTGCAGACGGGCGGAGTCGGCGCGCAGTGATGGAGATGTTGTTCTCTGCTTTTCCGCCTGCAGCTGTTCTGATTGACCAGATGACTGCACGGTCCACTCACACCATGTGCTGCTGTGTCCCTGCTTGTGGGGAAGATACAGCTCCAGGAAATCTTGTGCGTTTTGCTGATAACACCGAGTGTGTGCACTTACGGGACAGGTGGGGCCCAGTGTGGCCTTGGCTGATAAAGGAGTCTTGTTTCAACAGCAACGACTCTCCGCGGTGTGGCTCCCCCTGTCGGCCCGCACACAATGCACACACGGACACACACACACACTCTTTTTGGGCTGCATACTCCTCATTGAGCTTAATCAAACCGCGACAGACGCGCTGCAAGTGAGGTGACTCATCAGTTGTGTCTTTATTCAGAGAAACTCGAGGAGCTGTTGAGACATTATGTTCTGCGGGGTGGACTGCGTGTGGTACCTGTTCAGATAATCAATATAAATAAACTTCGAAACATATGGATCCTCCTAAAAATCGTCCCACTTTTACTTGCGCGGGGGGGGGGGGGGGGGGGGGGGGGGGGGGGGGGGGGGGGGGGGGGGGGGGGGGGGGGGGGGGGGGGTGGGGGGGGG
>JAUYWH010000011.1:14446725-14533818 GCA_034779795.1 Ctenopoma multispine | reverse complement strand
ACCCCCCCCCCCCCCCCCCCCCCCAATCGGTGCCAGAGCTAAAGTGGAGTACAAATAGTTGCCAAACGTACAGTTCGAACATGTGACACATGCATCACGTTTCAGTTCAGTTTAGTGTTTCAGTCTCTCCAACCTGCACAAAAAGCATCATACAGAACAAATCTTTATTTAATAAGAACGTGAATGAAAGAATGTTGCATGGCAGGTTCTATTTGAGGGTTTTGTCAGCTTGAATTTCATAAAAATTTTTATTAAAATAGACTAAACTACCTTGAGATAAAAGTGTCTTCTTTGCTCGCTGACTGTTGCCCAGCCTGGGGTCATAACAACTCCACAAGACTTTGCTCTGACACGCTCCTGGTCACATCTCACAACAATGCGTAACATAAAGTCTCGTCCCGCTTTGAGAACCAGATGTGTGGAGCTTTTTGCACTGGGTCACTGCCAGGAATAGAAAAACCTACTTGATTGTATTTCAAACGCACATTTATTAATTAATTAGCAAGATAAATTTTACAAAAGCTTTACAGACAATTTATTAGCCATATACAAGAGGTTGCAGAGTTTTGAAAAACTGTTTTGGTCCTTCTGCGTGATGCTTGTTTTGTCTTAATCAAGACAAACAACTAATATTTGCAACAGCTGATTTTATTAACAACTTGCTAGCATTTGTAACAGTTTCAGTGAGTTTTTAGAATATCACCAGCATTTACAGTTGTGTGATTACATTTTTTCTTCACAACCTGGCAACCCAAACATTGTAGTAATGACTTATAACTGATCAACAAAGCAAACATAAATTATGAACCCATTATAAAACCATTACTAGCAATAAACCCTTTTTTAAATGGTGCCAGTATTTCTTCTGCACAAAATGGGCTTTAGTTTTCACATTTTCTACTTATTTGTTCTAAAAATAATAAAACGCTGTTGGAAGACTGTTCTGTAAAGTTGGGAGTTATTGACCTGGACAGTGTGGGAATTGTTTGCACCTTCCTGTCACCTGTGTGACTCCCAATTAGGTTTAAATGAGCCACTGAAACAAGTAAGTGCAAATATAGTTGCGGTAGAAACTGGCACCAGAGAATTTAAGGAATCTGCCCAGGAGGGATATACCTTTAAAACCTATGATATGCATTGTCTTGTGCTTGTTGAAGCTTGTAGTCTGTTAACGGTAGGAAGGATGATAATTATTGTAAACATTTAAAAATAATTAGGGTGGAGGGAGTTCCAATTAAAGTTGCCAGAGATAATTGTAAAGCGGTTGACGTGTTACAGATCACAAAAAGTGATTTATGGCCTTTGTAGTCTGCGTGTGTGGTGTTTAAGCTGTGCAGAATGAATGTTGATAACATAATTCAGAGTTAAAGGTGGAGTCTGTAAGATAATGTGGCACCACCCCTCCCTTTTCCATGTGTGAGAAAGATTATTGTTTCTGGCTGCCACAGTTACCTGAGCAGCTGACTCAGTGTAATCAGCTTCGACCTCGGCCCTTTACAGCGCTAGAAGACGTAGCTGTGACGGAGCATGACAGGCTGTCGTGTCTCTGCTGTGCCAGCGTACACGACGTGCACTGTTTTCAGTAACGGTCCCCAGTGTGCAGGGATGATGGTGATGATGATGATGATGAGCTGCTAAGTATATGTTGTTTATTTCTGAAAGTGTTCACGTGACACATTAGTTGTTTATTGAATTCTCTCACAGCTGCTCCATTAAGTCAGCTTTCAACTGTAGGACGCTAATAAGCAGTGAATTTATCTTCAATTTGTCATTTCAGTGTCGCAAATAAAAGGCATTTTATTAGGTGTTACTGCTTTAAAGTGCTGCTGTTTGTCACTTTGATAAAAAAAATCCTGACACTAAAACTCAGGTCATCACAGGAGTTTTGTCGTATGACCCCCTCACCTCATGTTGACATGACTGCAAAACTCTTACAGGCTGTAATCTTGTGATATTTCTGTCGTTCACTGGTTTTGCTGAAGGGGGGAAAGTGTTTGTTTCATTCACACTGTTGCCTTTATCACCCTTACCATCGGAGGACTGCTAATGTAGGGAGGTTATTTATAAGTGTAAGAATGGACTCTTACACTGGTTCTGTTTGTCCTCGGTAATTCTCTAAACATCTCACACATTGATATTTACTGTACCAACATTTCCACCATGGCAGTTTACATGTATTCAGTGCATAGCAAAAGGCTGTCATGTCTTATAGATGAGAAGAAATGAGGTGGAGCAGGTGAGTAGCGTGCAAAGGAAAAGTCGGCAGTCACCATAACTGTACAGGTCAATGCTCAGCATGAAAGGTGAAAGGATTATTTTAGAAACGGCAGAGCGGTTTATAAAAGACTAAAAGCAAACACCAGACAGGCTAAGAGATGTTAAGAATAACAAAGTAAACAGACTAAAGATACAAAGCCGCCCAGCTCTCAAACAAATCAATCTAAGTCTCTCAAACAAGGTGGCGCAATACTTTGAGGCAACGCGGACCATGCAGCCTCATGGCACAGACCTCAGCCTTGTACTTGTGCAGAGCTAGCCCGATAAATCCAGGCTGATGTGCATTGGCTGATACTAGCGTACTGCAGATATATCAGTAGTGGTGTATATGTCGACCAGTAAGTAAACAGTAAATAGCAGTGCAAATATTCCAAAGTAGGTTTGAGGTAAGTTTGTCCACAAAAAATGAACTTTTATATCATTATTTCATTTATGTAAACTCATTCATGTAAACTCCTCCGCTGTTGCTGTCCGCCCCCCAAAAATTCAATTGGTTGAGCTATGAAATATATTCGTATCTCGCAAAAGTATCTGAATCAAGTGGACAAAGATTTGCTTTGCAGCCAACGTTTTACTGCTGAAACAGACGAGACGTGGTGTAATCCTTTATCGGCATCTCTTCTGCTGTCAGATCAAGTTCTCAGTGAGAGAGAGAGAGAGAGAGCAGCAGTCACAGCCTGTTTTGAGTCCTCAATCCTTACGAGATTAATGGCTAACCTCTCTCTGCCCACTCCATTTACAGAACAGGTTCGGTTGTCCTTGGAAAGCTCACACTGCCACCTCAGTTCTCACCTGCAGCCATGTAAATGCAACTCTGTCCAGTGCGAGAGCCTACGTGCGGGTTTATACGAAGCGTATGTCAGTCAGGGCAGGTATGTGAGTCTTAGAGGCATGAGGTCAGGGTTCTTTTCTTACCATGGTACCTTTGACCTCAATCCTGGAGCTTGGCGAGTCCGTCGTCGCCGCCTCTGATGGACAGTGGTTTGCTGAAGCTGTGCAGGTTCTCTCCCGCAAACTCTGTCAACAGAAGTACTCTGTGAACTCCGGTGTTTTATCGGCTGGGCTTCCTCACTATCAGCATCTGGAACTCAGGAGTAACAGGCATTAGCAGCACGTTCAACAATAAACTAAGAAGACCCAAACCAATAATGACTTGATCCTACTTCAGAATATTATCTGTGTGGACAAAGAAGTCATTTTTTACTAATGTGGGACTTACATAAATGATCTTTGTTTGTTTGTCCTTTCAATGCATAATAAAATATCAAATTGTTAAGTTGTTTTCCGTTAATTTACTAATCCATCAACTAATCTTTTAAGTACTGACAAGATGTGACTATGAAAAACTGCACTCAAAGTCCTGCTTCAACACACATCCCTGCAGGCTTTAAGTAGTATGACTGAATCCATTTTTCAGCTGCCCTACTTTTTCTCTCTAGGGTTTGTCAGGATTCTTACAGATACCACAGCGTGTCCACACGCTGGCTGGATCTTCCCCAAATCCCAGGCCAGACTTTACTGTTCCTGTATTGAGCCGTGGCGCACACCACCTGGTTTGGTGCAAATGTTGGCACAGACGTAGTGTTCATGTCCTGGTTGTCATAATAGGGGCACTGACAGGGTTTTCTTAATACCAGCGGCTCCTCTACCATCAACACTTCTTATGTAACTCCACTTATGTGGCACCAAGCCCAAGTATTTCCACCCATAGCTATTGCAGACCCCCAACTCAACATGCACACACTTCCCAGATACTAAGAATAAATCATCCAGCTGGAAGAGACAATAATATATGAAAGCTTTTAGCCAAGGTTCCTGCTCTTCTGTTTCTGGATATACCCACACGTCTTTTTGAAACAGAGATGGTTTGTCTTTGTGGCTCCCCCCCTGCATCGCTTTCTCTAGTGTTACGCAACGTTTTTATGGCCTCATTTTTCAAAGAGGGGAGGTGGAAGAGAGAGGTGGGAGCAGACACATGCAGCCAGATATCCCGTGGAAAAAGTTAGATACAGTAGAAGTGCTGCACTGCTGTTAGTCGAAGGGGGGCCTTTAAATAACGATATGAGACAAATAATCTTTAAATTTTTTAAATAAATTTGTCTAAGTAGCCGGTGCTGATCATAAGTCCCAATCAAACTGGAACAGAACTTTATGTTTCTGCTATTAGTCACAGCTTAAATGAGTGTGTTTACTTAGAGCAGGCGTTTTTATGTTATCCTGAAATTAACATTGGATAAATCAGCACAAACATCAGTGTAATCAACACGGCTTGTACTCGTGTTGTTGTTTCCATCTGTATTTAATTTCCTACTACACCTTCTCACATTTTATGACATTTTAAACGAACAATGTTTCACTTTGGTGGCTCGAATCGAGGGCGGGTCACAAGAAATCAAACCACTCGGTTTGTTCATCACCTCAGATTTTATGAACAGCGTTTAGCATTTCCACAGCAGGATTGTGGTTCTTTCAGGAACGCCAGTATTTTTGCAATCATGCCGTCCAGCATTCCAAGCTGTAGTAAATCCTGTGGCTTTGGAAGCGTCAGGATCTCCAAGTGCCTCGGCTGCACGCCTCAGCTAATGTTACACGGACTCTATGCTGCAAACAGCCATCATTTCTCTGCACAGGGGACTATCCACAGGAGACAAAGCTTTATACGGAGGGGTCTGATGTTATCATGCTTAGATACATAAATATCCAGATGCACATCAACCCATAAACCCAGTGACACACTCACTTTGCCTCATGCACAAACCACTGCGCCATGATTACATTTCCTTACAATGCATGAACAAATGTATTTTTGAGCCCTGATGGCATTTTGACTTTGATAGTATCTTGAATCCATTTAGCATTTGTGCAACAGGTCTTACATATGACGAATGAGCTGCAGCATGTGTTCATGTTACAGACTGATCAACTGGTTGGTCAGAAGTTGCGTCTGTCTGGTGCTTTAGAGCTCAGGGCCTCATGTGTGAATCTCTGGTGTAATATGACAGCTTGACAGGTGACTGACGTAGGTAAATAGGGTCTTTCGTTATGTTACTTCAGACAGTCTGCCTCCTGTGTTGGAGAAGCAACATTAGCAGCGACACGTCCTCGCTTTCTGGGAAAGAGCAGAGACGAAGGAGGGACTCGCGGTCGTGTTGATCGTAAGCAAAAACATATGCGGAGCTTTTTTTTTTTTCCAGAAATCCGTCTCAATGCAGGATTCATGATCCTCAAGTCCCCTGGGAGTTTTCCACTAACTACCCACCACAGGCAGAGGTAGTCCAACAGCAGCTAAATTGGGCCATTCATCCAAGAGGAAGCACAAAAATGTCATTGTTCATCCAGCAGGATTTCAATGTTTGGTTCTGTTTTAGTTGGATTTCAGAATCCTCCACTTAAAACCAGCAAACCTGTAAAGTCAGAGCCCCCCTTATAGGAAAATAAATGTGATTATGTAACTCGAGGGTCACCCAGATGGATGAACCTGTGGTTTCCAATCCCACAGTGGGCTCATTAGCTAACGTAGAAGCGATTTATCAAATTGGTCCCGTGTATTTGTGAGTTATATTTATTGCTACCTGTGCATGTGCATTAAATCATCATAGCTTCACCACGGATTTACATCATGTGGTTGACAGAAATAATCTCACCTCATGGTCCATTTTGTCACAGTTGCATGTAAACACCACGTCCATGCTGGTCCATACCTGGGTGTTCTACTAAGACTCATAAGAGTAGTGACGCTATGCATATAAGCATACTCAGACCTGTGTTAATTCCTCTGCAGACTCGTAAGCTAACCAAGGCAGAGCGACAGCGCTTCAGCGAGGAAGTGGAAATGCTGAAGGGGCTGCAGCACCCGAACATCGTCCGCTTCCACGACTCCTGGAAGTCGACTGTGAAGGGCCTCAAGTGCATCATCCTGGTGACTGAGCTCATGACGTCAGGCACCCTAAAAACGTGAGTCTCCGAATCCAGTCCACTCGTTAATGCGGTCCAGATGAAACTCTTCATATTTAACAGTGAATTTGTACACACAAGGTGTCCACACGTGTGAAATGGCGGAAATCCTCTTTCCAAATAAAACTCGTCTTACAGGGGAAACTGAACATTTGTGACGTGTGAAAACGTTATAATAAAACATGCAGAATAAGGATGTGAGAATAACTCCACTTTGGATGCAGTGTTCTGGGAGAGAATTCAGGAATCTAGCTCACTTCCTCTGAGCTGTCAAAATAAGACCTGAATTATTTTCTGGCAGTAAAAATCTTCCTCTTCTTGCTTTCGTGTGTTTAGACTGGAATGTTTAGTTTTATCCTCCTTTGTTTTAGGTACTTGAAGAGGTTCAAGGAGATGAAGCTGAAGCTGCTGCAGCGCTGGAGTCGTCAGATCCTCAAAGGGCTTCACTTCCTGCACACGCGCACTCCTCCCATCATCCACCGCGACCTCAAGTGTGACAACATCTTCATCACAGGCCCTACTGGTTCCGTCAAAATAGGAGACCTGGGGCTAGCCACCCTCAAAAGTGCCTCTTTTGCTAAAAGTGTAATTGGTAAGTGTAAATTTGTCCTCTGTGTGAGGGTTTATCCCGTTCGCTGATGTCTGGAAGATATAGTGTCTCCAGTGAAATTATACTTAATTCTAACAGTTTAATGACTAAAATGGCTTTTCCTTTCAGTGGAAACTTGCCCTTCCCATTAAATACGTGCAGGGAGTGCCAGTCATCAGAGGTGATGAAAACACTTGTTGATTCTTGTTGAGCAAAAATAAGCAGGTCCAAATCACGCACTGTATGTAGTATGTATACAGTAGTATACAAGAGTAATCGTTATTTATACAGTCTGATGTAATGATTACGATCCATTTATGTAGCCGTTATGTGTGTTTTTTAACCCCGACCACAATGGAGAAACCCCCTGAACCCAGCACTTATTACAGCATTTAGCAGCTAAAAAGACGCATATCAAGATGGTGGAGACCAAAACGGTGCTAAAAGGAGCTATAGGTTGTATACTCTGCTGTGCATTGCTCCGGGTTCAATTTTACGGCATTCTTTTTGAAACATTCAAGAGTCTTACTTATCAAGACAGTTTTCACTTTTCATTTCAGTTTTCATTTTTCAGTCATTTTTCATAGAACTAGTCTGTTAAAGGTCTGCATATTGTTGCATATTATTATTGTGTGACAACAAACCAAATTTATTATAGACAGTGAAAAGGTTTCTGTTCATGATTTAGTAATAATAATGAAATCATTGTTGACCTTTGTGTCTGACAGGAACACCAGAGTTCATGGCCCCAGAGATGTACGAGGAGAAGTACGACGAAGCGGTTGATGTCTACGCCTTCGGAATGTGCATCCTAGAGATGGCCACCTCCGAGTATCCGTACTCTGAGTGCCAAAACGCTGCCCAGATCTACCGCAAAGTCACCAGTGTGAGTAAGAGGAGGTGGACCAGCTCATGTTTTGAACTGTATTTAATGTAATTGTCCACATATGTTCACTTTCCTCCACGTGCGCACTGGAATTAGAGTAAGAGGAACCAGGATATCTTGTGCATACATGTGGATATCCAGCGTTCTTGGAAAACAGGGACCCATATGCAGTGAAAGCCTTGTTTTATCTATTACAGGGTCAGTTTTGTCCATTAAAAGCCCAGCGTGCAGAACCATACCAACCTGTAATCATGATGCAGAGTAGCACGTTTGACTCACTGATTGCCTGTGTCTCTATCAGGTCCAGCTGATCATACTCACTGGAAAATTCACTTCTCCAGGAAAAAGTGTGGATATAAAACTGAAGTGGCCTGATGTTTGCAAATGTTTTGTCTGAACTGCTTGTTAAAATGTAGAAAATGAAATCTTTCTCCTGCATGTACCTGTCTAAATATCTGTCTAAGGAAGAATAGGGCTTGAATCTGAGCCCAGAACTCAATTACAGTTCATAAACGGATGTTGGATTGAGGTCATATCAGAAAGTTTTATACAGAAAAAAAAGCATAGTCAGTTTTAAAAGGATAGCATTACAGCAGTCGCTTTAGGCTGCCACATTTCTTCTTACTTCTGGGTGCCAAGTACAGCAATGACGCCACAGTGGGCAAGAGCAGGCGACAGTAGAATTATATGTTTTGGAAAAGTGTGTCTCACTCTTTACTCCACAAAGAGGCCTGTTTCCCTCATAGGCACAGAAAACCAGAGTCTGACGAAAGCCGAAAGGTGAGAAGGCGTCAAGTGAGAGCGTCTCTAGTTTCTCCACAAACAACATAATAACGTTTCATGCAGCAAAATAAAAAAAAAAATCATACAAAGTAGTTTTTTATGAGTTGTTTATGTTTTGTGTTTAAGAGTAGCCACATCTGTTCATTTATTAGTGTGGCACTACATTTCTTTTACAATGTTAATCACTGACCTATAAATTTGATGTAGCCTTTCACTTACTAGACTGACTTCTACCTAAAGTCACTCACCATTTATGTGGCGTAGAGTAAGAAATATGGTTTGACTTAATAAACGTAGTACATACAGAAATGTCGTAAGGGTCTTGGAAATAGTTTCCATGTGGGATGCCTCAACTCTCTGCAGACCTCCCCTGGCCTTGTTTATAATATGTTTCAATTAACAAGGCAGCTTCATAAATAAATAAATAAATATACTCACCGTGGGAAAATGACTTTATATTTGCACTACATGGCCATAAGGATGTGGACATACTGTATGTAGTGTCCAAAGAATTACAGGGTTTTTTTCCAGTTAAGTTCAGTTTATGGTGGAACCAGTTTACTGAAAGTTACTTTAACAATAAACCTCACTGGACAAAGCAACAATATTGTGTTAGAACTGGGACAGACTTTCCCCAAATGAGCACTTAGTGTAAAATCTCATTATACGCCGTATTTTCGTGTGTCCAAAATAATTGTTTTAGGTTAAAACCAAATGCCAAGATTATTAAAATAAGTGTTCGTTTAAAATGAGACACACCAAACAAAATCCATATGACAACAACATATTTGTGACGATCTTATCTGGACCGCTGTCACCACCGGAAAGGCGCAGGGCCACAAATTGGATTTGGACTGAGGGAAAACTGATTTATTCTGAAGGTGCCTGTGAGGACACTCAAGCAGCTTGCTTAAACAAAGAAACCTCTGTGTTCCTCTTCAGATCCTCCAAATCACATTTCACATCCACTATGAGATAACAGCATGCCTGTGATTGCACTGGAACTTTTTTTTTTTTTTAGTCTGCCTTATTTGTGTTCGCACACTACAGCGTAACGGAAGTCAAACACACAGAACAAACGATGTCCTCTCTGCTTTCTCTGCCAGTTTCTGTGCTCTGTCTATTGTCTCACATGCAGAAAAAGCATAAATATATTGAGAATAATAACTGTGGTGATGATAAAGACAATCAGATGTCAGTTTTTAGCTGCCATGACAAAACGTGTCACTCAGCCCTTTACTGGTAAATCTATTAATGTGGGTGTTTGGGCATCTGCAGGCCAAACATCTTTTTGACCTCGATTCTCGCTTTTGTATCTGTGTTTTTACAGAGATGGGAGCTCTGCTGTAATCTGTGTACATTCTCATGATAGCCAAAAAAAAAAAAAAGACTGTTATGCCTGAGTATTTTCTGTTAGCTAAAGCTGCAGCTGTTCTGAGTTATTAAAATACCTTTAAGGAGGGTGGAGAGCATGTTGGGTTTTTTCCATTTTCATCAGCTCCTGCTTCGTGCTCCTCTTCTCTCCTTGACATTATCGCAGAGCAAAATATCATGCTGGCTAGTGGCAGATGTCACAAATCAGAGGATTACATTAACATGCAGCTCAGGTGGAACAGGCTGTTTGAGCTTCTGTTGGTTCCTTACGACCGGGCACGAGGGAGAGATCGTTGTTGATCACTTGTTCTGCACAGTTTAAAGTGAAGAGATATGTAAGAAAACCGCCTCTGGTACTTTTCTTAGTACTCAGTATTTTTTTTGGATTGTCCTTACAGGGAATAAAACCTGACAGTTTCTACAAAGTCAAAGTCCCAGAGCTGAAGGAGATCATTGGGGGGTGCATTCGTATGAACAAAGATGAAAGGTAAAAGTACATTGTCCTTCCCCCAGCACATCATTCTCTCCATTTACTTCTAAAAGGAGTTGGAAAGTACATATCATGGGATGAAAAATGTACAAAATACTGTATGTGTTCCGGGTTGACTGCTTTACATTTTAAACCAAAAGCTTCTTCTCACTGAGACTCGAGCAGCTTCTCACCGAGTGTAAAGTAGAGTGAAACGTTTTGTTTAAAATGATTCAGATATAAATGTAAATAAGCGAAACAAGGTCGCTGAAGCCTGATAGAAAGCATGTTTTGTAACCCTCTTTGTGCTTCCGTTCTTATCATAATTTACTTTTTGTAGGCCCACACTGTGAGTAGCTGCTGAAAGACAAGAGCTAATTTGTTTCTAAACCTTGAAACTCTTTGTGAAGCTGAACTGTGGACAGTAATTAATGATACAGTAAGTTTGAAACCTGTCTAATAAGTTAAATGACAGATTTCCTTCCTTCCCTGCAGGTACACCATTCAGGATCTCCTGGATCACCCTTTCTTCCAGGAGAACCACGGCGTGCACGTGGAGCTGGCAGAGGAGGACGACATGGTGAAGTCGGGCCTGAAGCTGTGGCTGCGCATGGACGACACCAAGAAGCTCCACGGGAAGTACAAGGACAACAACGCCATTGAGTTCCTGTTTGAGCTCTACAAAGACGTGCCCGAAGAGGTGGCTCAGGAGATGGTAGGCAGACATATGAGAACAGTATGTTGTGAGTTTGTAGCAGCTATTAGTGAGGAAATTGAATAATTGATTCCAGATCAGCAATTAGAGGCAACCCACCCCCCATATGTTCTCTGTGTGCTGATCTTGATTTATTGTTTTAGCTTTTTATAGTTTTTTTTAGAGGAGAGTGGCGCTTGCTGCATTTATAGCATAGTTACAAATGAATTATCGTCATCGGGGTGCTGTAAAGAAAAGGCAGTATAGTGTAGTAGTATTTTAAATTGGATCACAGCAGGAAGACGGTAAAGTGTTGGTAAGTCCATCGACACTGTTGAATATGTAGAGATCTTAGACGTGCACACACCCACAGATATGAGCTCCAAATATTCTGTTAGAAGCTCAACTAGTATCATATCATAAAGTCTGACTACTGGTGAAATAGCTCTTCTCTTCTGACATTTGACCCCGCACAGTAAAAGCAGCCTCAGCAACGCACCCCAACATCATTATGCTCCTTTTATGACACTGTTATGACAGCAGAAACATTGAAATGTGCTCCAGCCCATGAAGAGAAAACGCTGCGCGGTGTGTGTCAAGGGCAGGAGTTCAACGTTTAATCATCAGTGCTTGGAAATGTGAGAGCGTGTCTCAGGAAGCAGCCGAGGTCACGTCTTTAATAATATAATGGCTCTCTTCCTTGTTCCGAAACAGGCTTTTTATGTCCTCCAGAAACCCTGCGTAGAGGTCACTTTTAATGAAAATACAAGCCAGAATTCATTACTTGTTTATCTCTTTGTGGTATTTTTCATCAAGATCAAATTTTGTATCAGCGGGGGACATCTAGTCCGGCTGTAATCTGACAATGTGTTGAGAGGCAAGGTCGGACTGAGCGTCCTACTCCTCAGTACTGGGTGTCACAAGAGGCTGTGCGAGATGCCAAACTGACAGGAGTCCATGTGTGTTGCTTTTATGCATTTTTACACACATCAAGCGGCTGTGTGTTGATGTCACAGTTTGTGCAGCTCACTGAGTGAATTCAGCACCCAGCGGACCATGATTTGAACACATGTTGTACTCTGACCATTTTTGTCTGTTGACATGCAGGTCGTGCTTGGCTTCGTGTGCGAGGCGGACTTCAAGCTCGTGGCCAAGGCCATACGGGACAGGGTGACGGCCATCAAGCGACAGAGGGAGAAACTGAGGCGGCAGGCGGAGGAGCAGAAGAAGAAGCAGGAGCAGGAAGCCTTAGAAGAAGAACCAGAGCCGCAGCTGTTTTCACCTAAAGTCAGAGACGTCATTGCTTCAGAGTCCCCCACCCGAGCCCTCACGCCTCCGGCCCCCATCCTCTCCCCCGTGACCAGCTCTGCGGACTCTGGTGTCGGCTCCAACTGCCCCGCAGAGCCAGAGGAGCCCGAGGCAGATCAGCACTTTCACATCCGCCACACCAGCCTGTCCTCTGCTAACTGTGAGCTGCTTAATGTAACATCCCATAGTGTGAAAATGTTCCTGTGAAACGCAGAGGAGCTTTATCATGTTAAACATATGAATGTATAGTAAAAACTACAATATTTAAGAAGAGAGTAACATCAATTAGAAATAGTCAGCATACATTAAACAGTAGCTGAATTGATTTGAAGGCATTTTTAGAGTTTGTGCTGTCATTAAATCTCATCAGAAACTCTGGAGACAAACGTTAGCTGCATTTGTTGTACAGTACCGTCCTAGTGAATGAGTTTGATGTATATCCATCATGTCCTGTGTGTCTCCAGAAACCATGAAACCTCTAAATGATTGTTTGTGTGTGTGTGTGTGTGTGTGTGTGTGTGTGTGTACACAGTACAGCTTGTGTCAGTCTGTCAGGCTTCACAGCTGGTCACATGCTAATGGCTTTTGTGCTTTGTTGAAACAGCTGACTGCGAGACGGACGGCTATCTGAGCTCCTCCGGGCTTCAGGACACGCTGGAGGCCGGCAGCTTCCACATGCCCACGAGCCCCCCCACCGCGCACGCCGACACTGCAGCTGTAAACAGTTTCCCCGTCCCAGCCCTGCGCTTTCCCTCAGTGAGTAGCCAGTGAGAGCTTGTTAACAAAGAGTGGCGAGTGCAGGGGGTCAAACATTCAAGACCTACTCCATCAGAAAGAACCTGAAACTGAAACGTGAACAATTCATTGGAAAGTAACAGCAAATGAATGTTAATGTAAATGTTAATAAATCATTTCTGCATGAGAGTAAAGAGTAGAGAAGAGAGTAAGAAGTTTAATCACTAATTAAGCAATGAAGTTGCAGTTAAGTGGCCAAGTAAGCGCTGATTTCATTTTTTCATGGCTGCAGATGTAGTTTGTAGTCCAGACGGCCAGCCTTCAGGATAAAAACTAAGACCAGAGAGGACACGCGCCTGCTTTTTGTCATTTTACTAATAAATCTTCAGAAGATAAACCTGTGACGTCGTCTTTATCCATATTTATTCTACCACTTCCCTTTTTTTCTGTTCATAGAGTATTGCTGTCTCCAACAACACAGAACATGGCAACTCAGGTTCCCCGAGTGGCTTTAACTCCCCCGTGGACAGGTAAAGCTCTTCAGCCTTCTTTTTTTTTGCTCTGCTTCTTTTCTTGCCATCCAGAGAACAGTGGCTTTCAATAGTCTGCTTTTTACTGGAGTTAAAGATCGGAGATCAATGTGAATCTGGTAGAAATGTAAGACTCTGTAAGTCCTCCTCCTCCACATCTGTAGGGCTGCGACAATGAGCTTGAGGCAGTCGACAGGCCCTTCTCTGTTTTTATTGCAGTGAAGCTTAACGCACCCTAGCAGGTTTTTCTGTGACTGGGTCTCAGAAGTTGGTGAGGCCCCTGTTTTCCATGTTGGTGGGTGTTAGAAGAGAGCACGGGGCTGACACTGCTCGAGGAGATTGTGTGTGTGTGTGTGTGTGTGTGTGTGCGTGTGTGTGCGTGTGTGTGCGTGTGTGTGTGTTGAGGGGTTTTCATCTGGGCTCCATCTTCTGCTCAGACGTTGTAGAGTTTCGTAATTATTTTGTCGTCATGCACAGATGTGATACCTGTTGCAGCTGTTTGTTCAAGGTTAATTAGTGGTTTAGTTGAAGAAATAAACACAACGTGGCCCCAAGATCTTCAGGTGGCTTATGTGATGCAAAGGTATTTCAGTTTACGATGATACACAATAAAGAAAAATAGAAAATGATGAATCCGCTGTCGGTTCATTTTAATAAAATAAAAAACGTCATTACTGTTGATGTGGTTTGTCTGTATGATTGACACCTTATGTGTCGTGGCTTGTTCAGCATCATGTTTCATAAAAGGCTCGCCCCGTTTAGGATCGGACACATACCTGAGAAAAGCCCTGGATTACTGATCCACAGAAGGATCATCTGCAGCATTTCTGTTTGCTCAAAGGTGGAACGGGGCTTTTCTTTGAACTAAAGTTACATGTGCGGTGGAGGTTTTTTTTTAAATGGAGGGAGGTGGACGCTGCCAACCAGTAGGCCGGTTGATGTTTGCAGACTGTGCTGGAGAGGTGGACTGAGGGGAGTCTGTGGCCACAGCAACCCAAATAGTCCCTGGAGACGCAAATAGCTGAACCAAAGCTTTTGGTAAAATAGGATGAATGTTCTCTAGTTCTCAGAAACATGTTAATTGTTCAGACAGTTGAATTGAAACACGAGCTTCTTATAGACTCTAAACAGGCCTTATTAAACTGTATTGTTTGTTTCAGTGTTTACACCCAGGAGACACGCCCCTGTAGAATGTGAAGATAACCAGCAGTGATAGATGTTCAATTCCTTCCACAGCTCTGTTGTAGATGATAAATTGATTCTGAAATTGCAGTTTGAGAAATGTTTCAGCTGCTTTTCTCTTTTCCTTTCTTGGGGCGTAGCTTCTAACCAGTAGCTCCTTTAATTGATTTCTCTGCAGCTATGCCTCTGATGTAACATCGGGCTTGAGTGACGGCTACGAGGGCCTGTCGGAGAAGAGCCAGAAAACAGCTGCCAGACGGACCGCTGGGAAACTGTTCAGGAGGAGGGCTCGCTCGAGGCTGCGCATCACTGGGGTACAATTAATCAACGGCTCTGTTTAATTACCACACCGCAAGTTTCTCACTAATTTACACACATCGTAAACAAATAAATCAACCGCCTGAACGAGGAGGCGTTTTATTTATGAGTGAGTGGCGAGACTCCACCCTAAATATCAGTAGCTAAGATGTTCTTCCTCAGCAACCGCAGTACATTGTTCTTCTGATCAGGACACTTTGTGGTTATTTATGAGCATGTTTGGACTGGAAGCAGAGACAAACGGATCATACACAATCACTCATGCATACAGCGGTGCAATGAGTGCATAGTACAACACACACACACACACACATACACAGATTTACAAAAAACACATTGTTCAGCTTGTTATTAAAAAAAGAGTCTCCTGTTCATTCCAATGATGCCGCACATCTCTGCAGCTCTCTGACAAAGTGGACCGGGTGGTGGAGTGTCAGCTGCAGACACACAATGACAAGATGGTGACCTTCAAGTTCGACCTGGACGGAGATAACCCCGAGGACATCGCTGCCGTCATGGTTAGTCATGAGCATTGTTTAGCAATGAAGAGCTATGAGATTTATTGTGTTGTTTTATCACACTTGTTGGCTGTGAAGAGCACTAAAAAAACTGATGAAAGTTTGGTGGTGATTCTGATCTGGGGAAATCTGCCAGTAGACTTTTTTTTTTTTAGCTGTAACTGTGAAACCAGAGCAGATACAGTCTCTAAGAAACTGCTTTTATTCTCATCAGTGGAAAAGAAATGATCTATTTGCACATAATAGCTAAATAAATACATGTTGACAAGGAAAAAGATTGAACTCTGAGTGCCTCTTAGATTTAAAGTGAACTTATTAGACATAGACATGTCAGTAACAACTTAATGGTGAATGCTAAACTGTCCGGTATTAGTTTGTCTTTCATGTAGTACATGCAGATATTTCTTTGATTAAGATCATTTTCTTGGCATTTTAACTTTTATTTGATGGTTTTGACAGTGGAGAGGCAGACAGCAGACACGTGGAGAAAGGGAGGGGGGAGTAGTATGCAACAAAGGTCCCCAGCCAGACTCGAGCGGGGGAGATTGTGGTTATGTGTCATGTTTACAAACCATTAGGCTCCACATACATATATTACTTCAAATGAGATGTCATAAGTGAAATGGGAACACTCACTGATCTCCACAGACACCAGATGACAACTACACTATTTTAGTTCACACAGTTTAGTTCAGGTAGCCTCTATAAGAGATATTATATCTAATTTATTGCTAAGTGCGTGTGGCAGGTAAGCAGCCATATCCTTCTTGTTAGTGTCTTCACAGAGGCTGGAGGCGGGTGTAAGGAAGGCACGACGAGTCACTGTGTGCAGTAGCACTGTTTGTTCACTGAATGTACTGTTTTTCTGACTCTTACAACACAGTAGACTTTTGTTTACGGAGTGTTGGCACAGCAGGGGCACTTGGCATCCCAGCCGCCACTGTGGTTCTCTGTACAGAGTTTTAAACGAGCTAAATTATGCCATGCTGACAGGAAACAGTCGCCACGCCCCAAACCCACAATTCACAGCAAAACTCAAAACTGCATGAATATGCAAAACTCAAAAGCTTTATTGTGGATTTTATATAAGGAGATTTATAAATGTTTCCTAAGAATAAGCATCAGCGGAGGGAAGATTTCATACATATAGACAATAAGTATATCTGTACATTTACTTACAAATTACACATTACAACTACTTTTGTATATCACTTTTTAGCTACTTTACAGTATATTTCTCCTTCCCCTTAATCTACTTATTATACTTTTTCTACTTATAATTATTTTCAAATTGCAGTATTACTGCTTTTACTGAACTAAAGCAAGTGACCACTGTCTTCACCACTGTCCTTCTGTCTTCAAGGTGCACAATGAGTTCATCCTGCCGTCAGAGAAGGAGGGTTTCATCCACCGCATGGGGGACATCATCAAACGCGCCAAAGCTCTGATGGCCAAAGAACAGCAGGTCCACTCTGGCAGCCACAGACCCCCCCAGCCTGCTTTCCAAAACGGTGTTAACTCATTGTCTTCCTCACAGGTCAGCAGCAGCATCTGCTCCTTTCCACTAATGTGCATCTGAGCTGTGTTAGCTGAGAACAAAGCAGTAGAAGTTACTGTGTGTGTATGTGACTCTGCT
The DNA here is from genome assembly GCA_034779795.1 of Ctenopoma multispine. NCBI lineage: Eukaryota > Metazoa > Chordata > Actinopteri > Anabantiformes > Anabantidae > Ctenopoma > Ctenopoma multispine. The sequence continues at coordinate 14,516,565 of JAUYWH010000011.1, read as the reverse complement.
GTTTGATTGTCATAAATGACATCAGCTGTTGTGTTTCTCTCTTATCTAATGTAAATCTATAAATCTACTGCAACAGGAAAGGATAAAAACTGAGCTGTCCTAACATAATGTTACTGAAACCCTGTGATTTATGGAAACCTGCCCCACGCCTCCTCTTTTCACATTCATTTGCTCCCACATCTACACATCCTTTTCCAGTTTTCATACTATAATGGACTTTCCAGCATATCTGCCCATGTTTAATGGATAAAATTATGTTATACTTGGATTATTAAGTCTGTCCAACTTATGATTCTGTGAAACCGTAAAACAAATAATTCCAGGAAAAAAAGAGTTGTTAGGAGCAGTGCCAACCTATACAAGATATGGCCAAATGCCTAGTTTGTCCACTTTAGGAAAATAAGTATTTGTCCTGCCAGGATATATTCCACAAAGAACAATATCTCTTTGTGTCCTCTAGTAAAAATAATGTATTCATAAATGCTGGAGACGTTTGAGGTTTCATGTATGACAAGAGACAAGTAGTAGCGACTGCCAGCTATCTACCTTTTTCACCCCCTGGCTTCATAATTACCCTCAACCACTGTGGACAAATGTCTCCTGGCTTCAGTCCAGCCACTGATCAAACGCACTGCATGGACCACACCCCCACGGACATTTGTGGCTGCCTCCCCCAGGGATGTTCAGCCAGAAAACCAGACACAGCTAGTTAAGTGAGGAAGAAACCCTCAAGCCCAGAGACTCATCTGTTTATCTCTGCCCTGCACTATTTCGAGAGTCTGGGGAAGAGACACTGTTTAAAAATGGAGCTTAAATGGCCACAAAGCCGTCCTTGTCTGGCTGCTGCTAGTTTGCTCTACCTACCACTTGTAAGAGTAAAAGAGTAAGAGTCTTAAGTCGTGCTACAGTAGCAGCTCTGTGAGGCTGCGCCTGTGCACAGCAGTGCTTGCTGCTAAATGCTAGTTTCAGTGCGCTTTCCAATTAGCAATGATAAAAATGTAGTTTTCCAACAGACACCAAAGCCAAAAACTAAATCAAACGAGTTTGAATAAAAATGTAGTATTGTCATCATGAAAGGAGGATTTATTGCAGTACTGTTGTTGAAGTATGTTGTCGTGTTGCAGCTGAATTACAGTACATCAACTTTCCAGCTCAGATATGAGACAGCAGGACAGACTGTAACAGAACATTTCAGAATTCGTCAGCAATGAACAGAAGAGAAGACTGACTTCTATCAAATGTGCTCTTTTACAGCCTAATCTGCACAGTCACACCTTCCCCAGAACACACTCGTCCTCTTCTCTGCCTGGTGAGTCTTAACGTCCCATCTGATTAACCTAATTCACCCGTTAAGGGGAAAGGAGAGGAGATTAAAAATGATATGAACGTGTAACATTAACTGAGTATTAACCGTAAGACTGACCTTCTCACTGCATGTTAGACTAACTGTAGTGATGCATCTTTTTTTTTTTTGCTCTGCATGATCACTGTGTATGAGTGCATGAGGGCATCTACTCATGCATGTGTGTCTCTTGTCGTAGACTTCAGTGTGGCTAACCCAAGCATAGGAATACATGGCTCTCCACCGTGTCCCAATGGAGACATCTTCAGTGCAGACATTACTTCACCTGGGCGACCTCTAATACGTTCACAGAGTTTCCACAACGCCCCAGGTAAATAGCTCTCAACCCCTCCCTCTAGTCGCTTCGTAAAAAGGCCTAGCATTGTTTACTGTTTCAGCACGCTGAAAAATTGTTACAGTCCTTTGGCAAAGAATGACTCAAAGCAAAGCTCAGCTACCTCATAACGCCCCCCTCCCCTCCTCAGAGCCCATTCTTGGTATTGTTCTGACATTCGCATGGCGCCATCCGCCGTCCCTACACCTCAAAGCCTTCATCTGTGTCTGCCCTGCAGTAGGGCCTCTTGGGTAATTACCTCACCTGAAGGGGCGCTTTCTGGCTTTTAGGGAAACGTGAAAGCTGGAGCTGTAAAGCATGAGCTGTTCTCCACTGCTGTGATTGTCTGCAACATCTGTTTGCCAGCACCAAGTGCTGCAGGATTTCCAAGAAGCCTCCTCCCACATGCAAGTCTCTTTCCCAATAGGAGCGGTTTTTGAAGTTAAAGAACACATACGTGCCACATGCCTAGTTCCAGCCTCAGCAGCCATCTGAACATCCTCATCCCCTCGTTTTCTGTGTCCACTCCCTGCTGGACGTCAACTGCATGGTCGCTTTCGCAATGCTTCTTGGCCCCCGGCCACTGTTGTAGAGTGTTGCTTAACCTACGTTTCCACCCGCGTGGAAAACGAGAGGCTGGTTTGCATCATCAGCAAAAGGAGGTGTGGTTTATAACTGTGGGGTCATTGTTGAGGTAAATGTCAAATCAATGGATGGGGGCTCGGATATTGGCATCTTAAACTCTTCTCCAAACAGTGATGTAGAAATACTGAGACTAATCTCACAATCGCATCCAAAACGTTGTGTACACACGTGTGTTCCATTTAAACTGCTCGCAAATGTCACATTTAAAAGCCTCACTCGCTCCATTGATGGCGAATCCCCCGTGGCCAACAGCTCCAGCTTACAAATGCGGTTACAGTCACAAAGTGCTTTAAACAAAACGTCTTTGTTCACCATGGAAACTCTGTATTTGGAACAGGCTGAAGAAAGTATTAAGGACTAACTTCTTTTTCTCTCAGTGTTTGATGAACTAATTAAATGGGAACATTAAGAAACTTTGTAGTGTTGTTGTGCATCTTGCGTATATTTATTAAACCACAAATTAAATCTGTTGTAATCTCTTTGTCTTCCAGCCTCTCCCCTCCATCATCAGCACCATCACCACCCTGCATCTCTGCTACCCCACCACCAGCACTACCACGTGCCCTTCATGGGTCACACTCACTTTCCATTTCCGTACCCAGGCTCTCCAGGTCCACACAAGCCAGCAGGCATCCATCCTCCCCTGACTCGTGTAGCCAGTAACCCCACCTTCCCCTCTGTTCCCTCCCCAGCCCCCGGTTCTCCTAGTCCTCAGAATGAGACCCCAAGCCCTGGCTGCAATGAGAGCATCACCCTATCCCCACCTGTCCCGCAGCATCCCAACATGTGGCCCCCACACACGCAGCCCCTATTTTCCCTGGCTAATGTCATATCCATGGCCATGAGCATGGCCCAGTCATTCATTCCTCCTGCGAGCATGCCCACCCAGGGGATGCCCTCTTTCCCAGGCTTCCACCCTCATTTACCTGCTCACATGGTCCCACAGACAGGTTACCACTCTGTGTACCCACAGCATTACCAGACCCCACCAGCAGAGGTCCCATATCCCACAGCAGGCATCCCAGCACAGAACAACATGTACCACAGTCCTGAGAACACGCCTCAAATGAACAGAGCTGGTTTTCCTCAGAGCACTCATCCAAGCTGGCTCCATCCTGCCTCTCCACCTTCCCTGTCCCCCACTTCTGCTTATCTGCAGCAAACTGGACTCTCCAGTCCCCCAGGCCTGACCCAGGCGGACAGTTTCCACAGTCATGCCGTTCCATACTCAGTGCAGGTCCCAGCTCACGTTAAACCCAAATCCGAGGTCTCCAGTTCAAACTCTTCATCAGATCTTTCTCCATCACCCCCAGAGAGCCCAGAAAACACAGTGAGTCATCATTACTTTTATCTAAAGGCTTCATTCCTTTAAATCAGACCAGGGGTTTCTGTCACACTATAAACCGACTTGGTAAAAACACGGATGATGAACCTGTAGTTACTGTGGATCAAACAGATCTGTTGGACTAATGCTAATAATATTTATTCTCCCCGTCCAGTTATCATCCTTCAGCTCTCAGTTGCACCCTGCTGTTCCTGAGATGGATGCCAGTAGCCCAAAACTGAAACCCTCTTTCACTAAATCTGGTAAGAAAATCTGTTCTGCTCATGTCCCTAAAACAGTTTCTCTTCCATTTGTGGATGATAATCACTAATGATGTGATGTATGTTACTAGCCAGGAGCCGTGAGAGCTAGAAAATGACATACTGCATGTTGTTCATGTTTGCATCCTAAACAAACACACGCCTGCACCTACACCAACTATTGCAAGTTTTTTCCAACTCCTGTCGCTGTTTCTCCTCTTTAAGTTGTTTTCAGTCACCTCCCTCTGTTCCTCTGTCGTATCCTTGCTGTCATTGTCACCTATTATCGGTGCCTCGGGGGCTGTTGCGTAACCACGAGTTTGGATGTAATGTTCCATTCAATACGAACACAAACCTAAGTGTGATAGTTGCCCTTCCCACTGGCGAAGACCAATCACCGAGCAGCCGTGCTCGTTACAGGCCTCGCCGCCCACATCCACACCTGTCAGTATTTATAACTCCCTCAGAAACTCACATTCAACAGAGTCCCTCTGTCTGAGTGGGAACAGCCTCTGACACTTCACGTGTTTACTGTAAGGACACTTAGTGGACAAACTGAGGCACTGCAGGACTTTAAACCCCCCAGAAAAATCTTCTGCAGATGTTAGTTCAGGCGTGTTTCAGTGTGACACCAGATAATCAACTCCATCACAGTTTTAATCATCACTGCCACAAAGGAAGGCACTTCAGAGGATTTCTACCCACACTGGGAGATTACCGTTTTAGGAAATAAGAGAGACTGTTGCCAAGAAATACGATTTTAATCAGTCCATGGCTGTCAGGAGTGAGTGGGCCTTTGTTCTAATGATCAGTGAGCTCTGGTCAGATTAGAGAACAACCACTGCTGTTTAGTTAATGATTGGCGGTCACTCACATAAATTGGCTGGCCAGATGTTACATCCTCTTATTCGTGTGTTGCAAGTTAGTAGAAGGAGAGAGCAAAAGTACTAGCACTGGTGTTTACCAAAAAGCAGATTTAGATACTTAACTAATTAACTTTTTTGATCCTGGAGAGCTCTAGTGAAGGTGGAAATGTTTAAACAATGCCTGTGAAGAGGACACTAGCATTTACACCGATTAACTTAAACTTTCTTTCTCTACGTATGCTGCAGATGTTCAGTCTGCACCAGTGACTGTTGGGAGATTCCAGGTAACACCCAGCATGGAAATCCCTGAGCCTGACGTGCCAGTGGGTGCTGTACCTGCTGCACCACAGCCCGCACCGAGCGGCAGCGCCCTGTCAGAGAGCAGCACAGAGGAACAGGGGGGGTCTGAGACGAGTCTCGGCACCTCCCTTACCATGTCTCCTCCTCACACACATTCTCACAGTGGGTCAGCAGGGGTCCTTCAGGAGGTTGACAGGCAGCCGGCATGGGCTAGGAGCCAGGATCAGCAGCAGGAGCGAGAAGAGGAGGAGAATGAAGAGGAGGAGGAGGAGGAGGTTGTTGGGGATCGACAGAGGGCGAGAAAGAGGAACCGGAGGAGGGCTTACAGCCTCAGCCTGATGGGAACATCTGCAGACAGTGGACTCTCAGTGACGGCTGCTGAGATAGAAGGGAGACTGTGGGACGGAGCGGCAGGCAGCCCACAGTACACGAACGCCCTTCATCATTTATGGATGATGAGTTACAACCGCAACGCTCCATACCTGAGCAGCGATGATTCAGACAGTGACAATGAAGAAATCCTGGAAGAGCTTCAAGACCTCAGAGAGAAGTAAGTGACACCACAGAAAATGCACAACGTAGAGTTAAGAGCTATAAAAAATCCTACTCTACTCTTTTCCAAGCTGGTAACAAAAAGGAGCCTTTAAATGCTCTCATGTGTTACTGCGCTCTCTTGTTAGACATCTTACAGAGGTTCAGGCCTTACAGGCTGCACAGAAGAGAGAGATTGAGGAGCTGTATGAAAGGATGGGGAAGGTCCCCCCTCCAGGGATCGTGTCCCCTGCTGCTATGCTGTCCAGTCGACAGCGCCGTCTGTCCAAAGTAAGCGGTTTCCCCTCATCTCGCAGGAACAGCCTGCAGCGATTGGACATGTTACCACTCCAAGGTAAGGAAGAATACCCACATTCCTTTCTAAGTGGAGTCATTACTTGGTAAATATGGGACAACTTTATGCTGCAAAACCTGAGCTATGATGGCTTTCCTAGGTATCATTAGGAGAAACTCCCTTGGAGGTAGCAGCAGTGGCTCCCAGGATAAATCAAGCAAAGGCGTCACCTTTGTCAATGACATTAACAGAATAGTGAGTATTAATTTCATAAGGAAACTTCACATTACTGTTTTTCTCCTTTCTCTTTAACATAACAAAAGCTGCACTGTTCTTTCTAGTGAAAAATTCCCGCTGTATATCTGGTCTACCTCATCTGAAGTGTGACTGCAGAGGTCAAACCCATCGTGAAGGAGGATCACTTTCACGCCAATCAGCAAACTGCTTCTGCCAGTGGTCGCTTACCTCAAATGTATGGAAACTGTCATCAGCACACCTGGATTTCCACAGGGAAGATAACATCCAGCTTGCAGTGCTTTTTTACATTTGGTGAATTTGGTGCAGCTGAAGCACAGAAAACCAAAACGTTGTGGTTCATATTTAAAAGGACAAGTTCAATGTTGCTCTCCTGTAAATAACTTGTCAGACCCAGCAGTTCAGAAACAATCAGCTTCAGTCCAGGCTGCGCTCTGCAAAACGGCACAAGATAAATTTAAAGTGTTTTCTGTGAGCACGCTTTTTGAATTGGCACAAAGTGCTGCAGAGTCGCAGCTGCACTTATTACGATTCTGACCCAGACTGACGACAGTTGCTGTTCTCCCGCTTGTCCGATTCATGGCCATTAATTAATGTGAGCACAGGATTGTGAACCTGCTTAGTTTATTAATGATATCTGAGCAACACTCTCACTTTTCAGTAGAGCTTTTGATTATTGCCTTCCAGGGGCTGAGGAGATCAGTCTAGGTGCGTTGTACAGTTTTATTCGAATATGTTTTATGAAAACATGTTGTAGTGTTAAGTTTCTACTTCTTTAGAGGTTTCGACACCTGGTAGGATGATGTACACTCTGTAGACTTAGCCTAGAGACGTTTGACTGCAGTCCTGAGATTATTTTTCACATTGTACACCAACACAATAAGGAGATATCCTTTCACACATACATGTGAAGATGTTAATGCTTCAGAGAGCAAAGTGCTGTAAAATTGTTGTTTGCATATAGCTTCAGTAGAAAGATGTTTTTCATACTATGAAATGGGAAGATGTTTGGTTGAATGGTTAGAAAGACATTGGTACAAACATTTTCAAATACATTAGTTGGTTTAAAATGGAAAATTGTTTTCTTCATATTAATTAGATGTGATACATCCACCGTTTTAGGTTTTAGACTACTGCCTTTCCTGTTTATTGTATATGTGTATATAGTAAAGTGACTTTGTAGATCATGTTTACAGGTTGAGAGAAAACTAAATATTTCAGAAACATTAATTATTGCACAAGCAAAAATCCTATTTGTTGCTTGTTCCATAGATCAAGCACCTTGCGCACTTTAGTTCTGAAGTATCCAATCAACACATTTTGTGGATAAAACTGTTTTACTCAAGGAAGAGCCAATGTTTCCTAATATTTTTACATAAGGGAGATACACATTTACCAGTTTATGCTTAATCACATTTTTAATATTGGATCACGGTAATGATCACCGACCCTCCTACATCTGTCAATGAAAAGTATATTGTGGGATAAAGATTAATCAGTCCGAACTGTGAATCTGTAGCTGTTGCCTTATAAAAACATTCACCACACACACTGAATTTCCTGACAGTGGAACTCCTGTAAGATTCATAATGTATTCAAAATTTTGAATGTAAATATATAATTATATTGCTTTCTGAAGCTGCTGTCCTGCCATGCTGAATCTGTGCCTTTCCCTTACGATGTCTTATTTTATATTTTTACTTAAGATCCAGCGGCTAGATCAGACTCCATACGTTACATTTTGACAAATAAATGCAATTGTAAATAATTTGACTGTGTTGTCATCTATACTGTTCTACCCTGTGCATTAATGGTCACACAGAGACATTTTACTTATTAAAATTCAAATACATTCACTTTTATTTTACAAATCATAACGTTATATAGACATAAGTAATGTTTCAACAGGTCGATCTGTGTGTCGTTTTATGATCATCACTGGCATTTTCTGTTGAAAGTTCGCTGTAGATATCATTTGCTGACCGAAATGAAGATGATTCCCCTCATACTGTAGTCATGATCAGGGCTGGAAACGTGTCAGGTAAAGGTTGTAATCACTGTAGGGTTGTGTTGAGGCCAGCGAATCAGTTCTTTGCACTGACACTTGTTTGATCAAAATGAATAGACATATCTAGTATTATGTCAGCAGGAGCAGAACTGCACAATTACCTTTAACCATGAAGATAAAACAAATGTCCAGCACTGTCCCAACACATACAAAAAACAGTGGCCTGTCATGTGGTATCAGTGTAAGTGCAGGACAGACACACAGTCCAACATGCTTCTCAGTTGGCACCCGTCTTCGGTCCATGTATTCGTGCACGCTTGGCCTCGTCATCTATTTCATCCATGATCCTCTCCTGGGAGACGGAGTAAAATGTGTATCCATCTAACAGTGGAGCAAGTAGTCAAGGAAAGTAAGAAGAAAGAAGCATAACATAATACACAGTACAGGCTGTGGCAGTATGTGCACCAGGTGTTTCATTTATCTGTCTATATACTGAATATCTTATTTGAAGTCTCTGTTGCTAATTTAATAGATAAATCATTCAGTAAACTCTTTAAAGAGCTGTTGATTCAATTTTACATTTTAAAACTTTACTATAGTTAAAATATAACTGTATACAAGGAATTCAAATGTTGAAATGTAAAAACCTCTTTAAATAAAAGGTTATGCGTGATAAAACTGATGAAATACTAAAGTTATTAAGTCAAAACTTATTTAGTAACTTAACTTCTCTGAACTTTTACTTAGTACATAAACATACATCTAATAGTTTTAATTTTGCATAAATATTCTTTGCCAATTCCGGCTTCATAAAAAAGCAGAAAACAAAAATAATGTCGTTTCATATTTTGATGTGAATAGAAAAACAAACAAACTGAGCATTCACGGAAGAGGCAAGTTAAAAACTGAAAATCTACCTGCAACCTTGTGTCATAGCTAACTCATGTTAGCATTCAGTAAATATCAGACTAACTTAACACCTGTCCTCCTCTCGCAAAATTGAATGTTACTGTCGATAAAGTCTGAAACACTATCTACAAACACACACAGTTGTATCATGTCATAATAATATTGTTATAATAAATAAAACACTCAAACCCAAGCACCACAGAGCAACATTAGCATGCTAAGCTAACGTTACATAGTTCACCTTGTATGTTTAGCAAGGATACAGATTCCCATTACGAGCGCTCCGATGGCGAGTCCTGTCACAACATTTCGTCCCCGTAACTTCTGAGTTTTCCTCTTCCACTGCTCCAGCTCTATCTGTCTTATGAAATGCATCTGTTCTTTGGAAAGACCCTCTTTAGTTGGGTCTATCCTCGTTGCAAAGGGAGCCGCAGGTTCCTTCGGCGTCTTTTCGGCCATGTCTGCCGTCAGTGAGGCGAGCGACTGTTTGTGTAACAACAATTTCACACATCGCAGCTCTTCAAATACTCTGCACCGTGTAACTGCGCTGCGTGTAGCCCAACAGTATGTTGTCAGATCTGCGCTGGGCAGAACGCGCTCCACCAAGTGGCGTACGAATGAAACTAAATTTGTGCAGCTTTGAAATGAGTCCCCGGGGCAGCTTTGGTTCCTATTAAAAACGGTCTCCGGTGGTGTAAACTGTGGTAATAGCGCCATCTCTTGGGAAAAAAGCTTTAAAAAGTAGTTTTCAATGTACTTCACACAAATGATAGCAAATATAAAAATATAGACTATATAGTTTGTGTTAAAAGGAGTAAACGTTTGTGCTTTGAGTTAACCGTTAACCCGAAAAAATGGCGACGACATTGTTTTGTTCTCCAAGACAAAGTTTAAAGTTTCGGGAAGCATCTTTCGATCTACTCACAGATTTTCTTATTAATCTCAACAAAAGAAACAAAGATAACCTCAACAGTTTATCAAAATGCAGTGGAAACTTCAAACAAAAAAGACTAATGGGTAAGTATACCGAGTTAACTTTATAGTTAGCTAGCAGTTAATCATTTTAGCTCTGTTATGTCTAACAAGCCGTCACTGCGGAATTAGAATTACAATATTAATGGTAATTTTTATTGAGCAACTTCAAATCTATTAATTTCCCTGTAAAATACCTAAGCCTTAACATTAGCTGTGAGATTTCAGTGTAGACTTTATTTAAGCTTTATCTCATGCAGCTGTTTAAGTTAGTGGCCTTTTCAAACCCTGTTAATGGTACTACACAGATTAATTAAAGTACAATTTAGAGGTACTTGGGGATTTCTATTTCACGTGTTTACTTTTACGCTTAAGATAAAATATGATCATCTAATAAATTATGAATGATTATTTTTGAACGAGCCACCTGTAGTTACATAGGTGATTAAAATCAGCTCCAACTCCACCAGCTGCTTCTTTTTCAGGTTTGTGTTTCTGAATACAAGGCATTAAATAAATTATGATTTTGCAAATAACATTCTCAGAAATAAGGCCTGAACATGTTTAGATTTCATTATTTCATAGAAACATTATTAATGAGTGCACACAATGAGTGAACAAATTTGCATTGATGCTAAACACGATATTCAACAGCATCAAGTTCAATAGTGTTACTACCTTTATAAAAAATACTACCTTTTAATTTACCCTACCTGTATGTGTTTTGATGCTCTCATTCTACAATAGTTTTGTGAGCAGGTGGGATTTCCTTAACTACACACAGCTGCACACTATCTCTGTGTGTCCCACCAAGCTTCGCTGTACCCCGTCATCGCTCTGAAGTCTTTTATACTCCTGGGATTGTCAACCCTGTCATTATGGAGTTCAAATCTCAATACAAAGCCCTCAAGATAGCAGCCACACAGCTGCCAGCACCTCCGCAGGCTAACCCTGCCAGGGGAGCAGATGGAGAGCAGTTTTAATGATTTCTAATGAAATAAAATAAAATAGATTTAAATAAATTCATTGGGATGCCTCCAGTAGAGGTTATGGCTGTCTCTAACACAATAGGAGAAACTTCTAAATGAATACTTTCTTTCAAACTGTCTGTCTTTAGAAGCCTGTCACGATCCAGTTTGTTGCCAGTGTTGGCTGGTGGGTGGTGTTGAGAACCCAGCATGGTTGTGATTTCAGGTTTACTTGTTTTATTTGCACGGCTCAGCTGCTATTTCACACAAAACAAGAACAATGAAGGATAATCAGTACTCACAATGACTGTCTGTGTTATTATCCGCGTCCAGAGAATCCAAGATTAATGATACAAGATATTCGCAGGATTTCATATGTTCACTTAGTATTGCAGCAATGAGTTAAAAGTAATCAATAATACTTGGAGGGTTATAGCTCAGGTTTCATATTATTGATCTCATTTCACAGAACAACATAAGCCAACACATTTACTGCTTCCATTTTATTGTCTTACTCTTCCTCACTGTAAGACTCACTGTTCTGTTTCTCTTTTTCTCTCTGTTACTTAGAGCACATCCTCTCGATGACTCAAGAACTGAGACTTGATCCACTGGCTGGATACCATGCTGTTGAATTACTGCAAAGGTAAGAAGGAGCAGCATGTTACCTTTCCCTGCCACACCCAACGTGATATTGGTTTAGTTCTAATGCCAAAATGTATCTCCCTCAGGTTCGTGGTCAAGCACCTTACAGATTTGCTCACCACACCGACACCTCAAGGTGCGGCTGCTGATCAGCCAAGAAGTTATGAAAATGCTATTTTTGACAAACTGAAGGGGAAATTCCCGCTCATTGTCTTCTCCTGTGTGCAGCTTGCAAGTAAACTGTCTTTACACAGTCATGTAAGTTCTAAAGTATCTAGTGCAAAAATACATATTTTAAATACTTAAATAAACGTCCTCTAATTTTTCCATCATTTTAAGGTAATTGACAACAATACTGCTGTGCAATTTCTGGATTCAGTCGGGCACAGAGTCTCCAAGAAGACTCTCTTGGAAATAGAGCTGATGATCTTGAAAGGCCTTGAATTCAGGCTAAATCTCCCAAGTCCTCTGACATATGTGGAAATACTTCTGGAGGTGCTTGGTAAGATATACACACAGAGCAAGCTGGCTAACATGTTAGGATGTTAAATACATTTTGCAGTATTAATAGAAAGTGCTCTGAGGAGATAATCGTATCTATATGTGTGCTGTACTGATTTGTGGTGAACAACCTGTAGGACATAATGAGCCATCTGTCCCTGTGGAGAACCTCTATCACCTGTGCCGCCATGTTCTCCAGCTTGTCAGCCTACAAAAGACTGCCATCTACGATGCCTTGTTAAAGATCACCACTCAGTGTGTCAGCCCATCCAGAGAACAGAGGTATAACTTACACCTTAAAGCTGCATTTCAGGTGGTTACGATCCTGATGCAGAGAACTTTCGCTGTTTTTTTCTGAATTTCTTTTGTTGTGCTATCGTGTTTCTTGTGGCTCATCTCCCTTTGGCATATTTACCCAAGATCTATTAAATTATGACATTACAGTGTGTCAGCTTGCTCAAGTATTAAACCTTCTTAACTGACTTTGTACTGTTTGAGAATAGCAAGAACGTCACGTGAATGGAGCCACATTTAAACTCATTAGAATTGATTTTAAAGTTGAGCTTCGGATCATCTGGCCCAAGTAAGTGTGAGGTTCGTTCTTAATTTTTCTCTGTTTTGGTTTCAATCCTATTCCCAGGGAAAAAAACTAGTTGCTAAATGGTCCATTGTGTTCGTTCTAAAAATGCAGAGTATGCAAAAATCAAAACAAGGTGACGTGAAACATGTTATAAAACACAGTCAAACTTCCAGGAACTGCAGGGTCAATTAAAATTCTTCTATGGGTTGATAATGATTATAGCTGCTTTCATATTGTGTTAAATCTTTTTAAAAACCAGAGAGAGGTTTGTGACAGTGACTGAGGACTACATGCTTCTTGGTGTTGGTGTCATTGCTGTGGCTACATTCATCCTCTACGTCAAAAAATGGGAACAGGTGAAACACTTTTAGTTTATCAAAGTATCAGCTCTGTTTTTTAAAAATTTTGAGAATGTATCATACGAAAACATATTGAGTCATACATCATGTATGTAGGTTTTCACTTTGTTGTCATATGTCTCAGGTAGTGGCAGAGCTGAGCCACATCACAGGAATCTCAAAAAGGAGCATCAATGATTTCGCACATGTGACACTGGTGCATATTGTTAGGACCAGTTCCCTCCTAACATCGGCTTGAGCCTTAAATAACGCTTACCTGGTTTATAAAAATGGAGTAAAATAAAAAATTTCATTGTTTGTCATCAACTTACATATGTTTAGATTATTTTGATTGTACAGTCTATAATGATACATTTTGCTAATCGTAATAAATATTGCATCAAACAATAACTTCATTTTGATTCACTGTATATTTTCACTGCTTTTACATTTCCTGTGTCATATTGACCCGCTCACTTTAATTGGATGCAGTGTGGTTTATTAAAATGCTCAGATGGTTTTAACTAGATGTAAAAAAAATCTGAGTCAGGCAGAGAATCAAGTACAGCTGCTCGCAGGAGCCTCCTTGCTCTGAGTCTTCTGAGTTTTATCCTTATCAGTTCAGAAATAAATGGCATTATTGCAGCCTGAGGAGAGAATAACGAATAAATGAATAACTATACTTTTTACCAAAAAAAAGTTTCAACAACACATAGTTACCCTGGAGGCAGGGGAGGTAGATGTAAACAGTGCTGGTGGCAAAGTTGTTAAGGCTATCGCTTGGTCAATGAGTGCACTGTGGGACTGATAGAGTCCAACAAGTTCTTCGATTTCTTCTAGAAGATGAGCAGAGATGGATTGTTCCTAAAAACAAGCGAGAGCAAGACAAAAGTGCCTTCATAAAGTACAGTGTGTTGTCGTGGAATACGTAATGCAAGAGATGATGGTTGCAGTAATAGCATTTTATTCGTCCAGTGGGTGGTGCTGCTTCAGTTTACCAGTTGCTGCTGATGGTGTAGAGGGAAATACTGTCACCCAGTCAACTGTATCTGGGTCCAGAGTTAGCCTCCCCTTACAGAGTTCACATCTTTGTATAACATAGCGCACTGTTCCTGCAGTAGTGGATGTATGTTAAACACATGTCAGCTACTATGGGATAATGTTATTATTGACCAGTGTAATGTGGATGGAACTGCCTTGCTGATCTTTTAGACTATGACCTACTGACCTGACTGGACTCTTGTCTGGATCCATGTCTTCAGACAGTCGAGATGAATGAATCGCAGACTTCCTGAACACAGGCAGGGTGTTAGCAGCGGGTTAGTTGGTGAATTATCCTCACTGTGGCAGATACGACACTGGCACGCTTCTTCTCTTGATATGTCACCTAGTAGCCTATGGACAGCAGGAGATTATGCAAATCTGCTGCACATAATTTTTAAACACTAAGCCATTTAGATATATGATATGATAGATATTTATGGTAATGCTCCTAATAATGTGCAAATACATGTTTCATGTTAAGCTTTAGGTATTCAGAGTATTATTTAATTGGCAGGTCTTCGTGGTTATAAATCCTGCAGACACAAAATAATCCAAAAAGTTCCCTTTCATCATATGATCACCTTTGTTCGGGTCTCCATACAAGCTCTTTGTTGATATCTCTTAGAGGATGGAGGTCTTGTGCAGCATTAGCCCCTCCCTGGGCCGCTCCACGTTCATGAATGTGTTCCAAGCCTTCACTATCAACAGACACGTCATCCACATTCAGATCATCTAGCTGTCTAGAAGATATCTGATGCCAATCCTCATTAGGAGACTGCAGTGTGTCTTCTGTGGTACTGGCTCCTTTGAGAAGATCTTCGATTGTCGCTTTCCACTGACAGAAGCTAGATGTGGAAGGAGACTCCAGGCTTATCTGTGATGTTCGGCTGCTTTGAAACTCAAGGGGATGTTGGTCTATCCGTTGAGTGTGAGCCACAACGCTCCTGTTGAGGCTGTCAGTGGAAGGCCCTGCCACATGAGGTTCTCCTGCTCGCTCCAGCACAGGGACGAGACTGTATTCATCATCACTAACAACATTCCTATCAGAAATTGCTGACGTACTAAACTGTGAACTGGCAGGCTGCCGGCTGTGTAGGCTGTGAGTGCTGAAAGAATGGCTAGAGGAGGCTGAGCTTGACTGAGAAGCTGTCCTCAGAACAGTGGCCATGTCTCTCTCAAAAAATGTGTCCTGCCAGTAGGCTAATAACTCATCATAATCCTCATCCTCTTCAGATTCACTGTACAGCATGTCACGTGTGAGACACTGTGGGGTAGTGATGGTACCTCCCAGTAAGTCATCCAGAATCTCACCCTTAGAGGGAGACTTGGACTCTAAAGTCTCCTCGGTGTTTGTTTTGTTGAAAAGCTGTCTCATCTTCATCATGATGTCTTGGCCTTGTGACTGTTTGCTTGCTTCACCATGGGTGGATTCGTTTAATACACTGTCCTTGGCACGCTCAGACCTCTGCTTGTCGTGATATTGTGCAGGTTGTGCTTTATTGCCTTCGAAGAGGAGATACAGAAAAGCTGTGTTCCAAACAAAATCAAATCTACTGGCTTGCACTAAAACACAGCCAACATCAAATAACAGTTAATATTATGAAACAGCATCAAAGAAATTAGATAAGAATAAAAAAAGGGGGATTAAAAACACCAGGTAGTAAGAAAATTGTTCTGTGCAAAATGTATTCTAAAAAAACTTACTTCTGGATGGAAGGGGACTTGCCTTTCCTCTGCGGGGGACCTTTGAAGTCTTTTCCAGCTCTGCAGACTGGGTTCTACGGGAGATAGCTCGGAGGCAGGACACCAAGCCTTTGTTCCATGGTCTCCCTGGTTCAGACGAAACACTTTTCCCAGAGCTGCAGGGGGACAGCTGCTGGTGGCAAGCGAAGATGTTTTTGAGTGTTATACTGACTTAGAAAGATGAATTACTCTGAAGAAGTACTGGATGCTGCTATTATACAACTATAATAATATGTTGCTGTTCTTTCTAGTTTCTAATTCCAGATGAACACTGCTGTGTCACCTCTGATGTGTTCTTTGCAGCTGACATGGGCGGGAATGTGTCAAAGAAGAGGTTGATCCCTTGGTTCACTTCTGTATTTTCTCCCCCTCTCTGTCCCACCTTTGATTTGGATTCTGACAAAACACAAATTCATAAGAGACTATCATACAGGAAGAATATTTGATGTAAAACTAATGTGCGGTTATTAATGTTAACCAGAATCAGGTTGGTTCAGCTTAAACACCCCGCCACTCCCAGTGTGGAGGAACAGTTTTTTAGACATTTTGGACAAAATAATTGAATTTATTATTTAATATCAAATATTTGAAATGAACCGGGTGAGAAAGCAAATAATATAATGGCAGGGGCAGTTTAAAAATGTATAGATTATGCAATATAAAATATTTGTTGTATATTTAAACAGAAAATAAAGAGTTCTAGATTTACAGTGGCATTCATATTGGGTTCCTCAAATGCAGCGTACGCTCACCTAGCTAGCTGAAGCGTTGCTATAGGCTGACAGTTACGTAAAGTTAACTATATTGTTTAAATGACACTTGAGTGCATCAGGTGTGACACCGCTGACTCACTCTTTAGGTGGATCGATGAGACAGACGAAGGAAGGGAACTAACATGATGTTGTGAAGTTTACCTCTGTAAACACCCCGTTTGATTTTCCTCCAAATCACGCGTTACCATGGAGATTCCCTCCAAACCTCCCAACTGGCTGCACTTTGTTTAAACGTGACTTTTTGACGGTTATTGACGAACATATTTAAGTTTAGTTTTTCTTTGCCGACATATTTTAGTGTTGTCATTCTAGAAAGAAAATAACTGTCCCGAGGGAATTTCTTTTTATATGTCTGACTTATTAAATGAGCAGCTCGTTAGGCACCCTGTCTCTCCATGGCAACTGTTGCTATGTTAACTGTTGCTACTGTATATGAGAGTCGGAGCAGCCTGTGGGTTTCTGCTAGCTGATGTAAGCACTGGTGGAATAAGGGCTCAGATTTAAGTAAAAGTAGGCTCCACTGAGCTTATCTAGGGTCCTCCGTTGTTTAAATAACGATGTAAATTATGAACAATTAATAAATCATTTACTAATCCGCTATATATGTCGTATTAACCATTAATGACGACTTTTGTGTTGCCATGTTGTGAAAAATCCCTCTCCAGCATGATAAGAATACTCTTACGCCGCAGACGTACACTGTATTCATATAGAAGTAGTTGGAATTAGTACTTTTTTCCCCAATCCCAATCAGTTGATCTATTAAAAACTCCCTTGCATCAGTGTGTCCTGTTTAAATATAATATTTTAGTAATGACAGCTGTGTTTTTCTGTTCATTAATAATACATATTATTATCTGATTAGCCTTTTTTACTGTAAGCCCAGGTTCAAGTTAATCAGATTTTTAGTTCAGACTTTTGGCTGCAATTGTTACTATGACAAAGGTTGGTTTATTAAGGAGCTCAGTGAAAATCATGTAGCAGAACATGGAAGTACTCACATAAAGTACAGGTACCTCAGAATAATATAGAAGTATATTATTCAGCCATTACAATAATGCAGTATTTAACATCTGTTCATTAGTTAGGTATTTTAAACTCTTAATGTAACGTGACCTGGTATAATACAGTATAAACTGTAGGTTTCAATTTTATCTTTACTCACATTAGAAAATACTGAACTTCTGTCTCGACTTCTGGTTCCTCGTGTCTCACACACACCCACACTCACACACATGATCGGCATAACAGTTAAGTGTGGTTTAAAACTACATACTGCCATCATGCATAGTATAGTCGTGTCAGAGGAGCTAAAACCCCAGTAGATTAGCAGAAGATCCAGGGCCAGGCTCTACTGAGCCACTGTCTTTTTTTCTCTGACTCCCCACGACTCTTCTGATCTCCTTGCAATCTTCTGTTAGCCTCCATTAATCTCACCTCCCCCAGCAGTCTGTTAAAGGGAGAGTGGGCTGCACACTCACATTTACTGTTTTCATTTATATTCAGACAGAGGCAGAGGAAGGATGGCAGGATTCGATTCAGTACCAGTGAAAGCATATGTGTTTCCAGGGGTGGGAGGGAGGCTTAAAACCACTTGGCTATCTGTGACCGCCTCATCCATCACGGTGACACACACATGCACACAGTGTCAGAAACTCTACAGCAATGCCAGTTTCCAGGGCCTCCCTCAGGTATTTCTCATTACCATTTGCAAAGAGGGAACCTTTAAAAGTACAAATAGATCCCATGGCATGTTTGTTATGTCTGCCAACTGAAGGATATATTTAGTTACATCTCCTCGGAAGGGGAACTATGATGGTGGCATATGGTAACAAAAGTGTCTGAAGATTGAGTCATGGCAACTGGACTTTTTTCTTCCAAGTAGAGACGTTTCGTATGGCATCCACAGACCTTTATCAATCTGATAGACCCACCCAATGAGGGCAGGAGGAACGGTTTTTATTTGGGGTTGTTACATCTACCCACACTAATATACTAAGATACCTGGATGACTGAGAATCTTCACAGACATGGTAACAAAAGATTCTTCTAGACTGCGTGTTTAACACCACACTGTTTTTAGATAAACACTAACAGACGACACCTTCCTCATACCAGCTCAATGATAATTGAAATGTTTAATAAATGAGCACTGAATATAAACAGACACATAGATCACAAGTCACCAAAGACTGGAAAGGGTTGAGTTAGCAGGACAAAGTCGATTGTTCCTGCTGCCACTGTATCAGTCGACCATTCCTCACACAAATGGACAAAAGTCACAGAACCTGCATGTCCAACACATCTTCGTGCAGTTTCTTAACTGAGTATTGGATAAAAATATAAAATCAATGTTATCAGATCCCCTGATATACAAAAATGCACTTAGCTGTACTGCATAGACTCGTGCAGAAGCAACTGCAATAAAGAGTCCTACTTCTTAAATTAATAGGCTGTGTTGGCTCCAAATTAACGCACAATGAGACAACAAGAAGATTACAGCTAGTGCTCAACCGGCACATTATCATTCACTCCACAATCAGCATGAATCAGCACCTAATGTGGTAAATAAAATGTTGTTTAAATCGCCAGAAGCACAAGTATAATTGGTCTCAAAACATTTTTGCTTTAAATGACGCTCGGCAGATTGTGGGCTATTAGTTTAATTATGATTGATGACACTGAGGCTTCGCAGCACGTATGGTCAGCAGAAAACCATTTAACTTGCCAATATCAAGCAATATGTATAGTTAATTTTACCCTATACAGAGTCCATGATAGTAATTCCAGCTGATAGATGGGGCTGTAATTGTATTGACTGATTGAGGAAGAGGTCAGGATCAAGCATGCCACTTGCCAACCTCTTCTCCATCTACCATTTCAAATGTCAAATGTCATGGTCTGCAGGGGAGAGGAACTGGGATTGATTGGCATCGACCTTGTTTTTCCTGAATAATTATGAATGATTTAGGTATTAGTGCCTCCTTTCATCATAAATAATTCATCAGGCCTGCCTTCCACCCCCCACTGTATGTTTGCTCCTGCATGGGCTCAGTCTATTCGCAGGGGATTTCATCTGCATCAAGCTGCTCAGACAGAAACTGATTAACGGTGAGGAAAAACAAAACAGAAACATTAAAAATAATTTTATTAATATCGTTATATTTGCTGTATCTACGTGTATTTTGATTTTGGTTAGTCTGTTTAGTCGTTTCTAACACCTGGTGTTAGAAACGGTGCAAATTGAAATGGCTTTTATTTTGTAAAACAGAACCGGAAGTGCGTTAGTTGACAGTTTTAAGTGACTTGACCCAGCGACAGGCAGGTCAGCGCTCCATGTTGCGGCGCTGCGTGGCACTGGCACTGGCTGGCTCTGACTGAACCCCGCACACAGACTGTGAATAACAGCCCCCGACGCTTTGCTGATTCGGCGGGCGAGAAGTAGCTGTCAGTCCGGGCACTGCTACCTGCTGCAGACCAAGCTTGCGCCGAGTACACCCATGGGTGTCGCTACTGTGACCGTCTCCTGCGTTTGGACCGAATGTGGTCGCTTTGATCAGTGCAGTTTTTTTCAGACTCACTCGCTCACAGCTATTTCGGACCGGTTGGAAACGTGCGGACTGGTCGGGTGATTTGGATCGAGGAACCGTGCGGAGCGCTGCAGCAGCGGCGGCAGCAGCAGCAGAGGCAGCGCGGATGTGATGCCGAACCTGGCCAGAAAAACAAAGGTTCAAGTCTAGGAAAGGTAATTTGTCCTTGTTTTCTACAACAACTTCTGCTGCATTTCATTTGCGCATATTTGCATGTTAAAGTTTCTATGGTTATATTTATATTACTTGTTCTAAAATGTGTCTGTTGGAGGCGTCAGGCTCCTGCAGCAGTCAATATATAACCTATACCTACCAATATCCAATCTATATCTTGCAGCTTCTCTTACTATAGGCAAAGCCCAGCCAGCCAACCAGCTAAGCCAGTAAACACCCCCAGCAGTGTTTAATGAGACAGACTGGTCCTTTGTACTCAGCAACAAGCAATTTTTTTTTCGTCTGCAGACTGCAACATATGTGATGCATTTACATGACTTTCATATTTGTACTGTGCAGCACGTTGTGTTTTTCCTCTCTAACGTGGTTTATTGATGATGCATGTAAAGCATATGTATAAATGAGAGCGGGCAGGGTACCACAGAATTTTCAGTTTGAAGCAGAGGTGTTGCTGTAACAGGGTAAATGGATAGTCTATGTGTTATGCTGTCATTCGTACACAAATGCATAGCTACCCTGCATATATGGTTACACATAAGAGACACGTATCCTCTTTGAATAACCTATATTCAGCATAAATCATCTCAGGGTAGTAGTGGGGTTGCCCACCCAGACAACAAGGTGTTCATAAAGTGGTTTATATGGAGGAAGCTGTTCTTACTTGTTCAGTGGCTCCAGGCCAACATCTACCTCACTCTGCACAGCCTATTATCTGACATCTGGTCCTTCTCGACAGGGACTTATGTGGTAATAGTATGTTTCAACAAAGGCTGTTAATCTGTGTAATGTCTGTTGTTTAGAAGGGGAAAACACTTATTTCCCTATGATCACCGTTCAACACTTCATGTGGTGGAAACTAACTCTGATTTGGATGGGTAACGTGATGACGTGAAAATCTTAGCCTTAGTTTTAGATGTTTTGTGTTAATACGTTTATTTGGTTAGGATTTAACATTTAACATTTGTAAAATGGCAAAGCCATCACTGAAGAAAATGTCATTTTAGGGCATAGTTATCACTCACACTACAATCTAAAGCTCTGCCTTTCATGGCATCCAGAGAACTGCTGTGATAAAGCATTTATCACAAAAATAGGTCTGCAGACTGGTAAGATTTGGGTTCCAGTACTCATGGTTTTTATATGAGGCTTGAGATGGCTGCTGTCTCGCTGTACTTTTTTAAAAATTTTTTATCCAAGTTCTTGGTTGTCAGCTCGGCTCGGCACAGATAAAAGACCCTCATCCTCAAAGCGTTCTCTCATCACATCAATGACATGCACTAGTTTTGCTTCTCTTCTGCTATCCCACTCCCGTCACACATCTGTGACTTCAGTGTTGGAGGTTTTCCATTATGAGATGTGTTTTTTGTTTTGTTTTGTTTAAGTCAACTGGCCCTAAACTTTTTGTCTTTGGTGTTTATCTATCTCTGTGCAAGGGGGGGGGGGGCTTGTTTTCCACATTCTGAGCCAGCACAGTCCATCCTGTTACACTCACTGGCAGGCCAAAGGTTAAAACAAAAAGACTGTGCTGTAGTAAATAGCTTAAAGAGTTCTCAGAAACAATCTTCAGAAACCTACAATAAATAAGACATAATTTGATGATGCTGAACCTGCCGTTCACTGACTGTACATACGAATGCTAGTCTTATAAGCAAGCTTCCTAAAATGACATATGCTATATGTTTAGCTGCAAAGCCCCCCAGTGGCTGTAGTAATCATGATGGAAAACACTAGAGACTACTGTTCATTTCCTGTTTTCAGTCAACAGTCGATTTATTTTTCCACAGATAAAGTAATCTGGAAGTTAAGTCAAGGCAACTGGATGTCATTCGTGTTGGGTCGATGCATTTCGCTGCTCATCCAAGTTGCTTCATCATTCAGACTGAAAAAGCTGCTTGGAAAAGTCGTTTAAGAGCAGAGAAAAGCGTCAGGAGTTCTGTAGCACACCTGCTGGAGTCACATTTCAAAACATGATAGAAATCCAGTGGCCATGACTTAATGTGCAGATAAACTCACTCATACTCAACTCATCAATGAGAAAAACATAATGTTCTTGATGGCAGCAGTTAATTCCACTGGAAATGGCTCCATCGCATTCTAGATCAACAACAACGCAGCAACACAGAAAAACAAAAGAAAAGTCAGCATCACACGTAGCAGACAGTAGTAGAGCAAATTGGAGCAGGGGGAGGCAGAACTGGTAGGAGTAGAGTGGACTTTTGAGTTTCATTCTACTGCTAGCAGTTGCATATTTTAGCAACATATACCATGCTTATTCCAAGCTGAACTGTAACTGAAAATCTTTTTTGGAAATGTAATAAATCACTGATTATATCAGCAAAACGGGGCGAGGTGAAAGTTGGTACATCAACAAGACAAATTACAACACGCTGTCATAAAATCTGACACAAAATATATTGAAAGTTAATGTTTAACCTCTTGTGTTTTCATTTGAAGCTGCTTATACGTACACAACTACTGTATTCTAGTAAAACATATGTATGTGACACTGCTTTTTGAAGTGGTTGGAGTAAATTAAGAGACTTCTTACAACACAAGAGTGTTTGGCTGCTCCTTCAGATATGAAAAGTCTGTTGTTTAACGAGGTAAAATAGCTCCTTTTGGTGTGTGTCCACGGCTGGGCGGCAGTTGGTGTCTCTCTCTGAATCTTATCAGCTCTGAAAATGTGAGATTGTTTCCTGTACAGGGAATAAAGGTGTCGTCCTTAGGGATGTTTTGATTCATTTCCCTGAGTGCCGAGGCTCTTTTATGCAGCTGTAATCAGGAAACGCAGTCAAAAAAGCCAAGGAAGACTATATAAAAATGCTAGGCATGCACATGGTTGTGCACATACTGTATGTGTGTACTGCAGTATACATTGTTTATGAAAAAATGCAGTGTAAAGGGAATTAAAATTGATATTTTTGGTCATAATTTATTTCCTTCTTGGGCAGTAATCCAATTTAAACCTCAAGACTGGGCAAGGCGGTCATTTTAGAAATGCAAGAGCCACAGAAATGGAATCATAGTTTTTGTATAGTGTAAATAAATCACAGTAAAACATGGTTGTACTAAATATTAATCAGTGCGTTAAAGGTCTCCTCTCAACTACGTTATAGTGCGCTATAAACAGTTTATTCAGAGTTTATATAGGCCTTGTAAGTGCTAGGGTTTTTGTTAATGGCTGTAAAAAATTCAGCTGTCTCAGAGAAACACCAACAGCAGTTAAAACATGTTGAGAAATCTGTGAATAAAGATGTTTCTCATAGCCAGTAAAATACTCTGAAATTGCCTCATTTGGAAGAAACGACGGCGCGGTGAACTCCTTTAATGAGGGACGGATTCTCTCCAGGCATGTCCCTCGTTTTTTTTGGTGTGCCCCTTTGATTATGCAATAATGATGCGGAGAAGGCGCCTTCTTAGCGCCTCATTCTTTTTTTGTCAGTGAACAGACGCCGAGGTGAACCGGGACGTTTCATCTTGGCCTTTCGGCTCCTCTGTGAGAGGAATAACACTGTGGTTAGCTGCTGATCCCTTTGTCTGCTGTACTGTTGGGATTGACTGACATTCAGTTGCCTCTGATGGGCACATTTTGACTCTGTTTCTCGCCTACTTGTACGACAGAGCGTTTGACTAGATGAAGATTTTGAAGTTAGCATTAGGAACCAGCCCTCAGCTGCTGCAGTTCAGTCTCAGACAACTGAGGTTGTTCTGGGGTATTATTTGTCACCAATACCACTTCATATAGCCTGTTGTGGCTTTGTTACTGCAGACAAGTGCTTTTGACAAAGCCACAACAACAGTGCAGCAGTATTTTGAATATGAGCTGTTTGTATGGGAGAGGTCTGTAATTTCCAAAAAAGCCCAAATGGAACAGATTTGACGAAAAGCGCTGCCGAGACGGTTTTGTATTTCTTGTACATGTTGTTGCCTGTTTCTCTTCAAAGGAGCTGGATATACACATTTTTAAAAAATCCAGCAGCTCAAGCGAAAATACAGCGCGGGATCAAAGTGCTTCAGTGTTTTTGTCTGCTATATACAAGGGAGGCTATTATGATATGTAGGCCTAGTTATGGTTTCATAACAATAAATGGGGGTGCTGCATCAATATATTATAACTTGAGGTTTGTGTTTTTTTAATACTTAATATTTTAGTTTGCCAGCTTTTCATAGCGTTGTATTTTGTATATCTGACAGAAGTATGTGTTCAGTTTTCACAAGTGGTTGCTTACAGATCATCACAGTAGCTCGGTTACTATTTACATACGTCCCCGAAGAGAAAGTGTGTTATAAGATCTGCTGTTTTACATCAGAACAAATACATAAGTGATGGCCTGTCTGTGAATGGTATACTGTAGAAAGTCTGATATTTCTTCATTGCCTTTTTAATTTAATGTGTAGTGGTTTTTGACTCTACTTCCAGATTAAAACATACTGTTGCGAACATCTGATTTGTCCATAATCTGAGGAAATATAAGTCATTGGAATATACAAATGCAGAAATAAACTCTATGCATATGTATGTGGATCAGAATCTGCTGTACAATGGGGAAACATCTACCTGTGCAGGCCAACATTTGAGCTAACAAGGCTCCTAATAACAGTAATCATAATCACAATCAGCTCTGAGTTGCTGGCACACAGTGTTCTGTGTCTGTAAACAGTAAATAAGGAAAGTCATTCAGTGTAACTGGAGCACAGCTGCCGACTAAAGTGACGTTCTGGTGTTTTGGCATTTTAGCATGGATGCAGAAAATAATCTTTTAAAAGCTAATAATTCCTGAAAGATGCTGACACGTAATAACATGTTTGAATTGGTGCATTTGTGTGAACAATGGCCTGAGACCAGAAGCTTGTTGCAGCTAAGCTCTGGATGTGTGGGATGGCATTTCCAACCATTTCCCCGTAGCTTTCACTGATATATTTCATTTTGGCATTTGCTGCAGCTGCTGGAGCATTTGAGCTTGTTGCTGCATTGCAGCTTCAAAGAGATCAAGTTAATCACTTCTCTCTTGACAAGCAGAAGTGTTGCATGCATTCTTTTACGTGCACTACCGCTCAAATTACATGGCATTACCTGATGCTTCCAAGGTGGTTAGGCTGTTAGATAACAATGATTGGCAATGTGGCTGTATCCAATCAGTCTGCCACTCAGACCTTCCTCCTGGGAACCAAAGATCCCTCTTAGCCTATTAGTCAGCTGCTTGAGCTGACCCCAGCTGCTGATGGCAGATGAACGGCAGAGTATTTATCAGGCTTGAAAGCTGTGTCTCACAGTCCTAACAACAGCTAAGCAACCAACAGCCGTCACTTTGCATTGTGGTTGGGAGTAACCATAACCTCTGTTAACCCCCTCCATTGATTGTTATGGTGAAAATAAATCGGTTTTTTAACTCTTTCTTCCTCTGCGAACACCAGAGAATCGTGTTATGCATGGGCCATCCTCCCTTGATCAGCATCAGCATGTGGTGTCACTATTAGCAGATTAGCAGCACGGTGGAAGCTGTGCATTTAAACCACGTACGATAATAGGTTCAGCGTAAGACAAATAGGGTTACCACAAAGTCACCCGCTTACTGCCTGTATGTTGACGCCGCTGCTGCCAAAGCTTTGTAATGTGATCTGTGGGCTGGTGTGAAGTTGTCAATGAAACACTGGCGCTCTGTTATATCTAAATAGCTCCACTGTTGCTGTATGTGTGGTGCTCAGTTAGCAGTGGGAGACGGGCCTCAGCTCTGTGATGTGAAACCCCGTTAACGGGTTAACTTCATTATGGTTTGCCAGGCATTTTTGTGTCTGTAGAACACAGTGGACGCGTTGTTGTTAATGCAGCTTCTTCCAGTGGCTTTGTGTGCTTGAGCAGGGTGTGACGGTGAGCGTAGGAGTGTAGGAGAAAAGATTTGATGAAGAGTAGCATTGTTTTGTGTCTGGACCAGTTCTGTGTTCAGTGATACCCTTTGTTTTAACAAACTACAATGAATACATAGCTGTAAAATCCCCAGTTATGCCCGATTTTAGAAAAATAATTCCAACAGCTGAAGAAGAAACAAATCCAACCTCAACCGTCCGTAGATGTAAGCGCAGTGCAGCTGGTTTAATGTGTTGATGATTAATGTCGCCACAAGGCTCATTTAGTTTTGTCAACTGCTGTTTCCAAGGTCAAGAATGAACTTATGTTCTGAAAATGCGAGTGGTCTGGCAGAGCAAGTTGAATCAGGCTTTTAACCACCATTGTGTTCACAGTTTTATTCATACATTCCTTTGACTTGAAGACATTACTTTCATGTCACTTTCTTATTCTCTGGTCATCATTATATTAATCATTATATTCCATCTTTTGAAAGTGCATTTAAATCAAAGAGATGTACTCGGCTTTCTGAGTTCAATCAAATGTTGGGTTAGTGACCACAGTATTTGCAGCTGCATGGGCTTGTCCCAAACGTCTCCACTGCAGCTCGACTGTGGAATCTACAGTCCTCTACCCTTGCTGGCCTTTAGTTTAATGTAAGTATAATGCACTTAGCCGAACACTGGGTTTTAAAGAGTGTGTATACACTCTGTGTGTAACCAGTCCAGTCACAGCACAAGGGAGAGTTTCAGCGAGTGGGTTGTTTTTAAGGTAGGGCAGTGGTCTAGCCTCCAGTCACCAAAATATATCCTTGTTAAGGCATGAGAGTTCATTCTGTTAACAGCCAGAACATAGAGTCCCCTATGAATCAGTCTAAAAATACCTCATACCACCTCTGCCCTAAACTGCTCACCGAGGGGCATTAGTAAAGAGGAGCTGCATGAGTCTGGATGAGTAAACATGCAAACGCGCAGCACACACACACACACACACACCCACACACACACACACACCTCTTTGCTCTTCCACATGGTCATATTTAAACAATCCAAACAATGCGTTTACCAAAAATGTAAGATTTGCAGGAAGCATACCCGATACTGATGCTTGATAGCTGTTTTCCCAGGGCTGAAAAGGCACAGAGAGTACAAGCCTTCAAGGTCAGGGTTAGCCACTTTCACAGTGGGCTACAGGAAGCTAGAGGAGCTGCCATCAAGGGCCTAATGAGCCTCTAATTGATATCCAGCTGAAAACCCCATAGAGTGTTAATGCCACTTCAAGGAAACTATATTATGTCCCCTCTTCATTTAGCCAACAACACATAGGAGGCACCGAAGCATACATTTTGAACATGGAGTCGCAGAGTTAATGGGCAGTAATGACACAGTTTTTAGTTCGGAAACGTCACAATGTTATAACACAAACGCTGTAGTTGAAAACTTGAGATTTTAACTTGGATCATGCTCTTTCATCGCTCTGTTCTTCCTTTGGTCAGTAGGCCTAAGCAGAAGAAGAGGGTGAAACACATTTCTGACTAACTGACTAATATTCCCATCATCTCCCACTCTTTTATATGATGTGTAACTGCTGTAATGAGGTGGATTTTAAGAACGGCGCTAATCTTAGGCAATGCTTTAAACCAGCTCCCTAACCAGATCCCATTCTCCACGCTTTGAAGGCTCCAGCCCCTCTGCCAGGACAGCTTTCAGACTGTGTTTGCCTAAATGTTTCATTCATCTTGATCTGAATGAACTCAAAGAAGCAGTGGCTATAAAGCATCTGCAGACATTTCTTGCTTTGCATATAGACCAGAAGATGGCACGTGTTTGATCAAAGGCGCTAATGTTATTTAATGCCGTTCCTCATTAATTCAGGGTGCTTGGATACTGACTTGACAAATTGTCATACGGACCTGTCACTCACAGTAAAGCACAGACGTCTGCCAGGATGCTGCTAGGATATTCTATTTTTGTTTCTTATGTGATAATAAGACTATTTGAGGATTCAAAGTTGTTTTTTTAAGGTATAAATAAGTTGGTGTTGGAGTTGTTTGTGTTTTTCCTGTTATTTTTAAAAGATTTTACAGATTTTCTTCATTTGGTGAGACAGTTTAAAACATTTCTACCTTCTCCCTGCATAGCAAAATAAGCAACAATTTGTAATTGTTAAAAGCACAAGAGGCAGCATTTTCCATATTTGTATGCTTTAATGTGAAGTCACGTTAGAAATTGCATTTGCGGCATAGAAAAGTAATAAAAAAAGCAGCTCTGCGACACATACACATCTCTTTTAGGGCAAATACCTGCTAATGAGTAGATCAGTGCTATAAGTTAAAAGCTAATAGACTAATAACCTTGACACGCAGTAGGCAGTGCCACGTCTGTGACATGATTGGCTAATTGGCTTCATTCCTTTCCTCAAAACTCTGAGGTTTAGATCAGCTCACTGGCTGATTTATGCAATGTGCACCGCCACCATTACTGCAGTAGTGGTATTAGTCTATCGCAGGTGAAACTGGACTTATCAGGGACACAAAAAAAGGGAGCGGTAGAAATTGAACATATTTAGTATGAAATATGCTCTTACGATTCATGGACATAGATGAAAATCCAGCAATGAATGGCAAACGAAAGCAGTTTGTATTTGTTGAGGAGTTTATAATCTTCACCTTTGGTTGTCCTACATGTCTGTGGAGGAGAAATTCTTCTTTGCTGGTTCCTTCAAGATCTTTGGTCGTGTACAGTAAGGTGGTTGTTGCAGGCCACAGCAACAAGAAAGAAGTTGTTAAAATATGCTGGATTGAAAACTATAAGAAAAAATGTATTCTGCTTGATTTAGGACAGTTTAGAAGACATGAGAAGCATGAAAGGCTGTGCTGAAGTGTGTAAAACCTGGTGGTCTAGACAACAGAAAAGCCTTTAAAGTTTTTCAGTGTTTATTTGTAAAACACTCATCTACCGTTTATGACCTCGGACTGAGACATGGAATAAATATATTATTGATCTCTCTCAGTTAGGAGTCGTCTTATTAGCTATGAATTCACCTTGGTTTGGTCTCCTGATACTCTGTCCTGGTCAGTGTCAAAATTAATTGGTGATAACAATGGCAGGTCATTTTTTCCCTTCTTTAATGTGAGTAATTGCTCTGCGGTGCCTTGTGTTTTATTTCTTTAGACCTTTAGCAAATAGAAAATATGGTCAGGGGAGAACTTGTTGTGAGCACAGAGTCTGGTGTACGCAGGCCGGTTTATCTAAGTACCTATTTCTCAAACTGGCAGAAGGAGACTGAGCAGTGGTTTCTTCATGATGGTAAAGCAGTGTGATTCAGCCACTAGAAAAAGGCAAACACGAACTGGCTAGACTTTACACAGAGGCATTTGTATTACATGGAAGCTTAATCACTCACGGCCTCTAAGAGGGAGATGAGAGGGAGAGTTTAAATGCCACATTTATCAGTGAAATGGGGATGTAGAGTGTTGGTCACACAATTTGTTTTGATCTTGTTTCTGTGCTTTTCAGTTAATAATACAGAAACCCAGTGGACAAAGGAGAATTATGCATTCTGCCATATGGTTGAGTCAGTGGGTTTTTTTAAGGCTGTTTTTTTCATATTGAAAGCTAGATTTTGGTCTAACAATCCGTATCATTGTAAACCAGATGAACAGCACTGGGAGTCGTTGTGACCTTACTTCTCTTCTCATCATCATCTGCGAGGTTGCAGCTGTCTGGCCTTTACGACTCTACTAGTTTTAAGTGACAAGAGGCTTCGACCTTGGAAAATTTCCTTTTTTTTTCTCTGTGGCCTCTGTCATATTTCTTTAACCCCAACCCATTTGCTTTATCATCCAATTTTTCACTCGCACACAGAAAACTAGAAAAGCAAAACTCTTTTTATGGTGTTTTTGTTTGGGCAAATAAAAAAATTCAAATAGACTGAAAATGGAAAAATGTGCTTTTGCTTGAGGAGATCGTGTTTCTTTAGGAAATCGCTATGTGGGGTTGCAAACAGTTTGTACTCGCTTTAAATATAAAAAGTCAAACATGACTTCATGTAGTTCCCCCCTCCAAGTCTGCTGCAAAAATATTTCTAAAACCAAACAGAGAGTGATGGAGATCTGACTTTTTTACTGCTTTTCATTGCTGTAAATGATTTAGACCCTCATTGTCTGGCTCAGCTTAATTATAATGTGTTGGCAACTCTGTGTTAAATTCAGATTAAGTCTTAAAGTGTTCCCTACAGAGAGCAATGTGCACACCATAATGCAAACTAATCAAATTCCATGTGACACCCTTGAGGAAACTTGATTATTGTGTTGCAGTTTTGTCTGAAAACTTCTTTTGTGTAGAAATGACATTCTGCCGCCTTTGAAAATCTGTGACACAGTCGTCCCTCATCAGCGTGAGGACGTCAGCTGCACTGACACTGAGGATATTACAGAGGGAGAACTGTGGAACGCCTCAGGGACTCTGAAGCTTGAATGAATTTATTGCTTGATTGTTTTTTTGTGTGTTAACACATGGATTGTTTGTTTAAGAAATACTTAATAAGTTACAGTAAGTAACATCCTCTCTCTCTACATAATAACTGTACAGCCATTTGTGTCTGTGTAATTGCTTGTTTGGGTCAGCGCAGCTTTACTTAACTTAATGAAGATTAGTTTTGTGCATTATTTCTTTTATAGCACAGTTTATACGTAGGAAGAAAGAGAATATAAGAGTTAGATTATGGATTTGCTGCGTGTTTGGGATGCAGCGACCAGACATGTTTCAGTTTTACAGTGCATCTATTTCTCCCTTACTTTACTGAGTCTCATCACGTGACTGCAGACATCTCCCACACAGAAATTTCAGTCCCCGTCCTTAACTTTCCACCTAATTACATAATGATACATTTGGTGCTTAAGGACTGTGCGGCTCTTCATCACAGCTTTGAATGCAGCACTTTATGCCAGATCCACTCTCTCAAGAGGGTGACAACTGTCTACTGTCGCAGTCTGCCCTCTGACAATCGGCCCTTACAGCTACCCCAAACAGTGTTGTGTGCCTCAACAACTGCTGTTTGTGTTCTCTGCTGAAAAAAAAAAGATCCTCGGCAGTGTACTGAGTGAACAGTGAAAGGCCAGGCCATCCGCTGCATAGCTTGCCACGCCATTGAGCCAGATGTCAAATTGCATCTGCTGTTTCTGTTCTGTGTCAATACAGGACTCTTTCGGTCCATTGCTTGCCTTAAGCTAAAGTTGTTTTTTTTCACTGTGGTTGCCTTTGCAGAGAACTGTTGGGTGTCCCCCCCTCGGAGAGGACAGCCCAGAGAAATGTAGCGCTCCGCCGCTCTCAAAGCCGGATTTGGAGACTTGCCTGCTGTCTACTCATGGTGAGTCATCTCTCAAGGTTTGTGGTACTTGAACCGGGACCTTTTTACACCCACTGCTGCATCACACCAAGGTCGTCACGTGAAGTAACGTTCACAGGACAATAGGTACATTGTTAACCTGTTTTGCTTGTAGGCAAAGGACAAGAATGCTTGTATGGCTAACTAGAACATGTGCTGTGAGCGAATGTGTTAGTGGTGAGTTGATACTCATAGACACGCGCAGCACTTGCATGTTAGACTGCATGCATTAACCCTTGCAATACATAACAGTAGCCAGGTGAAATAAAAACTGTGTGGTTGTCGTCCTGGTGAGGCCACGGCGACTGGAACTGCAGTCGTGATGCTGTGGTTTCCTTATCAGTCAATTCCATCCTTACATTTTAGGTAAAAATATTTGTGGGATTTGGACTTGTTGAAACATGTCATGTAAAATTGCTTGTACAGTGGTGAACTTGCATGTTTAAGTGATTCGAATCGGGCCGGTGAATAAGTTTTCAAAAGCGTTTTACAGTCATCCCTACAGTTTCATTATCGGGGTTAAACATTATCTCATCCTGTCGTCATGTCTGCAGTCTGTTTAGTTTTCCAAGTGTGTCTCAGAAGACGAGCAACTTCTGTCAGCTGTTAAAGGGAGGGTGGAGTGTCTAGGCTGCGGAGAGGCATGCAGAGTGACAGTCCCTGGCTCACATGTACGTATGCAGCTGTGGCCGGTAAGACGCTGGCCGGCAAATGGAGTGGAAGAGTAGTCCCATTAAACCCTGGCTGTCCTCTGAGAAAGAGGCTAACAGCTCTGAACGCTGGCCTCTCACTCACTGGCAGAAAGTGCTGACACAAATTTTTGTCTGACTAAAATGCCTTCTGACCGCATGACACTGGGTCTTTTCTTCCTCTGAGATTTCATGGTTGTAAAGCCCAAGCTACACAAAAGACACAGTATGTGAGCGCTGCTTAGGAGGTGGCATAAATTATAATTATACCATAAACTGGTGAAAAGGTCTGCATTACTCACATTTTAGAGAGTGAGGAAAGAATTTTCTTTGTTTGAGCAGTTAATTGGCTTTATATGCGTGAAACCGTTTGATTTTTCATCTGCTGCATATTACACATCCTGGGGAAAAATGGGATTTTGTTCTGCAAGCCTCAGGTTTTCTCTTGTTTAACATCTTCACATGTATATATGTACAGTATATGTCCTGCATACGTATACAAATCTTGTAAATCGGACGTGTTCTGGACCAGAGAAAGGCTGCCTTGTCCTTTTAGGCCTGCAGCTTGGATCCGTCAGTCTGTGATTGATTTGGCATGGCTCCTGTGACGGCCACTGGTGTGGAGATGCAGGAACATGACAGTGTCCTCAGGCAAACATAATACCGCCTTCTCCTCCTTCACTTGTGTCAAAATGGGATGTGCTGTTAACCTCTGGAAACTTTTGGAGTTTTTGGTTTGCAGTATATTTTTTCAAGACAGAGAAAGCTGTAATTACTCATTTCTGCATGCCTCAGGATCCCATACTGTAAAGAAACTGCATTTACAGGGTTTCTTTCAATAGTGTTAGTCATGATTTGACCAGTCAGATTCTTTAGGCAGTGAATCTCTGCTCGGTGCTGCAGGGGATGATGATGATGATGATGATGATGAGAATGATCATTCTTGTCAAGTTGGTGGATGGGATCTGAAGAAGATGGTTGTTCCCCAGTGGGGTGTGTGGGTGGTTAGCTGCAGCCCACAGCTACTGAAGGGGAGCTGTGTCAAATCTGACACACTGAAAACCCACAAATGCCAACGCTGACAGCCAGTTGTGATGAAAACCAATTTACAGGCAAGATAAATCCTTTTTGAATTGTGGGGGAGCAGTCCTCCCTGGCTTGATCTTGTTGCTTTGGTTTCAGTCATCCTCACATGGTGGTAGGTAGGCTAGATTCTCTTTGGTCTGTGTTAAAATGTGTAGTCACAAATCTACCAAAGACTGAGAGCAGATGAGCATAAAGTGTATTTTTCCACATAGCTGGAAGGCTGAAGGAACATGATGCAGGTAGCATCAAGTTGTTGCTTTGTCTTAAATGTAACTTAGGCTGGAAACATTTCAGGTAGGCAGCTTTGAAGCTGGACACATTGGTCAGTTTGACCAGTGCTTGAGATGGGAGACTGTACATGAAACTGCTTCATGAGGCTTTTTATATGTTGTCAGTAGAGCTATGCATATATTCAGTCAGAATTCAAATGACAGATGCAGCAGTGAGCAAAAGGTTGTTGCGTTGATGCATAAGAATTGACATCTGTGATATTATATTTCAACAATATGCGTCAACTTATAACATTTTTTTCATGCTCCTTGAGAATTTTTCCAGAAAAAAAAAATCCAAGCCGGTGTAGCTACAGTATAAGCCTTTAATTTAACAACACACTTCAACTGTCCAATTTCCAGCCATATCATTAAGCATAATGATGCTGGGCTTGCACAGTCCACAGAATACTAGCCAGACTCCAACAGACAAAGTGAAGGGCACAGAAATCAGTCAGTGCTAATGTATGGTTTGAGAAATAACATGGAGCTGGCAGCAACAGCACAAAAAGCTAATCTGCATTGTAGTACAGACTGAGCTGTACCACAATTTCCTTCTCATTTCACTTCATGCATAATAATTGTAGGGGTAGAAGATAGCGGCCAGAAAAATTGTTGTGAATTAATTTTCATTCTGTCAAAATCTGGACTCCATCCCTCATTCTGGTATAACCCCACATCCGTGTGTCCTGGCCAATATGTTGAGTTGTGTTTGGACATAGTTATTTCATAGTTTGTCAAACTGAAGGTGAGCAGACCAGCGTTATTCTGCAAAGTCAATTGTGACTTATTAGTATTTATCACTGCATTTAGCACATTGAATTAATGTGTACGTGGGATTGCAATTATGCAGCAGATGCAGAGATAAACAGAGACATCAAGTTATCATTTGGGCTTTAGAGCGAATTCTTTAAAGTGACGATCCTTTGGGACTGTGTATGCACAGGTTTGTTCAAAATCAGCTCCGCCTCTTACAGCGCTGCCAGCCGTCATCGACATCTGGGCCCAGCTAACAGCTGCTTCCCCCTCCCCCAGAATCTAATACATAAAAAAAAGAAAATGTGTTGGCAGTAAGCATATTTCTGAGGAGACAAATCTATTTCGTAAAGCCACAGTGAATTTGTGGGTCACAAGGTGTAGATTGACCTTGTATTTCAGTTTAGTCCTGTTCAGTCCTCACGATCCAAGCAAACATTGGCTTTAATACTAAGTACAGTAAAGCAGCAACAGTTGTGGAAAATAAGCAAAGAGATAAAACTGCATGGATGGTGACTTGAACTGATTTTTGTCTTGCGGGTTGAGATTAACTTTGGTCAAGATGTTAGCAACATCCATATTTTTTTGATATTCACTTAGTCGACACTCATATCGCAGGACCAGACATGACTTGTAAAACCACCCACATGCACTAGAGACATACATGTGGTCAGTGCTAGTTACTTTGTGGATGAAGTGCTTGGCAGAGGTCCACGATGAGGGTGTTCTGTACTGGGCAGCCAGCTTTTATAAAGTCCAGTGATGAAACCCGTGAGCCAACATTAACATTTTAAAAATGTATTAATTGGTGTAAGAACAATAAGGTGTCTTCTTTCTGAGTCTTAAAGATATTACACTCTCTTTTTCACTGTCAGTGTGCACTTTTGGTTTGAAATGTATTCATGATTATGGGTTAAGGCAGACCTACAGTATAAACTTCACTGGTTATTGCATGGTCTTGACTGTTCTTGGCTGTAATGAATTAAGTATGCACCACCCAACAGGGTCATTGATGGACTTTTATTTTATTTCCCCTCATTATTCTAACCCATCTCCACAATCCCTCCCTCCGGTCCCACTGTTCTTTGCAGTATTTACACTCAGTGTAGATACAGTGTGTCAGCTTTATACACAGTATCTCAAGAGGACAATAGAACCTAGTCTTTTTCTTTTGCTGATGTTTGCAAGGCCTGGCTCAGCCTGCTAATTTGCCTGGCATAAGGCACACGACCTGACGAAAGGCAGACTCATCTGTCCGCCTGTGACCTTCAGCAAAGGGGAAGGACTGGAGGTAACCTTGCATGTTTCCATCTGCATAACATCTCTTCACCCTCAGCTGATTATTTCTTTTGACACCAGAATATATTTGCCTATATGCCTATATATGTATTATTGCCTATTTTTTTATCTGATTGGTTGGTCCACATGTTTATCTTGTGTGTGTGTGTGTGTGTGTGTGAGGCCACGTGCACACACACAAAAGCAGGTGCCTGCTGTGTCTGCAGACATTATCCCTAAGAGAGTATCCAGTATTCTTATTACAGATACAATCCCTGGTTTAAGTGAAATGAATGAGAACTAGACAGAATGGAGAGATGCCCTTTCTTGTATGTGCAACTCATTAAGTTTCACAACAGAGCTTCATCAACCCAACATTTTTGGATTATTCATAATGACACAAGAAACATAATTGTAATGTGACGTGAAAACAATCAAAGTCATTTAATGAGCTGACTTACGATAAGTATCTTTCAATTAATATCCACTAAAACGCATTTCACTGCTGAAGTGAAAAATGGCATGGACGATTGTCAATATCTCAAGACACTTTATACCATCTTCAGACAATCAACACGCTTTCTTTCCTAATTTCTTTAAAGCCAGGCTCATGGTAATATGTGGCTGAGAGAGTAAACTGCAGCTCCATTACTGATAATGCAGTGGTGCAGTAGAGTCTAGCAGACATTTACTGGTGGCCATCAAAATGCCATCAAGAGTCAGTAGC
This sequence comes from Ctenopoma multispine, assembly GCA_034779795.1. Lineage (NCBI taxonomy): Eukaryota > Metazoa > Chordata > Actinopteri > Anabantiformes > Anabantidae > Ctenopoma > Ctenopoma multispine. Next base: position 14,480,130 of record JAUYWH010000011.1, on the reverse strand, counting down.
CAGCTAACACACTAATTGGGTCTCAGTTTCCCGTGGTCTTGTCTGTGCTTTCAGTCAAACATCAGTCCAGCCTGTCAGCAATCTGATGGTGGGCTGAGCAGGTACGGCAAGTAATTTAAGATGTTCTCCCTGCTGCCCACGCTCCCCTCTATCGTTTGTACAGTCTCGTCTGATCCAGATTCATTAATCGCAAATGGCAACCCTGATGGTGTCATGGCCCTTGTGAGGCACACTAATGTGTCTCTTTTTTGTTGTATTGTACATCTGGCTCAGGAATTTATAGTGAGACTGTGTGGAAAAAAAGAATCGCTCGTTACAAAAGCTTAAGATACATGTCAGAAAACACACATCACATTTGTAATGACAAAACTGAAGTTGGTTGTGGACCAAGTCTCTTTCTGCTTTCTGCAAGCAAGATGATTACATGCAAAACAGTACAACAGGCACCTCTCTGTGCCTCTTTTTCACAAATTTTAAGCCATTTGCATGCAAAAGGCATCCACATCTCTCATAGAAACTTTCTCTGGATGAAATGAAAAGAGATTAGAGAGGTGCTGCTAATTCAAAGTGGGCAAAAACGTTCCTCACAGAGTTAATGTGAGCACGGTGGTGGCGCACGTGGTAATAGAGGACTGGAACGATGCATAATTCATCCCGAAACAGATTTGTCTCCTATCTCAGTCACTGTTTCTATCCATGCCAGTGTAATTCAGACTTATTTCCCCAGATGTGAACAAAACTGAGGTTGTTGTCAACAATCACTTTTGACAGTTGGACCTTTTTTTTGTCTTATTTAAGGTGGGGCAGGCACAGATGAGGGTAGAAAACTCATTTGGTCAGCACCAAATGTCATTTTGACATACCCAGGCTATTCTATCTCTTTCTGTCACTGTCTCCTCTTTGGTTGGGTGAAGATACCTTATTGATCTGTTCTGTTTCTGTCCCGTGGTTTTGAAACCGTACCCCACCTCTGAATGTCTGATGACTGTCTGCCCATACTTTTGGCCTGTGCTGGGTGCATGGACTCCTTGTGGGTTCTTTTTGACGTCATTGGCACTATCTGAACATGTCATAAATAGAAAGCATCAATATGTAACCTCTTTGAAAGTTGCCATTTTTCACACCTGATTCACAGAGAAAATGTGAAAGGCAAGATATGAGTATCACAAAAAGAAATCCATCTAAATTGGATAATGCACCTCATGATTGAAGTCCAGTGCTGCTGAATAAAGCAGTGTGACCTTTTGTGCAGCGAGGTGAAAAATTAGTGTGAATAAGAGCGTAGCAATTCTTGCTTCAGACCAGGAAGCCACAGTTTGTACTGTAACCACGATATTTCTGTTTTGTGTCCCACCATGCCATTTTGCTTCATGATTAGCTGTGGGTTTTTTTTTTTTGCATTGTTGCATTGCACCTTATTCGAGTTACAAACAGCAATGAAGTAAAAAGTGTTTTGACAAGCAATTTTTAAAAAGCTGTCTAACCTTTGATTCGTGGTCCGTGTTGCATTTTCGCAGTAAATCTCTGAACCAAATGGTTGACATCATTTGAGGGAGCTGCAGTCTCTTGTACACTTTGGTTTAAGTTCATGTCAGATGAAGACTTTTGTAACTTAAGCAAATTCATGAAGGAAACCAACCCTGGAGTCCCCCTTTGGCTCTACTCCACTTAGAAACCATGCTAAGCCCATGAACCACTCAGCTGCACTTGATGCACAACAGCCCCAGGCGTGGAAGCCCAGCTCTCTATCTGGCTATGCTGCACAGAGATACAGAGTTACTACAATCCCCCAACAGGCCTCTGGCTAAGTAACGTGTGGTCAAGCATTTTAAGAAAATGAATTGAACTAGGATGGAGCTTGTGCTTGTTGGTTATTTATTCCTTCCTTTGAAGTGGCCAAATCAGCCCATTTGGGTATCATCTGAGAGCTAGTAATGTCAGGCAGAGAGAACTGACAGCGCAGGGGGAAGGGACGGCAATTACCATTCTGTGTGAAAGCAGCTTCGGGCTGGCACTGGATCCGTGTGACAGCTGAGATGGGACAAGATGTGTGTGGATGTTATGAGGAGTTTTCACAGCCATTTTGTGCTTTAATTTTATGCATAATATACTTACACTTTAAAAAATGGAAACAAAATTCTGCACCAATCTTATAAAGTCAGATGCTACTGTGCTTCTAATACTACACATTACCTAGTACTACATTTGACCATATTTAGTACTACATATTACCAAACAGAATGTTATTAAGCCCAAACAGTTGACACAGTAAACCCAGAGTCTTAAAGGGGCCCCTGGCTCCAGTGTTGTGGGCTAGTTTCCTACTTTACTCTGTTGGTAATCCAGCGCTCCCTCAAGCTACACAGCACATCACCATCTGCTAATGAGGAGCTCCACCCTGATGGTGTAACATGCAGGAACTTCATGCTAACTCTCTCTCTAAAGTGCATGCACCCCAGTCAACCTGTAGTCATGTCTGCAGAGACTAGGGTACAGTTCCCTGCTGACTTCCCCACGTACGAACATGATTTGTGTTCCACTTTGTGAACAAACTGTTCACAAATCAGATGGTCTCTGCAGTGGTGGGACAGTGCAGCGCAGTGCTTAGATAGACCTTTGTCCAATTAAGCCTAATTACATTTATTTTGATTCAGTGATGTAAACCAAAGAAACAAAACATCGGCAATTAATGCTTAATAGGATTTGCAGCGCGGTTTTAAATGCCATTTTGCGCTGAACTTAACTTCATAGCGTTGATCATTTATTTACCATTACCCTGTTGTTTCATGGAGTGTGAAACAACATGAATGCATCTATCAAATGCCACTTACAGTACACAATAACGTCAAGGTCTGCTATAAATATGAGCAATTATAAGCAGGCAGAGTCTACAGGAAGTGTGGAGGGGTGCTGAGACTGGATGAGAACTGGTACCAGCATCATCCCATCCAGTTTGTAGTGGATGCTACTTTTTGATGTAATGAACATTAATAAAAATTGTTGAACAGTAATACTGTATAGCAAGTCTGCAAATGTACCATTAAAACAATATCTCATTTATTCATGCTGTTTTGCAGTTATTTTACACTTTTTATTGTGTAGAAGTTTTGTACACTTTGGTTTAAGTTCATGTCAGATAAAGACTTTTGCAACTCAAACAAATTCATAAAGGAAAACAACCCTTTGGCTCTACTTCACTTAGAAACTAATGCTAAGCCCATGAACCACTCATATGTCAGATGGGGAGTGAAGGAGACCAGGAGATGCTGCAGGACCTAAGGATATTAAATTCCAAGTATTTAATATCAGCACGTGCCCAGAGCAGAGACATCGGCTGGTTTTAAATGCCTCTATCTCAATGCAAATGTTCACGTCTGCCAGTGCTGATTACCTGCCTTTAGCAGCATTCTCCATGATGACCTTCCCTCCTCATGTCACGGCTCTGTTTGCCCCTTTAAGCTGCCTGTCAAACACTGAACCATTCTTCTTCATGATGCTCTGGTGTGTTTGAACAGGATCCGGGCACTAGAGGCATACAAATGGGATTCTCTGAGAGGATTTATGCAAAATAATATTCTGTGTGTTGGACCGATTAGATGATGGACATGTCAGTGTCATATGTCAGCACCAAAGATGAAATGCTATTATTTAGATTAGGTTTAGATTAATCGCTTGACTGATATAACTGATGGCAGCTGTACTCGGTGTGTCAATGCAGATGGCGCAGCAGCACTTCCAAATGGCCAGCAGGTGTAGCAGTGAGGTCTGTGAATGAAGAGGAAGCATGAAGAAGGGGAGTGGAGGGAGGACTCAAAGCAGCAGCCTCTCTCGTTTGAATATCAGCACCATCATGTTGCTCCATTCGTTGTTCTAAGGATACTTCTAACAATGCTGCTGTGTGTGTTAAACGTGTACAGTTTACTCCACGTAATGCTGGATCAATAGAATAGTCCCAATAGTTTTACATCATAATTAGGAACATGCTGAGCTGCACAGTCCTCTTCCAGTGTTGTTCTCTTCCTGCCTGCTCTGTGGCAAGGAGGTTTTGGAGATGTCACTCCTGCTCGTCCACTCAGTCCTGTGTTATTGCACACAGCAGCAACCAAACAAAAACGAGGCGGCTGTAAAGTAGCTCATTCGCAACATATTAAAATCAGAGCGCTGCTGCTGTTGTCGCGTTTGATGTTTGCAGGGGAAAAAAATAAAAAGGCTTTCTCATTAATCACTGACAAACGCCTGCTTCTGCACCGTCTGCCATTGGAGAGATTACGAAGGGGGCATGTGACTGAACTTTAAAAACACTGCGGACATGCAGCTCTGAGAGGCTAAATAGATTTTGTGCATTTAGTTTATTTATTTCGTTCCTTAGCCAGGCTAGAGGAATTTTCTACACCTGCCTACATGACTCACAGTATTTCATCCCATTATTTGGTCTTGCCCAGACATCCTCTAAAACAAACATGGGAAAATAAAGGCAGTGAACTATTTCCTCCTTCATTTGACTCTTTGACTCTGATAAAGGTTGACAAGCTATTTCAGATGCTTCTTTCGAATAGATTTCAGCGAGAGGTGGTTTAAACGTGCACTGGTAATGAAACTGTGTGCCAGTTGGCCTCTGTAGGAGGACGTCTGTTGCCCCACAGAGAGATGATAAAACCAAAGCACACAATAATTCACTTGGCTATATGTAGACATGTCAGTGTGTTAGAGAAGAAATGCATTAACCCTGACTTTGCCTGAGCAGTGAGGGCTTTAATTAAGTGATGAACAGCTCACAGCTTGTTGGCCAAGTAATAGGTAAAAGTAAAAGGTCAAGTAATAGTAATAATTATCAGCAAGTTTACAGCATTGTGCCAAATGTTGTGCCAAACCTCGTTGGTTTACAGCTGTGCTGACAGTAGTGCTAAATTAAAACTCCTTTGTTGACAAAGTACTATATATGAGTTACTGGTACACAGTTTGCACAGTATTAACTGTTACAGAGTGGGACGAGTTACTTTTCAGTGTCTGGGATTCCAGAAATTAAAGTATTTTAGTTTCATAGACCATGCTGGAGAGTTTGTTGTGCTGAATTGTCAGTACGGGAGAGCAGCTACGTTAAAAATATCTGGTTCTTTTGTTAAAAAGATAAAAACAGTTAGTGTTACCTAAACACTAGGAGAATATTTTAGGTGAAGTCAACCTTTATGCTCAATTGACGGCATGATTTGAACATACCTCATGTTCCATGTAGCTGAGAAGCTGTCAGACAGGAATCTCGGCCACACTGAGAGCCAAACTGTCTCATCTGTGACTGATCATACCCCTGTATGGTGCATCGTGATACAGATATCACCACCGTCTCCTGTGAGCAGTGAGTGGGGGGGCATTCATCTAGATTAATAAATAATCTACCGCGGTGCAGGAGTGAAACTTTGTTACCAGCAATCTTAAGTGGTTTCTGCATCGCCCTGTGCAGCTCTCACCTTGTGAGCCGGGCTCTGACACTTCCACTTATTGATATCAGTGTGATTTATGGAGCTCCGCTCCCCTGGCCATCCTCAAACTGGAGATGGGAGTGTGATTTATCCCCATCTAATAGTACCGGCAAGATGAGCGAGGAGGCTCTGACTGAGAACGAGACTCCGTCTTGAGTTTTGGCTTTATATTTTTGAGCGTGAATATTTTCTCTTCTTTGTTTAGAGATGAACCTCTGCAGCGGGATTTGGTTTTAATGAACAGGTCCGTCTGCCACCCACCGCCCTCCTCGCACCACTTTTTTTCCCTGAACCCCAGACAGAAGACAACTGGAGGAAATCGATAGATTGCGGATGACTCAGCTTCAATTATACTGCTGTTTCAAGATAAATATTCTGAAGAGATGCTTTCTCTGCCACTGTTCTTATTTGATTAAGGTCTGACATTCATGTTTCCCAGTCAGTCTGCCAGATTCTACTATAATTGCTCCGAGAAACGCGTGTCCCTCAGGGCAAAGTCCATTTGTCATTCTCAAATTGTTGCTGCTTCATTGTACTTTGGCTACTGAGGGATTTTCACTCTTGTAACAGCAAAATTGAGCTGTATTTCCTTCATGAGTGAGTCCTACTTGCCCATTTTAAGGCCGATTCTTCTTATACCTTTTAGGATAAATTAGATAAATTTTCTTCGTCATTCACCACTCTGACAGATTTAATTTCACTGGCGGGTGCTGAAGAACTGCCCATAAAAAAACAACAACAACAACGATTTAAATCCTTCTTCTGCTTTGGCGCTGCTCTGTCTTCTGTGTTTTAGGTAATCACAGTAAGAGCACTCTCATGGGAAACACATCTCCTCTAATTCTATGATTGTGTCTGTGTGGCTTCCTCTCAGATGAGTTTCAATTAGAAGAGCAGGGGTAACATGAGATAAATCCTATTGGATGCCCTACAGCACTGCCCTTTGTCATCGCTGGCCCCATTAAAAGATATTTTATTGATTGTAAATAAGCTTTGAAATTAATGGAGGACCATGGTGGGGGTGTCTGCACCTGCTGCTATCTGCCTTTCTTTTATGTTTAAACATTTAGATGGGGCTTAGTGATTTAATTGATTCTGCAGGAGGATTGCACAATGAAGAGACCAAAGCTGTAATCCTGTAATAATCACAAGTCTGGTTTCTCAGCATTATTATGCCACGACAAATCAATTCTTCAAGCAAGGCTTACTGCTAAACTTAGGCATTTAATGACTGAGTCGGTAAGACAGTGCCACGTTTCAAGCCGTTCACACAGGTACCTAAAGCTCAAAAGGCAAATTTGAGACCAATTTTGGACATTGTTAATTCGGGCTTTGTGAACCGAGCTGCGTCTGCGTTTTTATTTTTCATCAGAACAAACAAGTGTGCCACCCCGGGTGACCAGAGCAGATGAAAGTGGCTCATCATGCAGGGTTGGTGAATGTGCCTTTAAGTGGTTTTTAACACACTGGAGGAGCATTATGCCCGAACTGTGGAAGAGCCTGAGATGGGCTGCATCCGCTTACGCACATTATCTGTGAGAGCATGCTGCTTCTTGGCTTCACTTTACAAAGACTGGTACACAGGGTCAGAGAGAGTGGGAATGAGAGATGTGTATGCTTACACCTTCAGATGAAGCATGGCTTCAGCTGTTTATACGGTACAGCTTTGTGTGCGTGCGAGTCTGTATGTGTGTGTGCCTACTCAGTATACTGTCCTCTCCAGATTTCAAACATTGATTGCCTCCTCTAGAAACAGACAGCAATACCTCTCACTGTTTTCTGCTCTGGCAGTTAGTAAACTGCAATAGCCTTGCCTGGTTAGCTCACTGTTATCCATATGGAAACAGATTTATTGGGCTAGACTGTGAAGTCCTCTTTATTTCATCCCTAGTCCTTTCAGCTGCAATACACACACATACTGAGTCACAGCTTTTGAATATTATAATCACAGTATGCCTTCTGGCCTGTAGTCTAACTAGACCAGGAATAATAAGCTGCTCCCTGCTTATATTCTATGCCGAGGTGACATTGAGGTGAGTTGCATGTATGCTTGCATTGATGCCCCTGCATAGCCTTGACTGTGTCTCTGGCGATGAACACGAATGCCAATAGATCTGACCTGTTGCCACCTTACACCGTCTTACCTCTGTTGACATCTTGTCATGCAGTAGCCAATGATTCATACCAATGAATTGGATTTAAGACAGAGGGAGACTCTTATGCATGATAAAATCAGCCCTCGTTACTAGAGTGTCTGTTTAAGCTGTGAAGCATTATCCTCTCTACAAAATGGGAGGGGTTGAAAAGTGTTATTCTGAGTGAAATAAACGGTACCTAATTCTTTAAGTGGGGTGTGGACAAAAAAAAAATCCAATTATAGACACTTTAGTGGATAGTTTTAAACAAAAGGCCTTTAGTAAATATGGGCTGATGCATTAGAACACACACCAAAGCGCACCGGCACACTTGCCTACAAAACAAACCAATAAGTATTAACATCACATTTTAAAATCAGTCCATTGTATCCACTCTCTCATTTAGATCCCATATCCAAACTCGACCACATTATGCTAAATGAATTAACAATTAACAAATAACATTAGTTCTTAGTATTTTTTGTGGCAAAAAAGGATGAATCTATATGGACAAAACCACAAACATACAGAATTTGTTGATGATAATTTACAGTGTGAATTCGAACTTAATAAATTGAACCTGGATCCTAAATAAATCCAGATTATTCCAGTCAGCCCACACTGTGTAATAGTGTCACTGTTCAGCCACCGTGAACTAGACATGCTGCTTTTGATGTGACTAATGCGTTTCATCTGTCCCCGTGGTAGGTGTAAAGATCACTTGTGTCACCGTATCATAAATCAGCTGTAATGATTGCTGTGATTAAACCGGCTTTTAACTAGTCTTTTCTCACAGCTGACAGCCCCCGTTCAGTCCAATTTAGGATGAATGTGGGGTTAATCACACCAAGCTGCTCACAGGGGTGTCCGTGAGGAAGAGGTCGTGTTTTAAGGTTTACATATCAGTGCTACAAACTCCATGATTTCCAGTAGTTTAGTGGTTTTGTTCGTAAGTAGCAACAGATCTTAATGTCAGTTGTTTATTCCAGAACCGGTAACAGCGGGAAATTAACTTTCACACATACACATAAAGTCATTATGTTTTCTACCCCTTGGTGGCTCATGCGCTGTACTTCCACACATGCAGTAATTAAGGCAAAAATAATAAATCTTTTGAGGCTATACTTGGCTGTAGTATCATTGCCCCAGCTCAGTTGCTAAGACAATTATATCAGGTGCAGATAACACATAATAGACAGCCTTTTAGGAGATTCTTCATACAATTTCACACGCTCTTAGGGTCCTCTTTACTTCACCAGAGAATAGTTTTATCACAGTCTGGGCCAAATATTACAGTGAAAAGTCTGAGCCTTACCCCGAGGACTTCCTCATTCACATCATGGCTCATTTTTTATTTAGATGAATGCGTCATAATGGCTGTGTGACACGGCAGTGCTTAGCAAATGAGGTCAAAATGTTCATTTTTATTGTCAGTGATCCCTCTATGTCACCGTGTCGTTCTGTGAGCGGTGAATTTATTAAGCCCGGTGATACAAGATCTGAGTCTACATAAAAAGACTAACAGTGAAAAAAAAAAAAGCCATAAGCTTCATTTTGATTAGCTTTTATGCAAGTGAGCGACATTTGCTGATTCTGTTATTGAGTGGAAAGAGGGATGGTGACTGCTGTCAAATGTGCTGTTATGGTATGCATAATAGCCATAGCTGCCATCAGAACCCACTCTTACTGCCACTCATACCCAGTAATTACTTATCTAGCTGACCAGTCGCCAGCAAGACATTGGTTGTAAAAAGGTGGCTGAAATGAACAGAAATGTAAATACTATATTAATGCAGTAACAATACTGCATGTGTTTTTTTCTGTATAAAAAAGCGCTATGTTTAGGGACGCTACAGGGAGTAGGCCATCTGTGTTTCGAAAGGCCTCAACCTCTAAAAATGAAAAGCAAAACAATTTTTTAAATGATGAAAAATGCTGCTTGCTGAAAAAGTAATTGCCTCCAAACCTAAATGATGTGATGATTATGCAAAAAAGCCTAGTTAGCGTTTGATACGAGCCGTCACGTATAGATACATGGACGTACACAATCATCCCTTCGTTAGATTTTGACGGCTGTGTTGTGGTTGCAAGTAGAATGACATGATTCGACTACATGATATGGGCAAACCTGACAGATGTAAGGCGTCAGGATGAAATGAAAAAAGAAAGCTATTTTTATTTTGTTTAGTGTGTCACAGCGGGAAAAACAATCAACTCAACATGAGGGACTCATCCAGACATCCTGACAAAACGTCTGGCATGTCAGAGTTTCTTCTTGTCTCTCCTAGTTTGGCAATTTCTCTGACATTTTATTTAATCTCAATGAACCTGTAGTTGTGAAAGACGGTAGGTAATGACGGCCAGGGTGGAACGTGTATCCCATGGCTGCCGTGGCAAGAATGTGCGACTTTCACCTAATGAGAAAATTCTGGAAAGGTGTGTTCACTAGACACAGCATATCAACGCAGTGTCTGATTCTCTCTGTTCCTGCCTCTGAATCATTATTTTGCAAATAAGGAAAAACTCACACACTTAGATTATATCTGAATGTTCACTGATGGGAAATATTTCACCGCTCACATTATTTCAAAACAGACAACAAACACAGCTGGAGTCATCTCCAGAAAGCCTCTGAAGCGATATGAGTCTGGCTCTGGTCTCATTTTGGCAGAAACAGTAGCTCCCTTCAGTTTTCCCCTGGTATATTTGTTGTTCTTCAAATTGACTTCTCTTTCAGTTATTTCTCTTTTTTCCTTTTGCTCTTGAGCTAAACTCAAAATTTCCAGCTGCCAGGATGGCACTCAATTTTCAATCATGTCGAGACTCGCTGTGTTGTAGACGGCTTCATTTTACAATAAGACAGCCCGACATCACTGAATGACATCAGGCATATTTAATATATGTGGGTGAGTATAATGTTCAGCCTCATCAAAACATTCCTGATAACCTGCATCTATGATCAACTAGTCTATAGACACTATTAATACGTTTAATTGTAAAATATGACTTAAGAGAGAATATCATAGAAAGAAAAAGAAGAAAATAACCAGTTAAACCAAATGTTTTTGTTCTATGGCTGAGTTTCCTCCCACCATAATATCACGCATTGTCTCGTTGTCTTTGTGTATTCCCCAGTGACCCTCCCTGCACTGTTACAATCCTGGAAGCTTTTAAGACTCCCTCTCAAGGTCACCAGGGATTGTGAAAAACGTTGTTTTGGGAGTTTGGGGGAGGAGGGATTTTTGAGAGCTTTTCCATGTTCTCCTCTTTGAGTTTTTTCTCCCCTTTTTTTTATTGTTTGGGGTCAAAGTTGGCTTCTCAGCTGGAGCTTGTCTGTGGTGCTTTGCTGAGTCACTCCCACCTAATGGAGAACATCTGCTGCCACGCTTTTGAGGGTTGGGGGAGATGGAGAGGAGGGAGTGAGTTAGAGCAAGCTGCAGACAAGACGTTAAAAAGACTTGTGGTTTATCTGATGGCAACCTCCATCACCTGTAGTCTGGGCGATATTGTGCGGTAAATTCTTATGTATTACATGTACCGAATGTCTTACAATTAAAAACAACTGGTGGTTTAAATACTGTGGGCGGGGTCAACATGTGCACCTTGATCGCCTCAGACCTTGTATGCAGCAAACTGCTATGCACTGTGTTCAGAAACCTGGCTGTATGTACGGAAACCATGCTGAAGGCCAGAGACTGATCTCGAACTTTCCCTTTTGATGATCATAAAATCAAACTGCATAGATATCCGTTAATGTGATTGAATGTGATTCTCTTAGCTATGCCCGATTTCAAAGTAGACACACTAGTCATGCTGCAATTGCTCTCAGAAACAACATTAAAATGTATTGTCTTTTCTTTCCCTGACAGATTTTTCTTTAGTCTAGTCCTGGACATCTGCTGCAGTCATGTTTAGGAACAGCTTGAAGATGCTGCTGACGGGGGGGAAGGCCAACCGCAAGAGTCGCAGCAGTGGTGAGTCTGTCTTCTGATGCCAGGCACAAACAATGACGCATCTGACTGTCAGCACACAGAAGGTGTTTGCTGGTTTTCTGGGAGGTATTTTAGGAAGCAGGAACACACAGCTCAGAAGATAAAATGTCTTTCGGTTCTTAAAGAGTGATCTGAGAGTGCCGACGACCCCTTCAAACCTGTTTTCTGCTTAAAATAGATCCATCAGTTCTGCAGCTTGAATTGCTTTGCCTCCTGTTGTGAGAACTTCACGCTGGTGTTCCTCTGGCCTTTAAAACATGCTTTGTCCATGCTATTTCATGCAAAACTGTGAAGGCTTTTGTTTCGGTTATACGTCCACAGCATGGGATTTCTGAACCACCCATGATCGTTCAGCTTTGCACAGTCATGACATGACAGTTCCCTCCTCAACCAAGAAATCTGACATTAGCTCAGTAGTTTAGCAGCGTATGCTTGATGTAGGTCTCACTGTTGTTTTGACACTGGAGGTCTGTTCCTCTTTCTTCCTTCATGCAGCAGATAAGGACCCCACTGTTTAATGATCACTTTGCTGTGTTGTGCTATCAGAGCTGTGATAAACAAAAGGTTGTTAATCTGCTTGCCAGTTCAACACTTCCTGCAGCTGCTTCACAGTAAAAGCTCACTTTTTCTCAACTGATTTTTTGAGTTTTTAAGCTCAAGCCTATATGTTTGGGTGCAAGCACTTAAGATGATGCAAAGGATCACACACACCCTTTTCCAGAAGGTTTGGGACCTTAAAAGAAAATAATTAAAATAAAATTAACTGTGTGATTTGTCAATTTGCTCCAACCTTTTTCTCTTATCCGAAGCGACTTACAAGTGGCACAACTGTTAAACTTTTCAGTGCATTCACTGACCAACTTATCCTGTAAATATGAAAAAAGCACATATAAGACTTTGTAAGAGTCAGTTCAAAAATAAAATTTCTCAATGCATCGGTGCACACGGCATGGGTGACTTGCATATATATAAAGGTATTGTTGATGCGGAGGCGGATATTGGGATTTTAGAAAGAAGTGCTGCAGTCAGTGCAACAGTTTTTCCCTGGAAGTCGGTGGGTATTAACTGACAATGCCAGTCCTCATTCTGCATGGCTTTGGAGATACTGAGTGTGTATGCTTCACTGGTCTTCCTGCACTCCTGAGCTGTCTCTTATTTAAAATGTATGGAGCAACATGAGGAGGAAAATCAGACGATGGCGATCACGGACTGTTTGACGTTTTGGATTCGGCAAAGTTGGTAAAAGTAAGTTGGTCACTGAAACACTAAAAGTCTTTTCTTTGTATTTTTGTCAGATAAATAAAGATTCAAGTAAATTAACAAATCACAGATTTTAGTTTTATTGCATTTTAGAAACATTTCCCGACTTTTCTTAAAAATAGTGTTTGTATTATATTAGATTTTTACTTGTATGCTGTGTTAAACCTAAAGAAAGTAAAAATGGGATTACTGCAGTAGTGGATCATGAGTTTCTGCTCCACCAAGTACCAAATGTAATCTCTACTGGCAGCTGAAGTACCTAGTCCGTATCAGCTTGTAATGGACCATTGCATATTTGAGCAAAATATTAATTTATGAATTGTTGTTTAATTGGACATTCCATCCATTTTATGTTACCTATCTGTAAATCATTATTAGGAATTATTGTTATACAGACCAAAATGTGATGTTGTGCCGGTGTCATTTTTTTAACACTATAGTTGTAAAACTAAATTAAAATTCATTCTACGTGGTATTAAACAATATGAAAATTATTGCAGATCTCTACACATTGCAGGTAACTAAATCAGTCATTGCTTTGTCTGCTTCACAGAGCAGCCTGCACATTCCCCTTTCCCACAGTCTGGTGAAATAACTATTGTAAAGTCGCAGCCATGTTGCTCCGAGGTCCTTGGTGAAACCATATGAAACCTTTTCTTCCTACACATGCATAACGCTTATAGAGCTCTGAGGAAGAACAGGGCCTTTGATGTGGTAGATAATCCCAGCCAAAAGCAACACTTGGGTGAGCTTGGGCTGTTCATTTTATAACAGTACAGCCGTTCTTATTTGAACCTAATAAGTTTCGGGTTATTACCAGGGCAATGTAACAAAATCTAGTCTCTCAACTGTCTCTCCAGGATAGGGTCTTTATTATGGTGTGAAAATCTGCCTTCTAAGGGCTTTCATCCAGCCACCCACTTGATTTGCACAGATGAATTAATTTTGTAAAGCCTGAAATATCCCACAGTATTTGATGTCTCTACCTTTTCCCTCAACTTCAATATTTCAGTGGGTGTGTTTATGGAAACTCAACATTTAAACCTTTATGCAGTGGTTTGGGAGGCTTTTGCTGTGGTATATACAGCCCAAATAGCCCATTGAAAGTTTGATTACCATTTACTTATTTGAACAGATGTTTTGCAGCATATTTTGAGCACTCTAACATGTGTCACTTTTCTTCTCTGGCAATCTTAAAATTTTGGTTTTAAGAAATTCTGAAGCTCCACCTTCGAGTGTTATGCTATATTCTTTCCTTTTTTCTATGTTCCTTTTTACTTTTTTAGACTTCATGAGGCCACTTCAGGTTAAAACAAATAGTTCATTTAATGTTTACCTTCAAATGATTGACTGTGTGTGTTATCTTGCTACTTTACTGAACTCGTCATCCATGCCATGGTTCTCTATCACCTGTCAGAGATTACTAGCATGCTCTAGTAACAGCCAGAACTTTTCGGTGATTTAGTTATACAGTATGTTTTTACACATTGCATCATCAATTCATCACTTACATTCTGCTTCAAGCTTGCTGCTAACAAAACCTACATCCTCTATGCCTTCAGTGTGTTTGTGTGTGTTTACATGCGAAGTGGAGAGGTGACTGAGCTGCAGCACATGACTGGAGGACCCTCCAGTGTTTTGATATCTGTTGCTGTCACTTTGCAGGGAACCCACTCCTCCCAGCAGATGAGTGCTGCTCTTACAATCTGTCTCCTCCGCTGCAACATCTGTATCTTGTTGTTTTTTTTACAGCTTGTAGGACATAGGTATATGCGTGTGCAGACACATGAATACCCTGCTGTCACTGCCACATTTAAAGCTGTTATGCGTAAATGGGGTGTATATTTTTATTCTGGAGCTCTACTGAGACAAGATTAATGACATTCCAAGTCAAAAAAACTGAAAATACATGCTATAATGCATCTTTATACACCAAAAAGGCTTGTTCGAGCTCCTTTGTCTTTAAGCCCGTTTCCCCTCGTTCCACTCTGTTTTAATTGGCCAGCTTGTGGAAGTCTTCCTGTGGGCTGAACTATGCCCAGTTGAGAAAGTACCGTCCTTAGTAACAACCAAGCTAAAAATCCTGCTGCCCACTGGAACAGGTTGTGAAAAAAGCCGTCTCTGAAGTGATGTGAACAGATAAAAACACTGCTCTAAGTCTATTGCTGCGCTGTAATTGTAACTGGTTTATGGCTGGTTTAAACGACTGTGACTTATCAGCTCATGACAGGCAGGGAGTGCTAGAAAGCCGCACCCCGCCTGCTGCTTGAGTGAGAGGAACAGTTAGCTCAAAGGGAGAACTTGTCACCCTAAAATCTGCACCCTATATATGGATGTGCACGCTGCTGAAATTGGTCTGTAGTTCAGATGTGAGATAAGATGAATCACCCTCTGTGTTTTGATGCAGTTACAAGAAAGATTCTGTCTTCAGCAATGCCAGAGCTCCTAAAGGAGAACAGACTTGCTAATCTGGAGACAACAGATGAGCTAGCGCTCCCTTGATCTGCACTGCAAAGAAAAAAAAAAAGTTGAGCCCCAAGTTAATAAGCTGGTGAATGGCATTTTTTAAATTGAATAACAGATAAGCTGTTCCGATTGTGGTGATGCACAGACATGTACAAATCTCTATCCCGTCACGCTCAGGGAATAGGCTGTTATCTCTTGTGTTAAACTACATTGTGTAGCCTGTTTTCTCCTAACACTATCATTAATAGTAGAGTCAGTCTGTAACTTGCTGCCATTCTTCTCATCCCAGCAACTCTGTGATTAATCAGTTGCCATTCAAGATCTGATTTTGAATGTTCACTCGAGAGCACTTGTAATCTCACATCCTGGCTGTTTAAACAAAAAGGACAAATGTCTTACAGTTGCAGAGGCAGCGGTGTCGAGATATCAGATTCAATCAGTCTTTTTGTTAAGACGTAGATTGGACATCAATCAGTGTGTGTATGTAAGACTTTATGTCTTTGTGATGGAGGGACCAACTGTTAATTTTGACTTTGGCAGTTTCACATAGACAAGTTTCACCTTGTGGTCTTAATGATATTTTTTTGGGCCTCAGACTTTCTATCTTGAAATAGAGGAGTGGTCAGATGCTTGTTTTTATATCGAGCGTCTTGATATAAAATGGTGTTATGGGCAAATGTTCGACTGCCATCTCCTTCTTGTTCCTTCTTGGAGAAGTGGTTCTAGACTTGAAACAAAGTCAACAGCCTGACACTGCAATTACAGTTTATGGCACTGGCTGATTGGAAAATGAGAAATGGGGTTGAAAGGTTGTGGTGTCTGGACAGGGAGCTGTTGCATGACTAATAAGCACTGAGAGAGATGGGATTGAGCGTGGCAGTTGAGCAGACACATGCCCACACTGGAATTTGAAATAAATACTTAGTTTTGTTTTTCTTTTTTTTGTTATTTGAAAATGGAACACCTAAAATAACTTCCTACCTACCTACTAAGACACTGAATTCAGTGTTTTATTCTAAGACTTTCTAAAAACCTGTAGAACAGATTGTTTTGTCCAGACCAAGAGAAAGCAAGATGTGTTGCTCTGTTTCCTTGTGGTCAAGTTTGTGTCTTAGGCCCAAGCAAAAAACTACAGAAACTAGTAGCAAGTCAAGCATTTTACTGTATCTTATTTTCTATTGCTTGCATAAATAGATATCTGAATTTAAGCATTGTTAGTCAAGACTGCAACATCACAAATAGTCAAGAAGAGATCTAAATGCAACAAAAAGAGAACATGTTGTACATCAATATTAGGTGAGTACAGCTACTGAATGATTATTAATGGCTGAAACAAGCTAAAACTGCAAATGCACCTAGGTGTGATTGATCTGAACCAAACATTATTTACAGTATTGTATGTTTGATTTCTAATTACTTACTGTACAGCCACCACAGTGCTGTTGTCTGCCGTATGCTGAAATGGTAACTGTAGATTAGAGAATTCACTCTTGTCATTCGGGTCTTGTGCTGTTGTTTTACCAAAAACAACTGCTAGCTTTAAGTTAAGACCATTCACTAAGAAATGCCTACCTAAATTAACTTTATACACAATTAAATTTAATGGTAGAAATGCTGTTAAGGTTAAAATTCCCCAGAACGCAGCCTGTCTGCTTTGTCTTGCAGTGACGAAGCAGCCACGTTCCTCCCTTGAGTCAGACATCGAACGTTCCTGTAACTTGACAAGTCCGAAGGCAGCAGGTGCTTGACAGGAATCAAATCGGTCCCCCCTAATAACGCCACTCTAATTAATGGCTCATTTTCCACAGTGGTGGAGAAATCTAATCAGAGATCATCAGATCAGCAAACACGCTTTGAGCTCTAAGGCATGAGGAGTGACACAACAGCCCAGCCTAATGCAGTGTAAATGCAATTATTTGTCAGTCTTAAACTGCAGATGCCCACTTCCACTGGGCAATTCTTGTAAAGTCAAGTAATAGGTTTTGACTGACAACATGCAAGTTGATTTAAAGTTTCCTATTCTGTTGTTATATATGTATTAGATTGTTTTAAAAATGCATTTTTTAAGCAGAGGTAAGGTTGAATATGTGTATTTGTTTTGTACACAACACATACTGAGAGCTGATCAGGTGTGAATGTCATATTTAATTTTTTCCATACGGTAGAAAATGGAAACTTGAGCATACCATCAAGATTAGAATATCACTGGAATATACACATACTGTAGGAAAACTGCAAACTTTAGATTAGATTAGATTAGATTGAACTTGTTATTGTGCAGAGTACAGGTACAGAAACATCAAATGCCGTTGCGGATGATGTGCAGATATGACTAAGTAGGTGCTACGGTATAAGTGTTGGCATAAATCTTATGATAACTACAGTGCATTTGTGCAGCTGACAGTGTAAAATATACAGTACATTTACTACTTAAAAAGGAGTATAGGGAGGTGGAGAATATGTATGATCATACGTACAGTATAAATAGTGGGGATCTGAAAGGCATGAGTGGTTCAGTTCTGCGTAAAGTTAAAAGATGCTTAATCTCATGATAATTCTGCACTTTTCTGTAGCTTTGCAGGGTTATAGAGACAAATGCACAATCCTCTGTTCTCATGAAAGATAAATACATACTACCAAAAAGATGTGTTGCATTTTAGTTAAAGTTATATAGAAAACCAATTTTGGGGACATGAAATATGAAAAATGCGTCTGATGTAAAAAAATATCTATTTAGTGGAGCATTTGCATACCACTTTTGCACCCATTATTTAGTTCATTATTCTGTTTGCTTGTGTATTTTTGATGTGATTTGTTGCATACTGTGTCCTTTAAATTCAAAATAAATGCAATGAATAAAAAAATCTATATGCATATGCACATTTACATATATATTGCTACTTACATGCAAAGCAAGCTATGGAATATCCTGTGAACATTAGTGGCCGCATAGAAATGAATAATTCCACGTAGCAGAATATTATCAGATAGATGTAAGAGGCTACAGGAGCAGCAGCAGCTTAACATGAGCTGATTCTGGCTGATCTCCACAGAGCGACAGATTGGCACCTACTGCTCCACAGAATGTGCCCTTCCTTCCTGCATTAATGAACTCAGGAGAAAAGATGAATGGAGGGTTTTCAGAGGACCACGTCCTGTTGTCATGTGGCGACACTGTCCGCCTGCAGAGGGATATCATATTTAGCCCTGAACTATACTACACACTGTATTAGAAAATATAGCTGTGCGTGTAGGTCCAAAGAGTGTATGCACATGTGGCATGGCTATGCAACACAGAGTATGCTTTTTATTAGAGGTTGAATAATAAAATGAATCCCATTGTGTAAAAAAAGAGGACAGTTACAATAAATAAATGAATAAAAAATAAAATATTTACTAAATGTGCAACTTACATAGCAAAAAGTTAAGATTATCATATAAAATTGTGACAAGAGAATCTTAATAAATCAAAATAGAAACAGGAGGAATTAAAAGCAGCAAAATGAGTGTTTGAATGTTTCAGCCCTGGTTTGTGTTTTTCTGTGAGATCATTTTCTCTCTCTGGCTCATGTGGAGTGTAGATTCATCTGTAAACTTCTTTTTATCTCACACTGTGCATTAGTGACCTCCATATACCTTAATTTCCTCCAAATGTGAACATTAAGAAGCCGCGTAAACACAGACTGCAGCCAGCAAAGCAGACGGCGAATCCATGAATCAATATGGTGCACAGCTGTAGAGAAGAGCTTTGACCTTTGGTTACTAAGGGCAACAGCCTGATATCTACAACCTCCTCGAGCTTCGCTGCAGTGTGTCATTCAGCTTTCTTCCTTCAGTGGTTGACATTTATTTCTGAGGTGTCTGCTTGTTGAATAGTGACTCAGCAACTGTGCATCACCAGATCCGTGTCCTTGCTGTCAGAGTGAGAGTCAGCTCCAACTACGAGATGCTTTCTTATGTAGATATATGCATGAGCATAATCGTTTTTTTTTCTCATCAGAGCTCGAGAGTGTTTACGAAACCGTCAATAAGTGCTAGTCTTTTCAGTTGGATTTTTTCCCTTGATGATTGTCTTATATACTTTCCTTGTTTCTGTAGACAGCTCATTATAATTTATGAACTCTGTGTGAAGTTGGTCTGTAAACCTTTTGGGACTCGTGACATGACACAAAACAACAAAGAACAGGAGAAGTTTCTGTTTGAGTAGAGTCAGAGACCGTATAACAAGTGACGATCAGGTGGGCAATATCGCTGCAAGGCTGCACCTGTGGCATTGTCACCATGGTAACAAAGCTGCAGCAAGACAAAAGTGCGCTGAAGGTCAGAAGACAATTCAGACAGACCGTTGAGAGGGCTTTGGGCTGAGAAACGATGTGCCCAGTGTCAGCAGTGGCGCTCTCCTGCCTCGTGAAGTGTGGGAGGCACTTACCGCCCATCATTATGGTTCAGTGGTGCCACTTGACTCACACACCGTCCTTGTCACATCCACCCATGTGCCTCTAGTGCATGACCTCCTTTAAGTCCTCAAGAATGACAGCCTGAAACCTCTTCACAATCCGTATCTGAATGTCATCGTAAGGGCAGGGCGATACTGCTGAAATCAACGTTATGATATCAAAGAGTAACTTGACACTAGACTAACGTTTTTGAGTTAGTATTCATCTGTACCATAAACTGATTATGGGCTTGGGCAAACCGAGCCGATGGTCGGACGTCTTGTTTTAGCGAATCACTGCACAGAAAGAGAAATGGACCCAAGGGCACCTTGTTGCATGAGCGATCACATAGTTAATAATAATAATAATAATGATAATGACATACCTCATTGATCCCTTTGGGAAAATTGTTGTTTGGACAGCTGCCAGACAGTACGTGTCAGCGCTGCTGTGGCGTTTCGGTGTTGACCTGTAACCAGGAGGAACCGGGAGGCGAAGCACTCGCCCTGTGGTTAATGGCCGACCGCACTACAACAAGCATATCACTATTCTAATAGCGTGGCAGGTTGTGCATAGCATTTTCACAACTTTTTAGAATGAGATGAATAAATACTTAATTAGCTGGTATTCATCCCTGATGATAATAATCTTTACTTGCGGCTCAGTATAAGAAGACGAATCTTTGTCTTCTTCAAACTTTGTTCTCGTTAACTGTGTTCACACTGTTGGAGTCAAACCTAGACATGTGACACATTGAGAGAAGAAATGAAAGAGTGTTAGGAAGGTGTTTAGCCTCCATGAGCCTTACGTCTCTGGAGGGATATGGACTGTTTTCGGATGATTGTGGTGTGAGAGTGATGACTAAGACATTGCTGCAATATCCCATAGGTGTTCGGCTTAGCTGCGATGTGGTGACTCTGAAGACCACTGCAATACTATATGAATCACATTCAGTGGATCTTAATGCCCAGTAGTAACATCCACATCCTTATAAACCTCTGCTCACAGGAATTTCTTTTTTTTTTTTTTCACAGTTGACAATTTGACATATGACAGAAGGAAAGCACCGTTGTAAATAATAAAATGAACGATGGCTGAATTACATTTAGCTGCTTCAGTTACAGGACTCTGGTTTTGTATGTGATGACTAGGTGTTTATCCACCCACCTGTTCTCATGTGCATTTTCTATTTGAATAAAATAAATCTGGGTGGAAAATCAAAATATATATGATAAAGTCGCTGTACTGATAAAAGCGTAAACATCTGTTTGATGTGCTGTGTGATGCGATGAACAGATTGTGTCTTTATACAATACATACATATAATACTTTTTTAAAGAAAGCTTTTAATTCCTCACTAACTGCTGAATAAAAAAAACACAATACTGTCAAGTGCATTCTTTGCTATAATAGTTGGCACTCACTGCGGCCAATGGTACTCAGCTGCACATTGTTCCCTTTGTATCACTGTGAAGCACATCCTCTTATGCCTTTTAGCCACAGTGCATTCGGATGTGTGAAAGATGGCGTGAATCACGTCTGGGTTTGTCCAGCCACCAGTCTGCCTTCTGTATTCAGCAGTTCTGGTTTGATTGACATCATAAATCTGTATAAAAAAGGCCAGATTCATGTCTAGAATCTGCCCTGTTACATGCAAAGATGTCCTCAGCGTGGTCCTGAAAGGCCCCCTAACAGTGACATTGTTGGTGGTTTTGACGGCTCTGAGTAATTCCGCTTGCTGTGTGGAAGCAGAGTGACATTTAAATGGAGACCGGCACAAGAGTCCGTTTGCTGTGTCTCTGCCATGCAGCTCTTTTGTAAAGGGAACCATACTTTCCAGTTTTAGCAGTAGGGAGTGGGCAGCATGATGCGTGGGCCTAACCTCTCCTCCGCTCTCTGATCACAACGTCAATAGTGGGAACTCGCGCTCATGTTCACTCTGTCTCAATCAGTCCATTTCCCTTCCTTACATATAGCTCTACTCACTTTCCTGCTGTCCCTCTATGGCCTTTTTTCTCCTTCTTTCAGTTCCTGTCTTAGCGTCTGTAGCACTCTCAGCTTCTGTTCTGTGCTTCTTCAGTAAGTCTGTATTAACTCTCTGCTCTATGTTCATGGTAACAGCCTGTGACTGATATTTAGCAGTTGGTGTTACTGTGACCTAGATATGGTGTTTCTTTCTTTGGCAGTATTTACGGTCACGGAGAGTGATAGGCCTTAAACGTGCTCACTGGTGAGCCCATTTATTCATGCGTTTGCTGCATCTTGAGTCATAGCTCGACTTACTTCTGTAAGTTGCTGTGGAAAGTGTCTTTGTTACAGCAGGGACACAACTTTGGGGTGTCTGGGAACATAAAACCTGATGGAAATCAGGTAATTTGTTATTGCAGACACACTTCAGAGTCTTATCTGTAGCTATTTTCATGCGTGACAGTTTATGTCTGTTAATTTTTCATTTAATTTAAAAGTTGTCCAAGAATAGTGAAATATATACCTTAAATGTTCCTGTAGTGTATGATGTCATCTTCAGGTGTCTGTTTTGTCAGTCAAAAGCCAAATATAATATGTATTTCAGGTGACATTATGCACATGCACTCGGGGGCGGTGTGCCTTTACTAAAGCTGAATGAACAGGAAATTAAGAGAAAGACTTTTTTTTTTTTATCAGATGTTAGCTACTAAAAATTAATCTTGATATGAAAATTTATTTGAAAATAAAATAAACAAAAGCTGGATCAAAAGAGACTCTGAAAGCGAAACAAATGGGACAAATGGGACTAGAAATTTAACCTCCTCTGTGGAGATAACTGGTTGTGTTCATCAGAATTCACCCAAAAAAGGACATATGCCCATTTTTTTGTAGGTTGTTGTTGCAAATTGCACTAGAGAATCTTTTCTCCTTCATGGGTTGAGACAGTCCTAATCCACGCTTTCTGTTTTCACTGCACAGTGCAGCAGATACACTTGACATGTACTGTAATTGAGATTTTGGTGGTGTGCACTGTTACCAAGAAGCCCCCTCTTCGCATCCCAACACACGCCACAGTTGTGTGACTCTTCAGAGAGGCATGTTTCAGCTCTAACTGCCTGATGGGCATTGAGCTCCCTGGTGTATTTCTCCGTGATATTGAATCTTTGATAGTGTCGCCTATGTCGATGTAGCTCGTCTGTGCTGTACAGAAGGACACGTAGGCTTTAAGCAGTCTCCGCTGAACAACTAAAACAGACTAAAGTGACGAGGGAATTGGAGGCCTGATGTAGTGAATGTGGACTCTTGTTGGAGAATACACAAATGTGGTGTTTTTATTTTCAGTTGAACTGATTAGGTGTCTCGCTGTGATGCATGTCAATCCACAGACGTTTGTAGAAACCTAAGATAGAACCAGTAGGAGGGTAGATACAGGTCTCATCAGTCACCTTGCCAACAGGTTTTTTATATTATGTGAATGTTGCTTCTGCTTCCGCCAAGTTGCTGCTTTAATGATTTGGAAAAGTTGAGAGCTGACATTATTGGAGATTACCAGCTTTGAAAGAGTTAAGAGAGAGAGAGAGAGAGAGAGAGAGAGAGAGAGAGAGAGAGGGAGGGGGAGGGAGTAGGATGGGGGAGAATTATTGCTGCCAGAGAGCGTGGGGAGGAAGAGGAGGCAGAGGAGGGGGGAGCGAATGAGAGCGAGAGAGAGTTGCCTGTCTGCCTGCGTTTTTGAGAGAGCGCGCGCGTGTGTGCATGCGCTGTGTGCTGAGTGTATACGTACTGACACCTGGCGCTCACCCTCCCTGCTCACATTGTGGAGAGCTCTCTGCCTGTCTGGGCCATTCTTCACCTCTCTCTCTCTCCCACTTTTCCCTTCTATCCCTTCCCTCTATCTTTTGTCTTCTTCTTTCTGCCTTTTTTCCCATGTTGTTTTTTCCCCTCTCCGTGCCCCCACGGTCTCCTCCTTTTGTTTAGGATCTCTCTTACTATGGTGCAGGATTTTTATTGCCTGGGCACACACGGCGCTCGACTGACAAAGGTGAGCCGGATGAATCGGAGCGGGAGGATGGATGGATAGATTGCATGGCTGTTGATCGCCAAATTCAGCTGTGATTCTGCTGCTAATTGTTTGTCTTGCTTGTTTCAGAGTGCAGGTCTGAGCAGCTCTCAGTTTCAGAAAGGCACAATGTAGGCGTCTGAATGTGTGCTGTGGAAGGTGACGGGTTCAAGTGTGTGATTTAAGAGCAGTGTTGAGTGTCGGTTTTTTGGCCGGTGTCAAACTGCCTTGCCGAATGATTTGTTGTGGCTACTGTGCTTAGGTGTCACCTTGACCCCGGTAGTAGGATTTCAAAGCAATCAGTCTCCTGGAGGCATGGGGCCACACCTTAACCATGGACACTGTGGGCTCATGTGTGTGTGTGTCACAATGTTTACTGCAGATGGGTTCTGAAAATAAATCTGGAGTGAGAGAACTGGAAAGGCCATGGTGTCTGACAGATGGCCATTAGAAGAGAATACTGTGTGCGAGACACAAATGAAAGATCAAGCGCGTCTTAATGGTGATTCACTGTGTTCTTCACATAATATCTGTCGTTATTTATGTCTTCGAGCTTATAAGGAACGCCAAGTATCTCTGCTTACTTTTGCTGATGGATTTCCTCATAATCCTGCCACCTCTCTATTCCCACCCCTCACTCCACTATGGAGCATGATATCACATCTCAGAAAGTTTTTCTTATTCATTTTTTCATCAAAATGCTTCAGATTAAAACAATAATTTTACCAAGTTGAGTATATACTGTGTATTTAGTTGTATTTAACTTCTGGGATGTTCGTGTGTTTGGACAGTTTGAGAATTCTGGATCGACTTGTTGAAAGGTTTTGCAGAAAAAACTTGATTATATTCAGAAAAGGAAGGTATCAAAACAGTGTTGTTGTTGTTTTGGTGATGAACACATTTTGAAACTTCCACTTTGTGCTCGTCTCACGAAATTAATTAAACTACGTTTGTCGAACATTAACTGTTTTGTTTCTATTTCCAAAAGTTAGTACATAATTGTTATTTTAATCGGATGTTTCCTAGATAAATGATGATTTGGTGAAGGTTATGTCAGATTTATGACAACTTTGACAGCTGCCTGTCCACAAGAACATCCCTGTGGGATTAATAATTATTATTAGTATTAAATAAGTCAGAAAGGGCAGAAACACAAACTGTGAGACAATCAGACAGGTTGGAAAAAGCACATGTTAAATGATGTTTCACAGGTATTTTGTCAAATTTGGACCCAGAGGTGTTTTTGTGCTGTAGGGTTGAAGCATTTTTCTTAATTAACCTGCTGAATATATATTTTCTGGATACAATTATTTGGTCAACGACACGTGCAGATCACAATTTCCTTAAACCAAAAGGGAGGTCTTAAAATTTCTTCAATGAAACCAACAATATATTCAATTTACTATCATATATTTTACTGTGGCGAGAGTGATTTTGCTGTTTCTTCTGTCTCTTTTTAACATAACATTAATGAACCTAACAAAAATGTAATGATGACATTAGCAGAGCCATTTTTAAAAATTTCAGTTAACATGAAATCATGTTTTTGAATTAGTTTGTATAGAAAACCTTGTTCATCCTCAGCAAATATAATCAGTATGATTAGAAAAATCAGGGGTCCTATTGATGACACAGGTAGTGCACCAATATTTCTAAAGACACTGAGTTTGCTCACTAGTCGTCGACTTTCTCTTGTCACTTGTTCCTTTTCGCTCCCCCTCACTCTGTCATCACTTCACTTACTGTAACTCTGTTCTTCTTTCTCGCATACTCTGCTACTCTCTCTCTCCCGCCCACTCAGATATTTCTGGAGAACAAAAGGAGAGAGGAGAGAGGAAGATAAAACAGTAGCGCAGGAGAAAGCTTAATGTACCAGCCCTGCGTGGGCTAATGAGTCTTCACCACTCCATCCCCTCTCTTCCTCCCATCCTCCTCCTTTTCCTCCAGTCCTTCTGTCTCCATTTATCCACATCATCTCATAATCAAACTTGTCCACCGAGCCTCCTTTCAGGTGCACCCACCTTAAAGTCATTTACCTCTTCATCTTTGTCTTACCACTCACTGCTGCTCCCGCTCCCCCTCCTTCGCTCATTTCATCAAATCCATAAACTCTAACATTTTCATCGCAGCTTTCTTTTATGTCTTTCTTACTGTCCCTCTTTCTTCTGCATTCCTTCTGGAGTGGTTATTTTCTTTCTCCGTCTCATCTTCCTTTTCTGAATGAGTCCCACTCATCGCAGCCATTCATCATCCATTTATACCCATTATTACAGGTGCTACCCATTTTCCACTCCTTGTCACATCTCTTTTTTTCCCCCCTAGCATACCACACACTGACACGTGTATAGATCCATAAACAAAGCAGCCCACTGGAATGCAGCTTACATTTGGCCACGAGAAATTTGAAATAACATGCTAGTGGCCTATTTAGATGTTTGATGCCATACAGGACTTATCAGCCTCCCTTCTGCAGTGGCATCCTGTTGTTTTTGCCAGTCGGGAAACTGGGCTTTCATTGTGCCTCTTGATGTGGATGGGCTCATTATTGCTGCTAAACGCTGTGTGGCTTTGAATAGCAGGAAGTGCCCTCGCTAGCTGAGCATACTGAGGGATATTGTGTTGCTTTTGCACCGCCTGATAAAAAGAAACACACAACGTTGCATAAGCGAATGGCGGCACTGGTTCACTTCAGAGGAGCTGCAAACAGCAAGGACTGAAACCGCACCAGCTGTGTGTCCAAATGCTTCACCACGTCTGTATCGGTTCGACAGCAGTTATCGCACCATCTCAGACCTAAAGTCTGTCTGTGTCTGCAGTTGTATGTCTGGTGCCCACCTCCTCCACCTCCTCCTCCTCCTCCTCCTCCTCTCGTCCAGTCTGTGGCAGCCATATTTGCCACTCTCAATAGCTGTAAATCCTGCTGACACTCACAGGATTCATCAGGCCAGTGGATGAATTCGTTCACCTCACATATGCTGCGAGTACCTGTACCTCCTATTACAGGTGCATCCCTGTTTGTGCTAAAAAAGGTTAGTCGATTAACTGGTTAGTCACTGATTATACAAATGAATCAATTATAACTGAATTAACTGAAGCTTTATTAGAAATGATGGTTCAGGATAATTAAATTCAGTCAATTTTCATGTGCAAAAGGCTAAAGAAAAATCCAGAGTCCAACCTTAAATATGCAGATTTGCTAGTGTTATATCTGCTGTTGGACTAAACATGTAGTTTTACTCTCTAGGTAACTGGCGTAAGTAGTTTTTACTAATTTCTGACATTTTGTAGAACAGCATTTAAACTGTTTAATTGGGGAAAACAAATACAAAATAATAATGACAATATCATGGGTTTTAGCCCTATATTCACACTTTCTGCAAAAGCGGCGTAATCAAAGTGTACTAAAGTTATATATGTGTGTATTTTAATTGTAAAATAATGCTGTAGGTTTAGAGCCGTGCAACGAGACATTCACCCAAACACTATTAAGTATGGAAAGCAACACATGAAAAATTGATGTTAGGCCAGCACACTGGATCTGCCAAAAACAATATCCCTCACACACACGCATGCACGCAAACACACACACTGACCCATATCTGGGAGTTTGTGACATTGTTGTTTTCATGCATTTGTGAGTTTCTATACTCAGCAAAACCTTTTTTTCTTATGATCCTTTGTATTAAATTAATAATTTGCTTTCACAACTTGACTTTTTCTGCATGATCCTACAATTATGTCGCTTCTGCACAGTTTTCTGTTTCACTGCATCCATCTTGATAAATGCGATGTCTGAAGTAAACTCTGGTAGTTTAGTGTGGTAGAATATCAGCATGTGACCTGCTGTGGGAGCAGCAGTTCAGGTTAGCACATGTGCACTTAAACACTCCTAAATATAGTGCACGTTCCACAAATACTGTATTGTAGGGTGTAGCTGTCATATTAATGATTAAAGACATCCAGGCACATACAGTAGCCTACTTTCTGCTCATTATGTGTAAGTGTTGGTGTCTGCAAGCTCTTACAGTTCCCCAGTCTATTTTATATTTAATGCGTATTTCATTATTCAGGTATCTTGTTGCAGTTGCAGGCCCATGTCCGTTGCAATTGAGATGGTGTTTGTAGTTTTTTTTTTTTTGTCCTCTCTTATCGTCACAGTGACTCTGAAAAACAGAGTGAGTTATTGCATTGCTGTGGGCGAGCAAAGGATAAGTATAACAGAGTCCAGTGAAGGAGGGTGCAGCAGCAAGAACAGCCTCTGTCGTATTTCTGTTTCACCTCTCTCCGTCCTCCGTGCTTCATCTGTTACTATGACCACCGTCGATGGCCGCCTCTTTCTGTTAATTCATTTCTTCGTTCTCCTTCTTCCCTTAATTGTCGCCCCATTGCAGTTTGAAAGCTTTGCACTTCGATTGGAATGAGGAGAAACACAAAATGACACTTCAGTCGTCTGCCGCTGGCCTTTTTCTATCTGACATCAAATACCCTCTTTACGCTCGTGTTTTTGTCCTCATGCCTATTTTGGACACTGTATGCTGGGCTCTTTTATCTTTCTGTTTGTCTGGCATTTAGCTGTTGTTCCGCAAAGAGAGGTCCACTCTGTGGCTGTGGCCCAAATAAAAGGGTACTGAGCATTGAATCATTATATAAATACATAAACTAGTGATTACGTTCTGCTATTCGCTGTAGCTGTTGTGTATGCCTTTGTTGTCATTCTCCTCAGACAGTTTTTCTGTAGAAGTCTTTATGCAGTGGTTGCATTGTACCCCTCAATTAGGTGGAGTTCTACCAAAACATGACTCATCCCAGAGTTATTGCTCTTCAAAATGAATATCACCAAATAGCCATTCAGCACAATGATTTACATTAGTCATGTAGCTTGCAGACAGACCGCGGGAAGTTAAATTAACTTCTGGATGAACCTACGAGAGAGGATTTAGACTTTAAACGTAGAATCATATACTAATCCACAGCCTGGAGCTGTGTCATTGGCGCTGAATGCCGTGCTGCCCTTGTGGATTGTTTGTCTGAATTTCATTACCTAAATGGAGCTTTGTGTTTTTAACGCGAGTCAAGTCACCATCATATTTTAACATGGTGTATAATTTCGGGACGCCTCATTTTCATAAGAGATACGGCAGTCTGTTTCTCTAACCATCAAGATGTTACAATCTCATTTTCGTTGTGAAAGGCACAGGTAGACAGGAAAAATAATTGTTTCTGCCGGCACTGTTATAGAAAGCAAACTCATGCATGACTAACAGCAAGTGATGGTTGCAGAGTTGCTAATGGAATCGCAGTGACAGTTGGGATTTGAGGGTTTCTGTATTTCGTGTGGTGGAGTCGTTGATTTTGGAGTAAATATTTCGGAATCCCTTGAATGTGATACACTTCATCTTCTAAGAATTAATTCATCCTCAGCGGTGCCAGCAAAAGCACGATTAGGGTGTGGTACAAACTTCTCCCTCCACACTTCTGGTTTTGTTGTGAAGCTCACAAATCCCCACAGTACAGAAGCGCCTCTAAGCAACAGACATAAGGATCAAATTTAGCACTATTCCTCTTTAAGCTGCTGTATGTTAATAGCTCCGACTGTCATTCACTGAGGCAGTAATTTGAAAGGCAGTAAATATCTTGCACCATAATGAAGCACTGACGGCAGCCGTAGCTCTTACCCTCAGCCTCTCTTTGGGAATTCATCCCAACCTTTTCCCATTAAACTCTTTCTCTGTGCACAAGAGAGGTACCTACAACCTCAGGAGTCAGCCCAAGCTCTCGCTGTAGACAACCTGAGGTCAAAGAGAGCTAAAGGCGATGCTGCAGACAGATGTGCAGATTAACTAGAACAAGGCAACAGAATACAGAATACGTCTCAGCGGCAGGCAAAGTGTGATGTGTTGGTTCAGAAATATATACAAATGATGCGTTATATCTACAGCAAACATAAATTCAGATAGTTAATTAGGTGCACTAAGCTAAAAGTATTACAGTCTAATCAGTCCCACAGTAAATCCTACTTTTATAAAGATTATAGTATTAATTTCTTGCATGGCACATATTCTGTTTACAGTGATACCTATGACAGTTTAGCATTAAAATTCTCCCCTTGATTTTAGGCAAAAGACAGAATGTCTTGCATTTCTTTTCGAGTCAGCAGCTGTAATGTTTTTGGTTAAAAACGCTGTCTTGAACTTACATAATATCTCACATAGATAAAGGGGTTTTAAATATGCAACTGATGGCTGCACATGTGATATTTTACTGAAAGACAAAGCTCATAGGTTGGACTTTGGTCCTTAAAAAGTCTTGAATCAAGTTTTGAGAGGTCTTAAAAGTATTTAAGTATAGGTTTATTCTTTTAATGTCAAATTCACATTGCTTAATGCTGCATTAAGAAAAATATGACTCGATATGATGCTATTGATGTGAAAAGAAGTTGTCATTTTGACTTGACCTGTTCATGTTTGAACAGAAGCTGAAATTAAAAAGAAAATGATTGTTGTCTCACTTGGGGAAATACGAATGTGTGTGATTGTCAGGGATTAAAAATGGATAGAAGCAAAAAAAACAACTTTATTTACTGGAATGCCTGGAGGCAGACCAGAGTCAAAGCAGCGTTTTATTTCTCTGCTCGTCCTCTTTCGTTCTCTCTGTGAGTCTCAGGACAACCAAAGCACAGTCCTTATTTCTTACTTTCATTTCCGTTTGGCTATTTTTGCTACGTGCTTTTCAATTCTCAGCTCTGTGATGTAACCCCAGCGGTGTGTCAGACTGAAGGTAGGAGATGCTTGATGCTGCTTCTCTTTTTTTTCCAGACTTTTATTCACTAGCTCTTTATTTATTTATTTAAAAATTGAAGCCCACCCACTCTGTGCTGCGACACAGCTTTTCTCAGCATTGAATGGCAACGTAGGAGTCGGGGCATATCACTCTTTTCTCTGTCTCTCTCTCTCAATTACACACACATTCTCTATTTCTCCCTACTTCCTCCATCATAACACCTCCTTCCATCCAGGACACTGCTGAGTCGTGGTGCTGTCAGCCAGAGCCTGACGCACACAGCCACTCAAATATGCGTCACCTCTCTGGCCCAGCGCCGTCACCGTGCTGTTCACTGTCCTCCAGATATACTTTGGCAGCCAGGGTCACAGCTCTGGGCTTTTCTGGGAGGGCGTGAGGGGATAAAGTGTTATTTTAAGCCAAGGAAACACTTTTTTGTTTCGTCTTTTTTTTATGTTGGGGAGACTCACAGGTCATGCTTGGGACAAATACACAACCATGTATTTTTACTAAAGCTAAAAACAGGCTTCCAGTTAAAAAAACATAATGACTTTTATATTGTAGCTGACTAATATCTTTTTTTTAAGGTGAGTACTGATATTGATACTTTGGAGTTAAAGAAAATGGGTAATGATGGTCATATATTCCCATAAACATAAGTCTAAACCTTGCGGACAGCTTTACCAGAAGAGTAAAAGCAAATAAAGTTGATGTGAGTGTAAAACAAAGCGTCCCAATACTTTTATACTCTTATAAGGATCCTTATGAAGATTGGAAAATGAACTGTGAACAGTCGGGTTGTACAATGGTGTAATGGAATCACTGTCAAAAATACCTCTTTTGCATGTTTGTACAGTGCTTTGTGATGAAAGAATGACGTGAAAGCAATGTGACAGTGTGATGGAGGGTGAGGTAGTGATGAAGCTACAGAGAGTTATCACCTGAATCTGCAGCTGTTCTCGACTCTGATGAGCTTTATAGAGAGTTTCAGCTCATTGTTTGGTCTCACTGCTCTCACAGAGTTGCTTTTCTGCTACAGTAGACTGTAAAAACCCAATGTACACGTTCTGCTTAGTACCAATCAGAGAACAGACACAGTGAGAGACCAGCTGTTCGAACATGAGTTGAGAATGTAGCTGCTAAAGAGCACAAAAAGATCCAAAAGATATTAAATAGTAAACTTGTACTTGCAAGTTGTTAAAAAAAGTATGATAGCAAATGCATGATCATGAAAAGAAACATCTAAAACCACTTTCAATGAAAAATAGCTCAAATATTTCAGGAATAAAGAATTGTATATTGGCATTGCATAGCTGTATTCTGAACATTTTCTTTGGCTTACAATATAAATATGTAGAAGAACATCACTCTCAGTCAAAACATTAAATGATATCCACTTCTCCAGAAGATGCAGAGTTGACTACATTGTGTACTACAGAAGTCAGGACAGATTATAGAAAAGGAACAGCAGCAACAGTAGTATGAGCTAAAAAAAGACTTGCATTAGGATTTGTTGTAGCCCACAGGTAGTCGACGGTTATGTAACAACAGCACAAAAAGAGATGCCCCTGTAGTGCTTTGGGCATGACTGGGATATAAGGATATCTCCTCTTTTATTGCATCCAGTGCTGGATGGTAAATTGGAAGATGCCACTGATTTGCAGTTTGCTCTCGGCATGTAAGACAATATGCAAGAGCAACAAATGAGATCCAACAGATCCAACATCAAAGATTCATTTAGGTGCTGTTATCTTAGAAATTAAACGCTCTTTGTTTAGGCTGTAATTTGGCTGTTTCGTCACTTCAAATAAGTATTTTGTCCAGATTAGATGTGGATTTATCTTGTGGATACATGCAAAAATGGATGGATGCAGCAGGTCTTCATTGTGCTCCATTGGGTTCACCCCTACTGCTCTTCTGCCTTTAACACTACTGACGTTTAAAAGCTGTAAGATGAAAATCAGTTTAACTAAACTTTAACTGTTTATGTCCAGTGTCACCATATGGTATCACTTTTTCAGTGATGTATATCTGACGCTGTGTTTTGTAACACTATAGGAAACAATGCAGAACCTATGGATTCTTATATGTTCAGGTTATGTTATGTGCAGTTCCTGTAGTTGTACAGAGCTATATGTGCACCTTTATTAACGTAGTACACTCATCACAGTAGATGGACAGATTACTACAGTTGTACTAGGACTAAATATCCACAGTAAGTCTGTCCAAATACAGTTTGTGCATTCAGAATTGATGTGTTTTTGAATTTGGTTTTTACAGCATTATAGTACTTCTCAGCAGGCAGTGAGCATTAGAAACATTTAGAAGTGTCCTCTACCCACACAGTACACCAGTTTCTTTGCTCAAATGCTGGCTGGCAAGGAGGCTAGTCTTCCTGCTTGTAAAAGAGTAGGGTACACACATAAAATCAAAGCTGGCTCAGCTGGGCTTTTCTCTCCCAGACTCCTTCCGACTATCTGGTTCAGCACACCTGCATTGCAATGTCCCCACAGACTCACAACAACAAATGTACATAACGGTGTAGTCCCTCTACTGGGAGCCTTCATGAAGGTACAGGTATGAGGATACAGGAACATATGACCTCTGATATGCCACAGCAAGTGCCCAAATAGTTGCAGATTAATTTTCTCACCTATATCCCAAATAAATTATGTTTAGTGGGCTTCCTTTGAGTCCTTGAAGACACAGGAGGATGGCCCAGCACAGAAGGAGCAACACCTCAGGGCCTGAATCCGCCGTGTACCTTCATCTGAAGGACAAAGGACACTCATTCATGGACCAAAATGTACAGATACTGGATAGAGAAGATAGGTG
>JAUYWH010000011.1:14393110-14446625 GCA_034779795.1 Ctenopoma multispine | reverse complement strand
AAAGTTCTGTGGATGCAGAACGAAACGTCTCTACTTGGAAGAAAGAAGTCCAGTTGCCATGACTCAATCCTCAGAGTCCTTGAAGACGTTTCACCTTCCTTCCAGAAGGTTTCATCAGTTCTGACTGGCTGGAGAAGCAGG
The DNA here is from genome assembly GCA_034779795.1 of Ctenopoma multispine. Taxonomy (NCBI): domain Eukaryota; kingdom Metazoa; phylum Chordata; class Actinopteri; order Anabantiformes; family Anabantidae; genus Ctenopoma; species Ctenopoma multispine. Next base: position 14,446,484 of record JAUYWH010000011.1, on the reverse strand, counting down.
CCGCTATGAACCCGTGGAGTCATTGAGTTGTTCTCTCTCTGACGGTCACCTGTAGGTTGTTGTTCCGCCTGGCTTTCATGTGTGTCGCTGTGACCAACTGAGACACAGTGTGAACGACTGTGAAACTGCCTGGGAAGTGATGAAAGAAAAATCTGCTTACATTGTGACCACAGACAGTAATCAGACAACATTCCTGATATAGCAGATAACGACGTTTAAGCAGACATCCAGCTCCAAACAGACATCCAAAGCCCACAGAAAACTACCACTGTACTGTACCTGTAAGTATATAACCTTTGTTTTTCTGTATTTGTGATCTAAATATCTTTACAGTACTGACCTTATTGAAGGACAAATGACATTAATGAATGAATTTTGTAGTTTCATGTGACTTTAATACTTAATTTGTCTACATACTTGGGGAGGGTGACCCTGCTATTCCACTGTAGCGGCCTGCAACTTGTTTCGTTTCTGACATGATTGTTGCCACTGTAGTCAACCCTTGTGTTTGCATTGGGTGTGTCGCATTTTTTAACCATGTAAAAAAGTAAGACGAATAAAAGAAAAATTCAGAACCACAACAAGCCGCTCTGCTTCTGAATTGCACCTGGTGGGGACATGAAGTTGTGCAGAAGATGCAACAAAAGTGTTGCAGCCTGAAAGCAATGCAGCCGGGGTGAGACCCCGAACTTCCTTATGGACTTGTTGAAATCTCGATCGCTGTTGACACATGTATCCCCTGCAAAGAATAGTTCTGGTCTCATCTCAGCACTGGATCCGTGTAGCTTCCCTGTGTGCTTGTGGTTTGGATGAAAGTGGTTCCCCATTGTTTTACATTGGCAGGATGTCAGAACCCTGCACTTCCTGTGGTAGACCAGTGTAGGCTCAGTGCAGCGGTGGAGAGAAGACACTTGACAAGCTCCCTCTCAGAAGATGGCTGTGTTTATCCTTTGGAACCTGTGCATGAATTTGAATTTTTGTGTTATCTTACACCGAGGATGATGCTAATGAAGATATCCTCAAACATTACAGCTGAGCAGATGTCTGCGCTCTCGTACGGCTCAGTGCAGCACACCGTGGTGTTGGGATTCATTAAGATGCTCCGCTTTGTTGTGAATCTTATTAAATCCAGTTTAAATGAATGTCAGACTAGAGTAGGAGAGTGTCTGTCTGGGACGAGACTCAAACACCCGCCAGAACATTTTTGCACCCTAGCTCTGAAAAGATTTGACAATTATTGATTAGTTTGTTGAGAACAGGAACTTATACTTTCTTACACTTCTACAGCTCGAGACTCAAACACTGCTATTGTTGATCAATCAATTAGTAAACATTAAGTTCTTTGATAGATATTTGATATATGCCATATTTAAAAAATTAATCAAGCGATTTACTTCATTCCAGCTTTATTTTGTGTCAGTGTAAACTTTAGCTTCAGCATTTTTAGTAACTATTTAGCCCTTCTACAAACATAAATGTCAGCAACTTTGTAATTTTCGGGGTAAAATTCCCGATTTTGACTCCTTGTGACACTCTCAGGTTGAACTTTAAAGCCCGGCTCACTGGCACAGAAGCAATCGCAATCCCAGCCTCTCGTCCAGTGACATCAGAAGTTGCAATTTGGCAGATCTCAGCAGTGATTCACTTGTTGGCATTTACCTTTTCCAATTCTGAACTTTTCTTTTTAACACTCTTTAAATCAATCTCTATTTTGGTAAATTACCCTTGGTATATCTACTCACACACCGCTCACAACTCCATGTGATATATGCTGCTCGCGCTCATTTTTATTTGTGTGTGGGCAGCTGTATGCTGAATAAATGTCAGCATGTTTTATTATTGTAGCTCACACATGATCCCTCTGTTTCTACGTAAGATTTATAGGGATTTGAGATAGTTTAACATTTAGCTCACACAACAATGAAATGATCTAAAAGGATTCCAGGATGGTGCAAAGATGGTGTGAACTTAATTAGGAATGTAGAAATTCTGACACTGAATGTACATAGCTATTATTCCGGTATGCAAATAAAAAAGGATTAGTGTGCCTGGTGTGATAAAATAGGATAAAGAATTAAGCTTTATTTCTAACCTGGAATGTTGCTTCAGTGCATGGTTAGAAGAACCTGCTGTAACATGGGGAGTTACTGCTGTTTAATTAAGGTGCTACTTCTCTTCTTTGGGAGAACAACAAGCTGGCAACACAACAGAGTGCTAAGAGCAATAAGCAAAGGTAAGAAATAAGACAGAGAAGGACTGAACCTCACACCGGTTCACTACATTGTCACAGAGTGAAGTCTTTGTGCTGACGGATGTGATTTTCCGTGCTCCTAAAATGTGGGAAACACGGGATGTTTTCTCAGTTACATGGTTCAGTTATGATCTGTTTTCCTCTCTACAACATTGACTTGTTATGTGGGGTCCCTCAAGTGAAAGACGAGCATTGATTGCACTTTTCCGATGAGCCTGTTGTCTGGATTAGTTAATAAGAGCTTTTGGACGTCCACTGTAGAAATCTAAACACGTAAGTGTGATGAGGGATAACTTAGCTTTATGTCAAACAATGTTAAGCTCTTCTTTTTGCCAGAGATGATCGCACAAAAGACAACAATTTGCAGTAATTGCTCTCAAACAGTACCTGTGAAGGGAGGCACATTTGGGAGCAGAGGTCACGTTGAACACTGAGCATGGGCAGTTCTATCAAAGTTAGTCTGAACGATAATGATAGCGGAGTTTTCTGCCGTCCTCCATGGGATCACTATCAGATGTCACGCTGACTTCTCCCATAATGACTCTTTGTCCAAGTGCGAAATTGCCTCCTTTGACATCCTAACACTACCCAACAGGGTAAGTGCACTATTATTCCTTCGGTTTAGAACATGGTCTTTTGTCTTCAGAGGGAGCGACGCCTTGACTTTACAGCTGAACACAATGTTGTTTGATTGTCTTTTCTGTCTGGTACTGAGCTGTGTTCTGCTGTGCTCTCGTGAGTGTTTGACAGATGTTGTGGTGAGAACCAGACTGATGTCCACTGTTTGTCTCTGCGGTTGGACTGAAAACATGTCTCCATCTTCTGTCAACCACTGGTCCTCCCCTTTCATGCTGCCTGGTTAATAGGCCATTGATTTGGATGTCATGACACTGTACTGTGATCCCTGGTAACAACAGAGCGATCTGTACATAGAAGAATAGAAGCTTTCTCCTTTGTTTCAGAATTACAACAGTGTGTTTCTCAAACCCAGGAGGAAATTGTAATGCAGAGAAAGGCAACTCCAGCAAAGAGGCACAGTAAAGCCACATTTGTGCCGTGTCCATTTTTTCCAAAACCTCAGTAACAAAGTCATTTAAATTGAAGGTTTTAAGTAGATTTGTCATTTAGTGGGCGGAATGTAACTGAACTTGAATAAAAGTTGTTTCGGTTCCAGTGATGCCAGCAGCTTTTTTCCAACATTACAGCTACTCGTCATGTGTAATATATTTAAGTAAAATTAAATCATTTTAGCACATGTAAATAAGAGAATAATCGTGATTATTGGATAAAGCTCAGGACTAATTCTGCAGCTTATGTTGCTTCACATATGACATTTGAAGCTACTGAACTCGCCTGATGACACACACCTTACCTTAGGTGCTAATCAGAAGCACGTGTGCAGAAATCTATTAATGTATAAACCGGAGCTTTCCGCTCACAACGTCTCACTCTGTACATGCGCTTTTCATGTGCACAAAGTGTGCTTCCACACCTCACTCTGCAGTCAGTGCTCGTAGCTAGTGCACACCACCTTCAAAGCCTGCATTGATTTTCACAACATTGATTTTACTAGATCGTATGGTTTATCATGTGCATATACAGGGTGAGAAGCTATTTGTGTTGGTGAGATGTTGGTGTTGAACATGAGGAAGAAATTGAGGTGTTAGCAACAGGATCTATGCTTCTGTCTCAACATCGAGAATGAAATAATCGTTTAATTGTTTTCAAAATCTCACCTGGTGTGTATGTGTTGATGGCATCGTAATAATTCGTTTGACACTTTTGACACATCCTGACACGGTGGCTCAGGTCAGGCAGTCGACGCTGAGAATCTTCTGCAGAGGACTTTCTTCCGCAATCAGTGTCAATCTCAGGCTGGCCCAGTTCTCACACAATCATGCCCCACGGCTTATTCTATCGGCCCATCGACGAGCTTGATCTTTCCACCAGCGAGCCAATCTAGCCTGCTGCGTGGCTACTGGCACATGGTGTGTGAATCTGCGATGGGAGAGATAATATCCGAGTATTTGTTTGGGTTTACTGGGCTCACGGTGAGCTCTGTGATTGAAACACAGCGCGGGAGCTTGCCAAAATATACAGTTCTTTTGTGATAAAAATCCTTCTTGTTTTACTACATAATGCAGCATTTGTTTAATCTATCTACACAGAAGAATCCATCCTCTTAGACTAGCTTTTACACAAGTTGCTTATTTAAGTTTTATTAACAGCTCACTTAACTCTGCTGGGATGTATTTCTTTGGAGTATAAGTCATTTGTTCCAAACCTCCTCTGCTGGCCTGTCGTGCTTTACAGTAGATCCATCTGCACTTGAACAGGATTATGAAACAATCCCCGGGTGACACTGACTGTGCTGGCCAGTGATGCCGCCCCCACCCCTCTCTTTTCAGCTCCATCCACTGTGGCTGATTCTGCCTGCCTGCTCCCTTGGGCGTAATTGATCCTCATATCGTTACTATATGTGGATCTATCCTGGGATACGCCCACTGTTTTACTGCTAGTTCTTGCTCAGTGAACCATAGAGCCCAGTGAGCTCTGTGATTGTGCTGCTAACACAGGACTTTCTGCATGCAACAATGGCTGCAGTGTAAACTAGGTTGTTATCTGCATGGGCAGGCCCTACACATAGAGGCTTGCTGACTGTTTAGTCTAACCATGGGGAGGCGGAAAAAGTGGAGCTTGGTAGCACGTTCCCCCTTTGCTACCATAAGGGGCCGCTTGGGCACCGGGAGGAAGGGTGTGGAAGGGCTGTGTGTAAGCAGCCTGTTGGGGGTCCTCCGGTCCCACACCTGGCTGATCGGAGAGGAGGAAGTGGCCTTGCTGCTGGCCCGCACCTCCTCACAATGCTACCAGCACCACAGAGCTCACTCTCTGTCCTTTTCTCTCTGCTCCTCCTCTGCAGATGGTGGGAGCGAGGACTTGGGAGACCCCCGCTCGCCCAGTCTAGACCCTCACCTGAGCCACATCGGCCAAGGTAAGCTAACAGAAATTTACCAGATGTGTTTTATTTATATATTTTGTTTTATATATTAGATTCCAAGCAGAGAATAGTCTATAACCTACCTTAAAAAAATCTGAAATACAATTTGAGCTGTAAAAGCCATTTGAGCACCTGAGCAATAGCTCGTCTTTTATTCTGTTGCCTGTAATCCAGTGTGCTGAGTGGCTCCCAGGCATGAATGTGTATTATGAGAGTGAATGAGAAGCAGAGTTGCTGAGGAAAAACCACGAACCCTCTTTTCTTACCTTTACCTCGTATTTCCTGTAATACGTCTCTCCAGCCAGTCTTTTCTGCAGACCCCATTTCTGTCCCCTTAATGTTTTCATAGTGGGAACCCACGGAGTCTTGTTTGTCAGGCTGTATTTTATTGGACTTTATAGCTGGAAAGTTTATGACTACTGAGACGAAGTTGTATTTATAGGAATAGAACTGTATGAAATTTATATTCTTGTAATGTTGTCTGTAAATCTGAACTGCTTGAGTGGAAACAGGCTGTGCACAGTACAACACTAGATGTTTATCAAAAGCAGGAATGTCAGTGCATGGTAGGAAATGTTTTGGGCAATTACAGTTTAATGTTGCCTTTTTTTTCCACTTATCGTGAATGTTTTGAACTGAAAAACCTTGATGAGTAGGTGTTTGCGTTTATTTCGAGGCATGGAGTGGCCCTTAAACATGTCTCCCATCACGGTCTAAAATAAAACACTATCATTTCCCCCTCTACACTTTTGTTCTCTGGATTTCACCACTGAAGTGCAGCTCCTTCCTCCCTCCTCTCCACCCTTGCAAGCTTCACGCGCCTTTTACGACTTATCACATCTCGCATGAGACTCTTCAGTAAAGAAAATCACAAAGTTAGAAATTTTGCATTTTTTGGGGTGAGATGTTGTGTTTGAAACTCAAATGGAGAAAATTTGCTGAATCATGGAATAATTGCGAGTTTTCCTCCAATATCGGAATGCATTTAATATTGAGTTGGATCTTGATGCCTGATAATTGCTACCAGAATACCAAGTTCCCCCTTGGTATTCACACCAGGCTCTGCATACATGAGAAGAATTTCCATGCAGGGGGATGTAACCGCTGCTCCGGCGGTTGTTTTTGCTTTTGCAGTGACATTCCCCACTGAATAGATGGACTGACTCCAGCACCGCTGTAACCACAGAGATATGTGTGTGATTGCTATTCCTTCCAAATGTGCAAGTGTTAGTATGTTTGTATATTTGCATTACAGCAGCAATTTGCTCCTGTCCTAACAGTTGTGCAGTCCTCCTGTGGGACTTGTCACGTACTAGTGTCTGATAATGGCTTCACGTCTCACTGTGGCTGCCGTTATCTGATGTGAGACTGTTGCTTGACCAGTTGGTTTTACAGCTCTGTCTGCAGGGAAATGGGCAGTCTGAGCCTGAACTGATTCACAAAATGGATGTTGTGTTTACAGACGACTGGCTGTTTTTTTGGGGGGGGTTTCATTCTCCAGGGAACGTGTGTGTGTGAAGTTTATAAAGAAAAAAAAAGTTGTTGTAATTTGTGTTTTTTGAAGCCACAGAAGAGAAGTGAGGGTGGGTAAGTGATGGAAAGCGCCTGTAATTACTGCTTATTGTGAGAGGCCTGTCTGTAAATGAAATGCTCTCTCATGGTCATGACTGTGCTTATTTTTTGGTTTGTTTAAACACATTTAAGATGTGTAGAAATGTCTTCTTTATTATATTGAAATTGGGGTGTATTGTGTTACTGTGGGGCTTACAGCAGTCAGACAGGCTGTAGTTTGTAACAGTGAATGTAAACGGCACATGTTGCCTGCAGGGCTGTTCTCTCTTCTGGGTCACTCCAATCTTGTTACACTCAATACTGCTGTTGCACTCACACCACAATTCAGGGACCAGGCTGTGGTGTATGCAGGGTGCTCGTATCCGAGTTTCATACATATTTCATTCATGGTTAAAAAAAACAGGAACACTAGAACATACAAATGCAACCGAAACAGTAGCCCTCAAATAAACACGACCAATGTTAAAATGATAACCAGCTGACAGAGAATTGTAAAAAAAAAACCAAATACATAAAAATACATCATCATCAAATTAATTGATAAAATTGTAACAGAAAAAAATGTTCAAAGGTGAGAAATGCATCTCATGCTGCTTCATGTTTCCTCCTATCCTGCAGGTGGCAGCATAGACAGCGACTGTGCCTTTGAAGGAGACTACGCCGTGCCCCCGCTCTCAATGACCGAGGGCATGCAGCACATTCGCATAATGGAGGGCGTGTCCCGCTCGCTGCCCTCCTCCCCCCTGCTCACTCACCAGTCCATCAGTGTCAGGCTGCAGCCCGTGAAGAAGCTCACAGGTAAAAAAAAAAAAAAAAGATTTAAATTAGCTGAGCAGTATCGTCACATTTTCAAAATGTGGGTTTGGGAGGGAAACCACAGCCAAAACCAGTGTGGGCTAAATCTGGTTCAGATTTGTCTTGTACGCACATCTTTGCCTGTAGCTGTCCTCCTCCACAGTCTCATTGTACTAATACAGCCTCCCTTAACCCTTCAGTGTACCACTGTAGGCAGGGTAGCTAATCAGAGAATCATGCACAGTGAATTAAAACAGATTTTATGAGACAGAATGAAGAGGAGTAGAATGCCTTTCTCACCCTGATGCATGCTGATAAGCAGAATCACTTACCGTATTACTTACCCGCTAATTCTGAGTAGAAACATGAAGCAGGGCCGGGCTCTGGCCTGGCGGCGAGCACTGCAATTTACAATTCTTGTAATCACCAAAGTCCTACCTAATTGACAGTGCCAACAGCTGATGGACTGTGAGCTGTGGTTGTCTCTTCCCTCCTTTATCGCTCTTTATTTCCAACCGCTAATCGTTTCCTTCCACTCTCATCTCTGACATCAGAGAATGTGGAAAATCGCCTTCCCTCTGTCTCCCCATTAACTGGATTGTGAGTCTGTGTCATGTTTCCTGCGCTGTTATTATGTGGAAGCTGTGCTTTGGTACACAGGGCAGCGTGGACATCCAAGGCTTACTGCTGCACTGGATTTCAAAGGGAGAAATGAAATATTGACACTGCAGCTTCACCCAGTATCAGTGCTGCCTCCACACAGAAGCAGAGTGGGTGTGAAGGACTTTAAAGCTTGATTCAGTAGTCACCACTAGAGTGCACCAGCCTCTTAGCTTCCTCAGATCATTAACCATTTCTAATACACTAGTGGGACCGTGATTTGTATCATACAGAATGATTTATGCTCTCTCCCGGGTCATCCAAACTGTGGGTTTTAAAGAGGAAACATGCCAAAACTGATTTTCTTTCATTTCAACTGGGTGTGTCACACCACTGTAGAGGGCTCTGTCTCTCTGTGTGTGTGTGTGTGTGTGTGTGTGTGTGTTTTGGGGGGTGGGGGGGCTGAGATGAGGCTTGAGAATTAGATTTGAGACCAAGCCAATCTTATCAGACTAAAATCATACTTTCTCTCCTCGCTTCCCTCTGCTATCCGAGGAGCCATCTTTGCTTGCTCCATGCTTATTTTTCTGTGTTACAAATTCAGCCTGGTTTGATGTCTACATTTTCATCTGCCAGAATCAAAGTGCTTTTTGTGTGTGTGTGTGTGTGTGTGTGTGTGTGTGTAGATCTATAAATATATGTACGCGTGTGTGTGTGTTGTTCTCTTGTTAGCTGTCACTGAATATTGTTATTTAAGAATAGCTTCATTAATGATATGCAGTGCCGCCTCATTTGTTCCATACTTATTCCACAGCTGAGGTGGGGTGGGGTCTCTTTGTACTGTTATAATACGTATAGTCTTGGCTTGACATAATATACCAGCCAGGTGCTTGTTGTTGTGAAGGCTGCTCTGTATTTTTAGATTTTTAACTTTTAGGGATTTAAGAATTCTCTGTTTTAATAAGTATTATGTCTGGATTTATTTTACTGTACCTTCCACCATCGTATGTGTTTTTGTGCAGGACAGTGAGAGATATTATTTTGGCAGGATTAGCCGAGCACTGTGTTAATCCTGCCAGATTTATGTCTCAGTCATACCACCTATAGTGCCTTATATTGTATTCTGTTGTAATAATGAAGGCAAGGGGGAAAAAAACAACAACGTAAAAATATATGATTTTGTTCAATTAGTGTGACAGATGTAGAATCACGGGACTGAAATTTCTACGTGACTAAAGGTGATTTGGCTCTCGTTCTTACAGTATGTTCCCATCAAGACTTATTCTTAAGAACACCTGTCGATCATATGTCTTCACATGGCTTACAGTGGCTAAACCACTCTCGCAGCAGTACTTCTGACCCTGTGTGCACAAAAGCCCTTAAAACGGCCTCAGGTGCCCTGTGTCCTTCAAGTCCTCAAAGACCTGTGTCTGCTTTCAGTCGGTGTCGAGCACCAGATTGTGCTAGGCCTCAGCCACCCAGGCGTTCTCACCCTTTAATTAATTCAACTCAGCACCACTTCCTGCACAGCTTGACGGTTCCAAGCTCATGTGCGTGTGTGTGTGTGTGTGTGTGTTTGCTGGCGTCAGAGGCCAGAACCCCTCCCATGCCAGAGATTGCAGAGGTGGGAGGAAGAGCGTTGGCAGAGGAGCACATTAGAGAGCAAACAGCAGCAGGTGTAAAGGCTGCAGCACTTTGATCCCCCCCCCATACCTCCCTTAGTGGCCTCCACCAATTGCAGCCTATCTTTGCCCTCCCGTGCAGGCTCTGATTTGTCTAGGGGAGGCAGAGCGGCGATGGTGGCGAGGACTTTAGTTATTCCACCTTAAGGCTCTGATAGAATGAAAATGCTATGAAAGCATTGACCTTTTTAGAGAATCATTGAGTTCTTGATTTCATCCTCTCTGCCTGCGTGAAGACTCTCAAGGGGGCCTTTAGATGCTCGAGGGGTCAACTTGTGAAACGGATTGGCGAGGCAGACAGGAGGCATAATGTGCCATCCTGGTGTGCTCATTGTGCTCATTCCACAGATTTTTCACTAGTGGTCACTCTGATTATTTATGGACTTGAAACAATGCAGAACCTTTTTTTCCTACTGTAGTTACTGGATGTTTTTTTTGTTGAAGTATTTCATTTAGTAAACCCTTTTTCCTACAATATATTCTAACAGTATAGTGTAAAGATCTCAACAAAAGCATAACATTTTTTTTGTCTTGTCCTGACTTTTTTCTCATTTTCAATTCAACAAAAACACTATAGTGAGGAGTTTCTGTGTCTGGCCGAAGTGCACTTTTGTTTGCCAACACTGGGCTTGACTCTGGATGGGAGCTCGGAGAACGGTGTCTTTAACCATTGTGATTTAACATAATTACAAGCCTTTTGGATTTCTCAAGCAAAACGCTAATTTCATGAAATATTTTTAGAGCACGGCTCATGATATAAGGCTTTTCTGTCGCCTGCTGTGCACTCATGAAAGCATATGTTCTCTCCAGGCTTCAGTGGAGAGAGTATTCATAATTCATATTAATTTAAAAGTAGCTGTGCTCCACCGTAAAAACATGTCGGACTTAACTAAAAGTCCAGCACTTAAAATGTTAGGTACACTGTTTTCCTGTCTGTATTAAGTTCAGACTGTTTGTTTCAGCCTGTGAAACCATATTTTTGTAGAAAATAAAAACTTAAGGTGAAAGTGTGAATGATAACTACTATAATAATCTGGCCTCTACTGACACATATGACTCTGAAATGTGCTGTGTCTACAGTACATAAACGTTCGATCATGCGTCGGTTTAATTGTGTTTTTGTGAGCAAAGCACCAACCGCTGGTGGAGCCCTGCAATTGCATGTTTGGGTCTTAAATGGTTACTGTGGAATGTAGATACCCTGTATTAGGCACCGGGAGAAGGGGAGCGGCTGGAAATGGGCTGGGAGCAGCAATTTCGAGCCGCTGCATCTGTATGTAAATGGTGGAGGACGAAATCCACAGTCCTGCCTCTGTGCAACGACGCATAGTGAAAGTTTTTCTGAAGACAATATCAGTTAAAATGTTCCAAATCAGTCACACTGAGTGATTCTCTTCCAAAGTTGCAGCTTTTTTGTTTTTTAAAAGATATAACTTAATTTGATTTATCAAGCTGCTGAAACCTCATATTAACCTTAGATGACATTTAAATACATTTATTCACAGAACACGGGCCGTGGACTTTCTATTTCTATAGTCGTTTAGAAAAGGACACACATGGGCACCTGTTTTAACAGAATATAAACTTATCTTTTGAGTAAAATCGTGCAAGTATGGTGAACAAAGTGGATAGCAACAAAAGTATGAGGAGTAAAAGTACTCGTACAGACTAACTGGCCCCAAGTCAAGACGCTGTTATATATTAGTAGACTGCATAAAGTACTGTAAGTAGCATTTTACTGTTTGATATATTTTCGTACATAGCTTCCTCATAATGCATGTTTAGCAGCTGCTGTAGAGGGTTTATGATATCTTCTTGTAGTCAGCTGCTGTCTAGGCCATGAGAGGTAATGATTGTTAGTTATTAGTCGATTGGTATGAGTAGTAATCACTGATTGCTTATTTGTTCCTTAATAAACACCTCACTCAAGGTCACTCCCATCTGATTGATTGGCCCGGCTCCACTCTGAAACATTTAAGGGGAATTATTTCAACATCTCTCCCCAGATTACGCTGCTTTCCCTTAATTGGTGGCAGCAATCAATACAATCGCTGCCTCTCCATGGTAGAAAATGTAGAAAACTGCATTTGGCCTTTTTTTTTTTTTTTTTTTAAACATAAAAAAGGTTTGATTTAATTACACCACCTAAGTTTTCTCCCACTCCTGCTGCAATTATTGCAGGAATATGAGCATATCTAAAATCCATTGTCTGTCTGGTGCTTACAGTAATGGAGTAATATGTGGATAAGTGGCAATGCACTATAGTAAGCTAACTCCTGAATGGTCACATGACGTCGTTCTAAAAATGCTCAGCAGCAGCGTGGATGGTCGTAGTGTGCAGAACTGCTTAGTCAGGCTCCTTGTGTAGGTGGTCCTATAGGATCCACATTAAAACAGTTGAGCTCTGTTAAATTAGCTCCTCATGACGAATTTAGCATCTCTGGCTTTTCAGTTTCATCAGACGGCTGTACAGTCAAATTTTCACTCTTGTTGAGGCAACTTATTTGGAGATCGTTGGGAGGTTGTCATAAGCTCTCTGGGGCAGCAGCAGCTATTTGTCCTCAGTGTTAAGTTGGACAAAATGAGCTACTTTGGCTTTAGGAAACTGTGATGTGCTTTTTCAGTCATCACTGCACCTGTCCTGTTTTTTACAGTATCTCTACTCCTGTAAGTTTTAAACGTTGGTGACTTCCCCTGGTTTCCGGACGCCATAATATCATCCAGACACTTACCTTAAGTCACGATGTCGTCTAACACAAATCTGCAGTGCACCCTGCCTTGAGCGTTTTAGCATATCCTGTCCTCTCGATGTGTTTTTCAAAAGGAAGACTGACGTTTGGGACGTCTCAATCTCCATCTCTCCACGCCTCCTTAGCCAGGCTCGCTTTTTTTTTTTTTTTTTACTGCATCTGGTATCCTCTGTGAATTTTTGAAATGAACACTGACATTTGGGACATCTCAATCTCCACGCCTCCTTACGCAGCATCGCACCTCGAGAAAATTGTTCTTCAATTATTGTCATTATTTATTTATTTATTTTTGCCTCAACCCTCCCAGCCACCACGGACCCTTTAAATGATTTGTTCCGCTGAAAGGAAATGTGACATTTTCAGCTCCATTGTCACAGGTGAAAAATAAAGAGTGAAGGTTAAGTGTAGAATGGAGTAATTGAAATGGATGTACGAAGCCCTCAGGAGGAGCACTTAAGAAGTGGTTGGATTAAGTCTTGTGACAGAAATCCTCGTCATATTTCAGTCATCAGCCAAAGAGTCAAGATGTTTTAGTGATGAAATATTATTCTTCATTAAATGCAAACACATGCATGTTACAATATGTCGGTGTAATGTTCCTTTGGGGAATCGATGCATTCTGAGTCTGACATCTGTTGCAGTTTATTAAGTTCTGTGACATAATTCGGTGGCGGCGCGGAATAGTAAGAACAGAGTGTTGAGAGACTGAATGACTGATGTAAAAACAAATCGTTTTAGGATGCACAAAATCTCAGATATATGGAAATAAATCAGCTTGATGCGACGTTGATGTGGTTTAGCTTTGGTTAGCAGTTGGGGAATACATTTCATGTCAAAGGTTAGATGACATAAACCACACAAACATTATGTCTTTGCAGTAAATTCTGTATGAACCAGTCAGTAACAGTAGCTTAGTTTAATATACAGACTGGAAACTAACATATTGTTTGAATTGTTGCTTTTACTCTTCCCTTTTTGTGAAACAAACAAGGAAACATCCTGTTAGATGTGCTGGGAAGCGGGTTTTGTTATTTTAATGGTATTTGTTTTACCCTGTTTAGCATCTTAATGCTAAACTCAAGTAAAGGAGTTTAAGAAGAAAGAAAGGAGAAAACCACCATCAGTCTCAGGCAGATTACAGGAAAATGAAACGACTCTGATAAATTAGAAAATTGCAGGACTGAGGAAAACTCACACATATCAATAAAGTTGTGTTGAGTGGTAATGACAATAAACATTATTGTTTATTTCCTGAGCTTAAAGCTGTTCAGAGCTGCACGAGGACGTCTGAGAAAGACAATGTACATTTGTGCAAAATCTAAACAGATTTAAGTCTTTGATTGATTCTAAATCTATTTTTGGCTGATACGTGTTATCACACACTCATGCAGGCTCCTGGAGCAAGTGTTTTTCTTTTAATGACAATAGTGTTTTATTTACGATTATATGATCCCCCAGGTGTAAATGTAAGATGATTTTTTTATCCAGAGGCAAATTTGCAAGCAGGGACAGTTAAAAGAACTGGGTTTCATGACTTACCTGTAACTCTAGCACATCTTTAAGGCTTGTTGGTAACATTCGCAGGTGGTTAGAGATATCACTCCGGGGAAATAAGTGTAACTGGAGGAGATTAATAAAAAGCACTTAAAAACAGCGGGCTTACAGCCTAACGGATATGAACCTCAATAGAAGCTAAGACGGTAACAATAAACTCTCAGCCCCGTGGGTTTGAACCGCTAAATAGCTGTAAAACATGGCTGCAGTTGTACAAATACAGTTTCAAGGGTAAAACAAGGACAGGCGGGGATGCCGGAGCCCAAGAGGAGAATGGAGTAGGTTTTATTAAAATCCTTGTTCTATCAAATAGTACTTTTTTTTTCACCACTTGTGATCTGACGTGTCCCCAAAGCTCCGACCGCGAATGGTAAAACTGTGTCTCTTTAATAATACGCTCCCTTCCTCCCTCCCTTCCTTTTTTTTTTTAATGCTATTTTCTTTCCTCCCTCAATACCCACCCTTCTCCTCCCCCTCCTTTTGCTCTGCGGTTGCCATGACAACAGCAGCACTGCACCATTCATCTGTTGGAGACCTGGGCTCCTGTTCCTGTAGAGAGAGTGTGCGCCTCCCACATCTATACATAACACGCTAAAGTGCTAATGCAGTCACGGAGGCGAACGAGGCGCTCGCTCGTACCTGTGCTCACGGGCTCCTCGCAGAAAACATTTTTCTTTTCTTTTCCTTTTGTTTTTTTTTTTTGTTTGTTTTTTTTTTTTGGCGAAGGTTTTAGTCACCTGTCAACCCTCGGTACGTGCTGCCATCACAGAGGTGTCACCTCTGTGTCCCCCTCTTTCCCCAGTGACACAGTGACTGCTGTGTTCTTCCTTCCTCCTTCCCTTTTCCCTCTTCTCCATCTCTTTTCATCCTCCACCTCCTCCTCCTGCTCTCACTCCTCCCACCCCAGCCATATCTGCCTGGGCTCCGTATCATTTACTGCAACTGAATTGAGCGGGCAGCATCAGCACTGAAACCTGTGGAGATTTTCTCAGTGAGACAACAAGAGGGAAGACAGAGGGAGAGCTTCTGTTCCCGTGCGCTTATCCTCCCGTGCTCTGCTGCAGGTTTTTTTTTTTTCCTTTTTTCTATTTTCTTTTCTGTTCCTTTCCTGTTTTTGATGAACTGGTCATCGCTCAGGGAGGAAGGACTGCTTGTGTCACTGGAGGGGGAAGGAGGGGAGCTGGTGCCGTACTCCAGCCTTCAGGAATGTGCAATCTGGTTTGAGAATGGTGAGCCCTGCCACACCCTCAGTTGCTTGTTTCATGCCTCCATCTGTGCCTGCAAACTGTGCCTCTTCCACTTTCACCTGCTGCTCCACCTTCGCTGAGCCACAGCTTACTCCGGGTCTGTCTGCCCTCTGATCTAACGGCTGGAGCAGTCGCTGGTTCAAATGATGTTTGTATGAACATGGGGCAAAAGGGAGGAGCACAGAAAAGTAATTTCTTTCCATGAAATCATGCATTTGTCCAAAAGGCTGCACTCTAATGACAGTGTAGGCTCGAGGACCAGTGAATCAACCAGAGTGCGATAATGTAAGTGTTTTTTCATGGCGAGCTGGTCTGTTTCATGCGTCAGCGTGGGTGAGCATTCAATTGTCTTTGAGTGCGTGTGTGTGCGTGTGTGTGCGTGTGTGTGTGTGTGTGTGTGCGCGCGTGTATGTCTGTTGGAGAGTGTGTGTCTAAGCACAAGCTGTGGGCGGCTAATGGTACTTGTTCTTGTTGTTCTGTGTCTCACTTTCCCTCCCAGAGCTCAGCGTCATACATAGCGTATAGTTGAGTAAATGGGTTGAAGTTGATGGGGAATAGTTTTTCCCCACGTCATGAAGTCGGCAGTCAGAAGCAGCTTGTTGGTTTGTACCAGAATCACCCTGTCATGTGCTGGGACGTGGTTCCTCCTTCCAGTTTCGGTGCTGCAGGCTGCCTACCTCCCTGCCTCATCCCAGGGGACTGCTGGCTGATGTGTGAAAGAACAAAATGTCTCAATAACACTGTCTGCCAGCAAAACACAAGCACCTCATCAGCAGCTGCTATTGCTGGTCTCAGGTGACTGGTTTTTGATGAGGCGCCCACAGCCGGTTTTCACACCACTTAGTATCACCACCTGGAGAGTGCTTTGATGAGCTTACCTTGTCAGCTGTCATTCAGGATGTCTCGGGCAATGACACTAAGAACTCCTCTTTCAGGGTGGCTAAATAGCCATGTTGATTGTGTCCATGGTTGAAGAATGTCTATTGGAACTTAATGGAGCAGGATGAATGAGATCTGATACATGGTGATTTAGAGCGTCCTTCCATGGTTATGTCTCAAGGATTTCAGTATTATTACTCTCACTCTCTCTCTCTGGACATAGTTGCTGAACGTTGATTGTATAGAAAGACATAATGTCTATGGATTCTACTAGCTATGGACCTTGTATTTAAAAGTGTAGTCTGCAATATCTCGGAAAACCCCAGTGAATATGTGTGCTACAGTACAGAAGGTAATGCAGCTGTGTTTGGATGTATGCTATCCAAGGTTATTCTCAGCTGTGCTCCTCATCTCTGACTTATTCAGGTATCTTCCAGCCTAGTTAGAGCCCGCGCTCTCATTTTTATTCACAAAGCCTGACTTTAAATCATGACTTTCTCAGCCGATGTGACCCGCTTACCTGAAAACAAGGCAAATAAAACCTCCTGTACCCTCTGCAGTGGTTCGGAGTGATACTGATTTATATAATTGTTCGATTTCCCTATTTTGTAAACCATTGCCATAAAAATGCCCTGTAAGCCTATGAGAAGTTATGAAATAAATATGACAGACCACCTTAAAAACCAGCTTCCTTCGTATAACTTTTAGGTATCATGTAGACTGACTGACTGCAGAAGTGTAGCTCTGCTGGTATGTACCACGCACGATGTCCTGGCTGTAAAGCATCGACAGCATCACTTTCCTTTAAAAGGTTAAAAGATGAGTATAGTGACGAGCTGTGTGCTGGAGTTGTTGAAACCTATTTGGAGGGCGTCATGTTGCCCTATCATCTGCTGTCCGTCAGGTGAACCAGTGACTTTAGCCCTCAGCTTTTTTCCACAGCAATTGTGTTGAATTTGAATTAGTCATCAAGCAAGCCGGCGTTGCTACTTATCTAGCAACTCCCTGGGATCCAGAATGGCTGCCTTTTGTTATGATGAGAGAAAATGCAGTCAGTGCCTCTGTTAACAAGATGAAGTCATCCTCTTTTGTTCTTGATCCCCCCTCCAGTGTCCAGTGTCTAGCGTACATCCAGTGTCTCATTAGCAGTTGCTGGTCCAGCTGTAAACCTCTGAAGGAAGCTGCTGTACCCATCTCATCTAAATAACAACAGCATATCACGAAAGCACTGAAATAACCCTGCTAAAAGCAACACAGGAGCTGATAATTACTGTTGATACTAATGAAATATGTGATCACATGATCATTTGAATGACGTTTCAAGGAGGCGTGGTCTTCTTTCTGTCTCTTCCTACTTTAACGTACTTCTTTTCTGATGTTTACTGTGGTCTGCAGCATGTTGTGCAGATGATGCTCAGTAGTATATTTTGGTTTTACCAGATGCTTCCAGTGCTCTTATTTAAAAAAAAATTAGATTAGAATCTAAATCTTTTCTTCCAGCTTTAACGCATGCTAGAATGATAGGAATCACATTAGCCGACAGCTTATGTGACTGTATTAACTTTATAGATGATCAGATCAATTAAGTCTCCACACAGTAATACGGGGCAAGGCTGCTCTTTGTGGAATAACTTGCCGCTTGATGTGAAAATGGCAACTTCCCCTCTTAAAAAAGACCCTTAAGTCCACTCCTGTGGACTCGCCTGTACAAATGGTAATTTATCATCTTACTATTTTATTATTGCCTGTAGTGGCTGCTGCTTACATGTGGTTTTATATGGATACTTAGCAATACCTTCTAGAAAAAAAGCCATAGAGTGGCAAAGAGAAACCCGCAGTGTGCTATTAATAGCAATGATAATGATTTGCTTACAAAACAGAGCAGTGGGTTACATATACCACCTCACTGCTTTCTGCGAATGCCGATGGTGGAGAGCTGAGCCAACATTTCTCTGCGAGAAATACACACACACACAAACACACGAACACACGGAGGCCTAAAGAAGTGTGTTACAGTGTGTGTGTGTGTGTGTGCAGATCCAAAGCATTACGGACTACTGCACAGGGCTGCACAATGACACCAGCCTCCGTATTAGCATTCACTTCTTGTCTGCATGCTGTTAACTTATTTGCTCAGTCATTTCAGGTTGCTGAACCGCTATGAGGCATTTGTCTGGATCACAGCTCCGACTTTGTGCGGCTGCAATCACTCCGCTAACTATGTCTACGGGATTACATAAGAGCAACAACTGATTACAGCCTTTGTCAGATGGGAAAAAAGCTAAACTTTGATGTTCATTTTGCGTCAAGCCAAAGACACATCGTCAGAAACACTTTAATCAGGAGCTTAATCGAAGCTTACTCATCTAATGTGTTCTCTAATTTATTGTCTTGTTTTTTTTAGTGCCTAATTGACTTCCTTAATTAAATAATAGTAGAGGATGATTTTGCTCCTCCAGATTTTCTCAATGACAAGGGCGTGGTCCTCAATTATAGTGTAGCTGGGACGTTATAAATATCCCCACAAAGGGCTGAACTCCAGATGGGACAGAGGTCAAGGCAGCCTAGCTATTATTAGGCCACTGTATCAAGTGGTGTCCTTGCCAATTATACTACTCTCTCTTTCTTAAAGCGGTATTGTATTTAACTCAGTTACAGCCTTCCGCTGTGTTCGGGCCTCAGGAGAGTGGGGCTCCGTGGTCTCCTGCCGAGGAAGGGTATGTGGGGAAATAAACTGCGGTCACACCTCGGTGTCACCCTGCCAGCAAAGCAGCGGAACCGTAAGAGATGTAACAGTGTTGGAAGTGCTCAGCATTAACAATAGCTGCTGTGCTTCTACAGCTGAGTCATAAGACTGGAGTCACCAGTGCAGATAGCTGCCCAATACGCCTGCAGTGCATTAGATATCAGGATAATGTACAGTGTACAACAGGAAGTGCTGTGAAAAAATAAAGCTGCTCAATGCAAATAAATAATCCAGTGAGCTAAAATTTATAAAACAGTTCCCTGTTAACCTCTCTGAAGTAGTGTCAAGTACTTTTGATTATCAGTTTCAAGCTTGCATTATGCAACAGAACCAGTGTGGTCTGTAGGTCTGTAACTGCTGAAAACAGTTAGGCAAACACAAACTGGTCTCTGCAAAACACACTTGTGTTTTCCAGCCTAGAAACAGGACGATGTGCCCAGATGCATCCGGTCTCTCAATCTCAGTCTTAATTTGTGAATAAGTCCTTGATATGTCTGCTGCTCGAGTTATTTTCAAAACCCTTTAAAAGACAAACAGATTTGAAGCCTCTGCTGCTGTTCCAGGGCTGCACTGCTGCATGCAGTTCAATGCTTTGTGGAAAAAAATCAATGCACACTTCGGTGGATACACAGCTCAGACTACCTTTTACAGAATCTTCTCCTGCATAGCTTTATCCTCCAGATTGATTTACTCATTCGTTAATGTAGCTTTGATAGCACTTGATTTTGTGCTGTTGTTCTAATCCGAGCCCAACAAGGTCATGTGAAATAGTGAATTAACTGCCTTTTTGGGACGAGGGAGAGTTCGGATAATGAGCGTTCTTACAAAATCCGCCCCTCCCTTCGCCCTCTTAAAATTCTGCCTGTGCCTCACCTTGCTCAGCTAATCCTCCCAAGGCTGTAATGAAAGATACACACGTGCACGTGTGCAGACACACTCGCACACAGACGCTCGAGCGCGTCCATCAAAGAGGGAGAGGCAGACGAGCTAATGGACTTGCACTTGCTGACTGTCAGCAGGCTCTGTTTTCAGGCCGTGACTGAACAGCTCGCCGTGTTGCACAGTAACATCTGGTCGGCATTGTTTTGTTCAACGAGTCGACAAGACATTTGTGGTCTCCTGAGCCGGATTACTGTATGCACACTGGGAACAAGCCCCAGGGTCATCCATAAAGACTTTAAATCGATGCACAACAATGTGTCTAGTGTCATCGCTACCAAATCCAGCCTAGTTATCAGACACATGTGCTTCAATTTACTGTTTCTATAATGTGTCAAATATTCTGACAATATTGTAATATGGTTTCATTTCATTAAGACATTACATTCCATTAGGTTAACACTTAACATTTTACTTTGCCATATTATACTGTTGAATAAATGTCCCTGAAGGTTCTGTGATATTTAACAGTAACTTCCAGTCCTACAGGAGACATATGTAAACCTCTTCATCGTCCTCACAGTTGTAAAAAAAAAAACTTAATATCCATTTCGGCTTCTTTTGAAAACTGAATTCCTTGAACTGAGGTGACGAGAGGCAGACCTCATCCTGTAAAGCAGACCTTGTCCTGTGAAGCAGCTGAGAATTACCAACACAGAGAGGTCGTGTAATTACATTTGAGCAAATGTTTTGGGACCTTGAAGCTTTTAGTGCTGGTGGAATCAACGCCTTTGTGCTTCACCGCCACCTTGGAAAGGTGGAGAAGACTTGTTTACCGGTGCTCTCTTGTTGCCATAGTGACCGCAGCAGCGTGCTCGGGCTCTGAAAACCTCTGCTTCGGTTGCAGACAGCTGGGCAATGTATGCCGTAACCCACATTATTGTCCTGTATGTGCGTGTGAGTGGGTTCCTAAGGTCGTATGTAACTAAGACGGTGCCACAAACATTCATTTGTGTTGAAATGTCTCCATTTACTTGCTCATCATTCACGTATTTGCAGCAAATGAGAAATTGTGCATTGCATATTGGAGTTTTCCATTCATATTCAGACCTTGTCATTTATTTATTGAAAACCCAGGCTGTCTCTGAGGGGACTGTCATGTTGAAAAGAAGTTCTCCTCTTTCATACGCACGACGTCCTGTGAATTTGAATCACAACGTTGACTGGCTTTCTATTTTCGTTGTTTGTTTCACCAAAGGCGTTGTGTCCATGTGTACGCTGACACTCTTAAGAACAGAGATCAGCTTTTTAAATCGTCTTTTAGGTTCCGCGTTGTCACCGATCTCTCTGCAAACCCCTCTCCTTTGTCGCTCTAATCTCACATATACCCTTGCATACGTGCCACATGCATATTCATATTCATGTGGCATGTATGCCAGAAATATCTATTTCATGGCCACATGCATCTGCACACACACTGGATATATTTATTCATAAGCTCATTAGACGAGTGGATTTGCCTGCTGTCATCCATCACGCTGTCACCCATCCTCAGCCTGGCACACACTGACAACAGAATGGCAGGAAAGAAGTCCCCGGGATTTAGTCTCCTGGAGCCAGTACTATAGAGGGGATTTACTCCAATAGACAGAGTCTCACTTCGTCATTTTGTAGAGGTGAGATCAGGCAGACGAAAAACAAAAAAAAATGGTAATCTCTCATTCGCTGTTCATCCAAAAAATTTTATATTCTGGAGGGGAAACAGACACACTGTGACGTGAAGGCTCAGACCATCACACTCTACTTGTAGCTTGTTACAAGCTAGTGCAAGCTGTTGCAAGCTTGTCGGTGCAGGTGCAAGAGCTGCTTATCAAAATAGGGCAGCGCTGTGGTCTGGAAGAGAGAAATAGAAAAAGAAATTCTGTCCCTTTTTGCTTTGATTGTGGCAAAGAATTTCCAGCTGTTGCATACTTCTGTATCGCTTCCTTCTTCAGTGACCTAACACTGACTTTTTTAACACTAGCAGAGCAAGAGAATAACCTCTACTGCATATGTGTGTGAAATCTCGTATTGTAGTGATTAATGAGGATGTGAACTGGAGATTTTTGAGCTTGCTCCAAACGTCTCCTTTCTACTGAAAATACATGTGGATACATAGATATAAATGCATATGAAAATGTAGACGTTTATATTCATTATATAATGACGGAGATTGTTCTCAGTTCTGTCAAGTTAAGAAGAAACAGTTACACTCCATAAAAAGCAAAATGAATAGTTAAGCTGGTTACTGTCTGTCTATAACCCATGAAACATTGATTAAAATACGACACAGTGGTTTAAAAATGTTCTCTGAGATGTATGTGAGCCTGTTTGTCAGAATATATCAAGTATGTCTCCGTCAGAGAGCCTGGCAGTTGATGTGGGTAACTCTGGTCCCTTCTTCCTCCTGGCTGTCAGTTGTAGTTTCTCACTGTGGCATCTGTGCTGGCTCCCGTCCTAGATGTGGTCAATTAGCTGAGTCCACTCCAGACTCCATACCAACACAGTATTAGCACTCTGTGTGTGTGTGTGTGTGTGTGTGTAGCATCTACTTTGCACACAGTCACACAACTCTGAAGGAGTATGTTATTTCCTCCGCCAAATACATTTAGTTTTTGTTTATTTGGCTGTGTGTGTCTGTGTGCAGAATATCTCTTGACAATCGATTTCAGTGACATGACGGACGATTAGACCCCATGGACCCCTGACAGAAGGTTCTCAGGTCAATATTTCATAATGCTTCATAATGTTTTTATGACCAGATACCTTCAGAACCTAAGACACAAGCCTCAGCAGTACTTTGTGAGGTCACACCCTCTCTCTTTTCCCCCATGCTTCAGCTTCTCCACTGTAAAACCATCAAAGGATAAAATGCCAACAAGTAATTTCTATTATGTACATGTGTTTTATAAAGTATTTTTGCAGTGACCAAAAGTGCATCCTCTTCCAGCATCATCTGCTCTCTACTGTTTCTGTCTGTCTTCACATAAACTACAACACTGGCTACAGTATGTAGACGGAAAAGTGCAGATCTCCACCCTTTGTGCCTGCAGAACACACACACACACACACACACACACACACACACACACACACACCTGCATATATACACATAATTCAGGCATCAGCTGTAAGATGAAACCTAAAGAGAAGTAGTGAAGAGCGTGTTCTTGTTCTGCGCTCACTGCTGCTCGAATAGACCGCGTGTCTCACGATTCTCTGCTCACACCACTCTGGTTCAGTGGATGGCTTTGGACATAAGCACTCACCCATAATAAGAATGGTTAATAGTTGCAGCATGTATTTTATTTAACCGGGTTAGTCAATTATGAAGAAGTTATGCTTAAATCCTTCTTTTTTTGGACTGTGTTGTTTACATTTATGTGTTAATCATCAAACCATTAAAAGCAGGAATGAATCACTCTGAGTGGATGGTAAAGGTCTGTCCGGCATCTCTTCCGCTGTGACTGGATGTGTGTGCATTCATGAAACTATACGTTGGTTCGGAAAACGGTGCCTTCAGTCCCTGTGCTGTGACCAAGAACCAAGAAAAACTTTGTGTCACAGCCACCCCCTCGTCTTTCAACACTCACTCTCTATTTCTGCATTCTCTGGTCAAACGGACGTGTTTGATGTCTCAGACTTTGTGCTTGAGTCAGGTGCGAGGACATTCCCGAAATGGATCCCGTTTGCATTCTCGGTGTGATTATGACACTGGGCAAACAGACACGGACACAGGCTTCATCTTTGCACTCCAGCTTTTCAGTTAACGGATGCATCTTGCCTGCTCCTTGGTGAGTGTTCGGAGTTAAAGAGGAAATATGGTGATATGTTCACATTTCATCTGGGGGTTGAGGTTCTGCTGGTGTATTGGTTTGCCTTAACCGAGCTCAGAATGCCCATGCTGCTTGTTTGCTCACGCTTTAGTTTTATATGACCCAAGGCAAATACGAAACTGCCTACGAAAGCCCTTAGGATGTTTTCATTTTATCAGTGTTCTGCTTCAAGTTCATAAGCTCTCTGTCTTCCTCCCTTCCTCCCTTTCTGTCCTGTCCCTGTCACTCCTCTCTTATCTTCTTCCATCTCCCTGATCGGTGCGTTTGTGTGTGTTTCTCTGTGCGTGCGCGTGTGTGTACATGTTGTCTCCTTCTCTATATGTGTGTATGCTTTCTGCTCCCAGCCCCTCTGCGGAAAGCAAAGTTTGTGGAGAGCCCTCGCATTCCACAATCAGAGCTTGGCTCCCCTACACACACCTCCACCACTGCCAAGAATCCAGACCTGGACACATACTGCCCTGGTAAGTTTTTTGGCCAGCTCAACCCACATTTTGTTGTGTTACTTTATGCATGTTTGTTCCCGTCTGTGGATGCAGCAGAGAGACACCGAGTGTCGGGAGATGGGGAGTTTTTTTTTTTTTTTTGGTTGACCACTTATTCTGCCGGCTGCGTTAAACACAAATACATTGCTAAGGTTGTTAATGAAATAGCCTGTTGGTGCCAACAGTGTCCGTTCTCGTTACCTCCTCCCCCCTCTGTGTCTCTAATCCCCCCTCGCTGATTTCTCACTCTACCACCGCTCCTCGGACGCAGAGCTTCTTTAGGTGCCGTCGCTGTTTTCTGTTAACTTCACAGTTGGCGGTTCTGCTTTAATCCTGTGTACAGTCTAGATTTCTCTCTCCCCCCCTCCATCTCTCCTTGTCAAACCCCTTCTCTCCCCCTTGTCTCTCCCCTCCTCGCACAGGGGAGGACAGTAAAGCAGGTCGCTTGAGGATAGCGCTCTGCTGAGATTTGGTTCTGGTGTATTTGCTTTCTCATCTTGCCTCTCCTCTTCCTGTTGCCACTGAGAAACGTGGTGTTTGCGTCCTGGTCTGTCTTGTTGGCCTAACCCATGGTGGCTGTGAGGATAATGCTGCAGCACCCCTGGGCTGGATGAAGACTTGAGGGAAATGGTTAATGGGGGTCTCATGGCTTTACTGCTGTAATTTAAGAGGAAAATGGTCGAAAGACTGCTACCAACCATCTCCGTCTGTCAACCTCTTCTGCTGAGCTTCTGCTCAATGGGAGCTCTAAGTAGGTGATACATACTCTAAAATATGTAGTATATTCTAGTATGTCTTAGTTCTGTAGGTGTAAATGGTATTTTATAACTCTCTGTTGAATCCAATGAACCGAGAAGACTGTTAACCCCGGCTTTATTTTGCATCAATGCTGCGAAATAGACTCTGGAACAACCCATTAGTTGTGATGAGCTGCTAAGAGCTCCTGCAGATGTGACATTTCAGGGTTGAAATGGTAATCTCCGCCATCACTGGGGCAGGAAAACAGTTGATTACAAAGAGGAATTCTCTGTCTGTGCAATAACAACTTGAGCTGGAGAGGAACCAGGAGGGCTGAGATGAGTTTTCAGGGGTGAGGACTTACACGTCCCAGGTGGACAGATGGACAACTTAGCTCTTAACAAGAGCTCCCTGGCATGAGTAGCAGCGGGGCTGTGACTTAAACATCTGATCTCATGCCAGTTCACACTCTGCTGCTGCTGTCTGCTGCCTGAAGGAAGTCATGCACTCACTGATTTTCTTTTTTATGGCCTACAAAGACATTTGTGGGTCCATAAATATGATTTGTGAATGTTTTGTGAGCTAACTTACAAAATTCACCACCAGCCGTCCTCCAGTAATGTTAAAACTCAGCCCTCTTGCTAGGTAAGCGCTAATTGAGCACAGATTTTTGAGGAAATATTCGCTGCTGAGGGGGCCATGATGGTGTCTGTGTTTGATCGACAGCAGTTGGCAGGTGCAACAACTACCAAAGAAAACATAAACCGATTTGCACTGTTGCTTAAAAGCCCCACACAGCAGAGAGTGACAACAAACAAACAGGATCTCATCGATGGTATTCCAATGAAATAACCCAGAGATAGGGGGCGCCAGAATTAAACCAAGTATATATTTACAGAGCTTTGTATCTATCCTATAGCAGAAATATATGCAGTTTAATCCCAGCTACACTTGGGGAGCTCATAGTGGAGGACATAGACCAAGTTTCAACATGATATAATAATAAAACCTTGAATTAAATGTATTGATATACAACTCAGATATTGTAAGTGTATTAAAATACATCGAATATATACAAAGAAGACTTGAGACAAAGTAAATTATACTTAAGTCTCTGAAAACTGTTTATATATGAACTAACAAGATAGAAATGAATATCTGGCAAATAAAATGCATCATTTCACATGTGTCACATATGAATGTTATCTTATAAAAGGTGATAGCGTCATCTGGAGATGGTCCCACGCTGTATCATCGTATCAGCCACTCCTAACCTGAGCCTGGCGAAAGGATCACAGTGTGCTTTTATGTTTGAAAAAAGATGCTGTTGCATAGATAAGGTAACAAATGTGCATGTGAGGAATGTGATATTTACTCTTTGGCCTCCTGATCGTCTCTCCACTCCCCTGGTTTCTTGATGATGTCTTAGTCTGGGCATTCGTATCTGCTCTTGTATGTTGTATTGTTGTTCTTGTTTTTCTAGCGAAGTGAAGTGAAGCTCTGAAACAGGTGTGAATCTACCTCGTTTAACCTGCAAACTCACTCTCACCTTCTGATCATTATGTACTGTACCACACTATATATGTCACTTCTTCTCTTTGACGCGTTCATTATACAGTGCACCTAAAAATATACATGGGTTACTTCCTGGATCCTGGTCATTGTTTGCTCTACATGATCCAGGTGTATCTATAAGAGGAGCCACCACACAGCACGTGCTGTCTTACCTGTAGCTCAGGTCTATTAATACCAACTCCTGTCCAGACCCCCCAACACACACACAGACACACACGTACTGGTGTGTGAGGGCAGATCTGTGGACGGCCGCGGAGAAACAGATGCGCTTGCACAGAAACACATTCCTAGCTGCGCGCAAAGATAGTTGCTATGGCAACCATCTGTCTCCTTCGCAGCTCAGGAATCCAGTAGAGAGCCGCGTGTGTTTGTGTGTCTGAGAGAGAGAGAGAGCGAGAGAGCGAGTTGAGGTTGTAGAGATGATGTGCTTTATGCCTTATGCTTTATCTTCATACTTAAATTTCATCATTAAGGAACTCGTGGTTTCTCTGGGATGAGAGTCATGAGAAATGTGTAAAACGTTTACATCATGGTCATATCTGTATCCTGGTTACAGCCAGAGGAGGGTTTAAAAAAAGATATGGATGGTGTCGGTGAGATTTAGTATTTGACAGCTTCGTGGTTACAGTGTAGTTGCCCAAAAAACTGGGCCATACGTTCGACTGTGTAGTATTTTTTTTTTTTTTTCTGAAGTGCCAGAGTTTAAGGATGTACAAAGGGATCGCCTATGTTTAGCTCAAGGGAGTTACTGTGGGCTCCAGCGCCCAGATTAGAGAGTTTGCTCCCACATCAAAAGAAAAAACACAGTCAAACTGCTCACCCCTGCACTGGGTCGTCAGCAGCAGTAAGACACAGACAAACACTCGCACAAACAGGCGAAGAGAGGCAGCCAGAGCCCTCTGTTTGATCACGGTCACGCCTGCACCCAGGAGTAATCGACTAATCAGTGTTAATGTATTCACTGCTTACTGCTACCAGTCTGTCAGCTCAGAAGCCTTCACTGCCTTCACAGAGCGTCTGTGCGTCTGAGCCGCCCCCCTGTGATATCAGGAGGTGGAACAGTCAGTCCATCTACTTACTTTTTCCCCACTATTGCAGGATTCCTATGGATTCAGGGGCCTTGAAGATCCCTCATGAACATATTCTGTCCCATATAAAGTGTATGCAGCTGCCTTGCCGAGTAGACGTATCCACCTCATCAAGGCTCCTATGTAATTAGCCGTATTGGACCTAATGTTTGCTGTGATTACCTCATTATTGGCTGCTGCTGTGTGTGTTTTTATTGAGGCATGGCAACATCCCCATTTGCTTCAGAGCTTTTTTTATTTTCTTCCCCTCCCTCAGAAGGTGGCTGACTCCTTTACTTGCTCACAGAGACATGGAGTCAATCTAATGAGGATCCTGATACGGCCTACCTACCTACCTACCTACCTACCTATCTACCTACCTGGGAGCCCTGGTTTTAGATTCCCTGACTGACTGTAGGTATTTGAACGGCCACAAGCTTTAGACAAACTCTCTGTCTTCAGAGAGGTGGGGTAGCGGCTGATACTGTCTAATGGTCGTCAGTCAGGGTTTAGTCTAAGCTACCTGCCAGTCTGGTCCGACCTGCCCGGCAGGAAAACGGGCGTGAAGAGGAAAAAGGAGGAGACAACTGGCCGCTAGCTGTCTCTGTCTCACTGCTGTTGCTTTAAATGCCGGGTGATCTCCTGGTGTTAATGTCTGGGCCAATTCAGAGGCTTATACATCCAATTACAGCTGTTTGTATTTAGCCACTAGTTACTCTCCTTATAACCAGCAGGGTGAGTAATTAGTGAACAATTCAGCTCTGAGAGTGACACTCCAGTGGCTGAAGTGAAATTGAATTGAAATTGATATAGTGGGCGCCTCCAGGGAATGATAGCCAGGTGTTATTGAAACACACGCTACGATACGCTACGTTTGTTTTGGGTGGAGAGTAACCAGGCAACTAGGTGACGAGATGAGGTCATTAAGGGGTTTTTTTTGGTTTGGATCCTTGTGCAAAGTTGGCAATTGAAATCCCTCAGCTCCACTACTCTGTGTGTGTGTGTGTGTGTGTGTGTGTGTGTGTGTGTGTGTGTGTGTGTGTGTGTGTGTGTGTGTGTGTGTGTTTGTGGTTTTTGATCATCTGATCATCACACACGGGCTCACCCTTGTGTTTTCTTTTCTCTCTTTAGTCCTAGGAGTCTGTAAACAGGATACAGAGGTGGATACACACCCACTTTGTCTTAGAAAGTCACCCACCGTAGCTCTCTCTCTCTCCCTCTCTCTCTCTCTCTCTCTCTCCCTCTCTCGCTCTCACATACACACACACACAGGTGAAGGGTGTATCTCATTACGTCACACACGAGCTACAGTGTTGATGAGTGGTGCGGAAAGAGCTGTCGTCAGCTTGCTAGTCATTGTGGAGAAGGCTTTCTGTAAACAGTTTGAAAGGATCCTTGTAGTTGGGGCTGAAGGGATTTTGAAGTTTATGTAAGAAGATACCTCGACCGAACCGTCCAGCTGCTGAGGAATGTGTGTGTGTAATGCACAGCTCTGAGCTACGAGAATACTCAGGTAGGGTGTTTTCATTTTGCCGTCCTGAGCTCAGGTGCCGTGTAGCCTGTGTCCGGGCCTGTTGTCGCTGCTGTGCCTCAGGAAAAAGCCGGCGTAGCAGTCGTGTTGTGTTTAATGTCTCCAGGAAAAGAGGATGTAAAATTGAAGCGTGCTTCTTTTGTGAGAATGGCGAAAGTAAGGTGCTGTTCAGCTTCTATCCGCCACTGACACACATTTTTTCCTTCTCTCCTCTCTCTCTTCTCCCGCCCCCACCTCTCCTTCCTCCTCCCGTCTCTCTGCCTCTGCAGGGGAGTCAAGCCAGGAGCTGGGCCCCCCTCCGTCGGTGGATGAGGCAGCCAACACATTGATGACGCGCCTGGGTTTCCTTCTTGGAGACAAAGTGAGCGAGGGGCCAGTGGGTACCCAGTACAGCATGGAGGAACCTGAGGCGAGACAGGTAAAGGTGTAACTAACAAACTGTTTCCTTTTTAACACTCTTTTCATCACTCTTACTGGAAAAAACTCACAGCTTTTTATCTTTTCTCCACTTTTTTTCCGAATTTGTTTTATCACTGTTTGTTATTCATATGCTTTATCCTAATCTAATCGTCTTATTATTGTGTGTGTGTGTGTTATTTTGACACATTCCTATTGTGAGAGATTATTGCTTGGGAACTTGAACAAACATGCAATCGCCTGGTTCGATCTATTTTGACATTTATCCTCATAATATGCTTGTTTACACTTGGTTTTGACACATCTTTGGATGTCACGATAGCCAGATCAAAAGAGTTCTCTGTAAATTGCCCTCAGTCTCCACAGCGCATTGGATTGTGAATTTATCAGAACATCCCCATCAAACATCAGATCAAATCTACGTGCCTAATTAGACTTGTATAAAACAATTTCCATGTGCGCTTTCATCTTTGCTTATTGAAAGCAGGTTTCTTAAGTTGGCACGGCAGCAGGTCGGGCTTAACGTTTTTCTCCTGTACCGTAACCTTTCTATTCGTGAATTTGGCAGTTGTGCAACAAACAGCTTTTGGCACTACGGACACACTCTGCAGCAGATGCCTTGGTTTCTCTACCTAAACCTGATTTGACAGGTATGATTTCTCCAAACCAAGGGAGAGAAACAGTTGTGGCAAAGAGAGAGAGAGAGGGGGGGGAGAGAAGTAGAAACAGGGATGGGAAAAGGGGTAAACCTGTTGCTGGAGCATTTTAAGCAGGCCTATGTATGGGTTTGCACTAAAGCAGTGTGGATAAGCGATTAGACTGATGGACTGCCTGTGCTTGATGTGAGCACTGCTGTAGCAGTGGGGGTGTATAAATTGAGAGAGGTTTATTCAAGCGGCTCTTTTTAGAGACGTGACTCATACTGGCACCCCGCTGCATCGTGCACACAGTACAAACTTATTATTTTAGATATCTGCCCCAAATGCTGTGCTCTGCATTGCATTTCTGTTTGATTCATTAAGCGCCAAAAATGACAAGGATTGCCTTGAGACACCATCTATTAGCAGATACAAGAGTGGGCTTTTGTTGTAATTTTCCTAATTTGCTTGGGATTTACTATCTCTTTCAATGCACTGCACAAATTACAGTAATACAGTAGATTCAGATTCAGATGCTGAAAGTCTCCTAACATGGCCTGTTTTATCCTATAGTTAGTTAAAAATGAAGCCAGGTAGATTTTAACTTTGTATAAAAAGAAGAATTGAGACCACTAACATGGTTAAATTCCTACAAAAGCTTATGTCTTTGCTGCGAGACTTCACCAGCTGATGGAGCAAGGTGACCTTAACTCGCAGAGAGTGCAGTTAATTGCCTTTCATACTCTCCTGCTCCGGCTCCCCGAATAGACGCAACGTTCCGACTTCAATCCAATCCCCGTGTGACGTTTAAGGTCAGAGCCGCGCCAAGGCGAGAGGTTCATTATCCCAGCAGATGCAGCGCAGAGCTGCACTGTCACCGTGGGCGGCGTAGAGCTTTGAATCCGTTCGTGCGTGTTTGTTTGTGTCGGGGTCGAGCTCGGGTAAACGTGTCACATCCATGAAGAGAGCAGAGGGCAGCGGTGACTGGGGAAAAAAAAGAGAGTGATAAGTTGTGAGCCAGTTTTAGAAGCAGTGCGTTGACTGCTGTCAGAGTTGGTGATTCAACCACTGGGTCAGTAGCACGTCTTCTGACTAGTACTGAAACAAAATGATTGGTCAAACAACAGGAAGATAACCAACAGTTATTTATTACAGTGCTCCTCCTCGGTCACGCACACACACATTGATGGCATCGACTTGGCCAATCAGACTCAGCTCGGGATCAGTGTCTTGCTCAAGGACACTTACTTTGACATAATGGACAGCAGGATCAACACAACTGTCCTGTGATTCATTAGCAACTCGTTCTGACTCCTGAGTCACAGCCATCCCAACAGTTGATTGACAGATCGATCAGTAGTGAAAATAATCTTTGGTTGACTGTAAATGTATGTAGATGTGCTTTCAGTCTTCCTCCTGCAGATTAAACTGGACTTTATTTTGCCTTGATCACAGTTTTACCTTCCTGTTGACCTGAACCTGTGCAGTACAGTTAAAGACGTGCATATCTCTCTCTTCATATCTGTGGATGCTACGTGTATGCATCTTGTAGGTTTTTGTACCAGTGTTGTATATTTGGGGGAGAGTGCGTCTGTGGGAATGTTTTTATTTTGTCCCCTGTGGTCTCCTGTCTCCTAACCTGAGCCGACAAAGACAAGGGTCACTGCAGGGCGTCAAAACAATGCTGGCACTAGGAACAATATTTATTCAGAATATGTATGGGATTTCAGTTTTAGTTGTTTCTTTTTTTTTAAACTTAATTGTAGTCGTGGCAATCAAGAATAAGATATGCATGAAAATAGGTATGTCAGCGACAGCAAGGCGGTAGCGTGCTCACTTGTCACAAAGCTCCTACAATCCTCCCACAAGTTCGAGAGGACGTTTACAGCCACAGATGTGCCGTGGAAATGTACAGAATCAGGGGTTTGCAGAATTCCTCTTTTTGAAAACTGCAATAGCGAAGCGACATTTTCATTTGTATGTGACTCACATTTAAAGTTCAAGCGTTGTACTTTGCCATTCAGCCCCCTGTGTAACTGAGTTGCTGGAACCAAACTGATCTTTCTGAAATGGGCGTGTGCACGTGTGTCTCTTCCAGGGCCAGAACCAGAGGATCAGCCCGTGCTCCACACTGACCAGCAGCACTGCCTCTCCACCTGCAGGCAGCCCCTGCTCCACCCTCCCTCCTGCCATGCCCGGACAGGCTGGCAACAAGGACTGCGCCTACGGTTCTGTCACCAGTCCCACCTCAACACTGGAGAGCAGGGACAGCGGGATAATCGGTGAGATCTGCACACAGGCTTACAAATGACAGCCAAATGACGTGATTGATGAGTGATGATTATTTTCAGATGCTGATTATTGCATGATTGGAGCTTCAGTGCAACAGACATATATCAGACATGTGTTAGTAGGATTAGTTTGTTGTTGATCTTTCTAACACTGAGGAAAACTTCTATCACCAGAGCTGTTCTTTAACGTTGTATAAGAATGAGCAAAAAAGACTTCTTTCATCTATTTTACATTATTTAGAGCTTGTTATTGATGGTAGTGAAGCTCTTCTGAATGAAAGACGTCTGAACCGTGTGCAGACCTAATAAAACATATCTGAGTACACTCCACCTGGTACATGATCTGTTTCAAGTCCAGCTGTGGTGCTTTTCATGCACAGTTAGAACCGGTCTGTACCTGAAAACTGAAAAACAGAACTGGTGTGTGTGTCATGTTGACATCAGCTATGTCATTGTTAACAAGAGAAGAGAAGGGATATTTTTACTGATGTGAAGCTCTTTGCAAATGTCAAAACAGGCACCTCTATTGTTTCCTGGCAACAATGGTGAACACCTGCAGTTTAATGAAGAAAGTATTACATCAACACACCACAGATCAGTACAGAATAACAGTAAATAAGTGTGAAAGCAGACAGGTTGGGTGAGGTGACGAGAGGATTGTCAAACTGAAACAAAGCCAGTGAGAAAATGGCTTAAAAGTGCGACGCGCTCCCTCAGTTCTCGCAGCGATTCCAGTTGTAGCTGTATAACATAACAGCACTGAAGACGCTTATTTTGTTGCAGCTACTCTGACCAGCTATTCTGAGAACATGGAGCGAGGCGGCAAATACGGCGAGGGATCCCGGGGAAACCTCAAGCTGTGGCAGTCCCAGAAATCAGGCATGGACTCGTTCCTGTACAGGGTGGATGAAAACATGACCGCCTCCACCTACAGCCTCAACAAAATCCCAGAGCGCAACCTGGAGAGCATGTCCTCCCACTCTGCCCACTCTATCCCTCTGTACCTCATGCCCCGCCCTAACTCTGTGGCTGGTGAGTCCCTTCCTCTTTCCCTCCCTCCTCCCTCTGTCAAAGTAGAAAAGGAGACAGAAATAAGGTTATTTACAGGTGTGCAAGTCAACGTATGGTACTTTTTCTGGCTAAACTGGATTGTTACTAGTGTTTGTCACGTTGCACCCTATTTCTGACTCGTTCCCTTTCTCGCTCCCTCTTCACTCCTTTCATGCTCTCTTTCCTCGCCTGTTTCCTTCCTAGACGAAATGTGATTCTCTTTCCTTTGAATTCTGGGATGTTTATTTGTGATTCCCGTGATCACAAATGTAACAATGAAACACTATTAAAAGATATTTATTCACCGTGATCTATAACTTAATTTAATCTATATTAATACTGTGGCAAAAGAAACTGACTAACTTCCTCAAATCTGAACCTTATGACTGAATGAGCTCAGCTGTGCTTTGATTTGGTTCTGTTTGTTGTCATTTTACAGCATTTTTTTTTTGAAGATTTCAAAGGAGGAAACTGCTAATTTTCAGATTTCATAGGGTTGCAGCTGCAAATCTGTGATGGTATTTTTTGTTAAGCTCTCATATCCGTCTACAGTGGATTGACCAACCGAGCAGAATAATAGAGGCTGCGAAAAATAGCTTCAGCAGTAGAATAAACTGCATCAGGAAGAATCTCACACAGGAAAACTGGCATTTGTATTGCTGACAGACGTTTCATTGATGTGTGCGTCCTATTTAGGCCACAGCGGCTACAATCAGGCTTCATAAAATAAGAGTAAATGCATCAGGAGAAATGTCAGTTTCGTAACAGTGAAGTAGTCCTAATAGGCTCCACTGTATTATTGTTGTCATCATCAGAGAGGATGTTACAGACAATGAGGTCTGCTATGCTCTTGGAAAGAGTGTGTGCGCACATGCTGTAGACATGTCACTAAACAGCGTAATATGCCTGACGAGGCCCCTCTCTCTGCAGCTGTGACCCTCTCTTTATGCTGGTCATGTTCTTCTGTTTGACACTGCTGTCTGGCAGTGCAACGACTCTGCCGGGTTTAGACATTCACCCTCAATCTCACGTCCGCCCCTCAATACCCAGACCTTCAAAGCAGACGAAGTGAGCTGGAGACGGCTTAGAAGACGTACTATAAGCTGTAGACGATGCAGAAAATAAAAAATAAAATAGAGAGGGAGTGAGTGGGAGGCAGAAAAAAAAATATACGTGATGTTTTTTTCTGACGGCATTTGTATTTGTCAGGAATTCCATATTGAGGAGAGGAAGATGGATACATGTGGAAGAGGGGTGGAAGAGAGTTTCATAATCTCTGTCTCTCTCTTTCTCTCCCTCTCCTCCACAAAGAATTATTAGATGATGTAGGGATGGGAGGAAAGCACAGGCTGAGGATTGGCTGGACTCACACAGCAGTGGAACATCAAAGCCCCAGGCATTAACCGTTTCTATCCCCCAGAGTGACAGAGAGAGTCGCTTTGATGTGTGGAGAGAGCGGGAGAGAGATACGGAGCGAGAGCAGAAGGCGACTGGGGAGGAAAAACGAGGACAGGGGGGTTGGGTTTGGGGGGGGGTCTGCTCTATTACTTAATGAAGGCAATGCGTTGGTAGAGCTGACGATGGATATGGAGGAAGGAGTAACTCAACACTCACATCACATCACAGCCCATCAGGAATTAACTTTTCATTTAGTGAGAAACTGTAAATAAGTACAGGAGGCGTACAAGTGAACCTTTCTGACAGTTCATCGTGGAAATAAGTAATGCTAAATGTAGGGAACTGAGGGAGAAGAAACAGGATGGTTTAAACCCTGTCTACATGTGGTATTTACATGTGATTTGTGTCTGGATACTAAACAGACATCTGATCCACAGGCCTTTGCATTTGAGCAAAAATAAAAAAACACTGGTTGTCGCCAGCCAAATAATTTTTTCCCATTTTTAAAATCCCTGGGAACCTGATATGTTTTTTGCAAGGTTTGTGGTTTGCCTTTATTTTTCGTATCTGTGTTGTTATTTTAGAAGCTATTCACAACCTAATTAACAACTTAAAGACGTCATAATTTCCAGCACACATACAGAACCTGTTTGGACTGACACAGGACGTCAGAGGATGTGCAGTCAGAAGACAGTACTAACGTTTGCTGATGATAGACCTCTGTATTTATTCATATTGTAAACTGTATTTATCATTTAAAATATGAACAATTTTTTAATTTAATTTAATTTAGGTTGTAAAATCAGCTTTTTCTAGAAGAGACCATGTTAGTTTTCAGACTTTGTAATAGATTTAATTGAGTTTTTTTTGTTGAAAACTCATGAGTTGCAGTGAATTATTTTGATACTGATGGTATCTGAATGTCAGGTATAAAAGTGTGGGTCAAGGAGATTGTGAAATCTATATTCATACAAAGACTAAAGGACTACAAAAGAAACTTTGAGATTCAGTGAACTCACTCTGTAGCCTCTGAATTCACAAAATTAAGATAACAGCTCCCCTGAGATAACATTATTCAATTTGGGGGGCGGACAAGTCTCATTGATTTCCTCTTATGCCATCTTTTCCAGATTTCCTTTTGGTCTCTGGTTCCACCTCTGTGTATATATTTCGTGTAAAACCCAGAAATGTTGTTGGTTAAATACGAAGACCTGTATTATATATCATCTGAATTCATCTCCCGGGGAGATGAGAGGAGAACGGTGAAGCGTTTAGAGCACAGGCAGCCACCTCCTATCTGAGATGACTAGTCAGCTCCCTGGCTGATACCGTGACTGGCTCTGGACGGCAGCCCAGGTGGTCTTTGAGCGTGTGTATCTGTGCGTGTGCACACATGCGTCCACGCTATCAGTCACTCTTTCAAACAGGAAGTGTCTGAAGTGGCTGTCATTGCCCAAAGGCAGCGAAGCCCCCTGCTGCACATTTTTCCTCACTTTCTTTTTCCTACTCCGTTCCTACCCTCTCCTGCTTCCGTACACTTATTCTTTCCTCTTTATTTCTTTTCACTATGGGTGCAGTCTTAGCGCATTGGCACAGGAACTGTGAATGTGATCCCCAGCAGCCTGCTGCATTGCAGATAGAGATGATGAGCACACAGATTTGACTCCTCACATTCGAACACAGTTGAAAGAGAGAGAAAAAAAAAGACTTTTCAGCCCAGTAGCCCTGAGTCATTCTTCCTTGGTTAAGCAGCAGATTAAAGCCTCCACTGTCCCTGCTTTTATCCCAGTCGGATGACCAGCACCCCCCATTCCCATCATGGCCAAGCCTCCAGCATTCTCAGCTGCCATCCTCCATTTTGGGAAACCCATGTGTCTCATTTTTGTGTCCACGGCCGGGGTGACTCAGGCAGTCAGCGACACACACACAGCCATACACATGCTCAGTACTTCACTGAGCTTAGCTCAAGCAGCACAGGCCTCATTCTCGCTTTACCCTCCAAGGACAGGACAGGATCAGTGTTGAGGTGCTGGTGAGTTTTACACCGGTGAGAGGTGGTGAGCTCAGAGACTTGGAGGGATTACCATGTCTCAGTTTTTGGACTGACTGGAGAGAGACTGGAGGATAATGTTGGGAAGAAGCATGAGTTGCCAGGCACACTTTCTCCCAACTCCTTGAATTTGGCTTGGGATCTCAGGACTTCAGAGCATTTCAGGTATAGTGATAGAGAAAAGGAGAATCCAAGCTTTGGTTATACTGACTACTTGCCCATAGGTTTCTTCACTTCTGAGGTTTACACGTGACGTAGAATCAAGTTCATTGTTTACTCACACTGGTGCCATCTGATCTCATTTAACATTCACGGTTCCAAGCATTGGCTCGGAGGACGCAGCGTGGTGTGAACAATCAGCAGCCAGCGTCAGACTGCACTCACTCCATGAATAAGACATTTGTCTGCTGAGCTAATTAATCCTGAGAGGGGCCGGATGGCATCTGCCTCCATGCCGCGTGACAGACACCGAGAGGGGAGCATTTTAGGATAGAACCATGTAGGGCTGGCTCTTTGCTGTAGGAGTTAACAAGTATGAGAGCAGGAGTCTGACAACTGCCTCAGGACACTGGCATGAACTTCTGCCCCCTTCTTTTGTGTGTGTGTGTGTATTATGGGTTGTTTACTGTGTGTCTCTGTCAATGTACATATACATGCTGACATTAATAAATGTTTTCTCCTCCTCTCTGAAACGCTCCTTCCCTCCCTCCTCCTCTCTCCACCACACACACAGCTACCAGTTCGGCACACCTGGAGGACTTGGCATATCTGGACGAGCAGAGACACACTCCATTACGCACCTCACTGCGCATGCCCAGACAGAGCACCACCTGCGGGCCGGGACGCTCCGGGCAGGACCTGAGAGGTGAGCAACAAGCAACAAGCCAGTGTTAAAGGCCTCCTTACTCCTCCATGTACACTGAACTGATTCAATGCTGCCTACGCTGAACGGTGTTCTACAGTGTCTCTGTGTCATGAGCGCTTCACACGTGACAGGTGTGAGTCTGTGTCACTGACATTAGCATAAATACAATACGTCTGCATGATAAAGTAGTTGATACATA
The DNA here is from genome assembly GCA_034779795.1 of Ctenopoma multispine. NCBI lineage: Eukaryota > Metazoa > Chordata > Actinopteri > Anabantiformes > Anabantidae > Ctenopoma > Ctenopoma multispine. The sequence continues at coordinate 14,408,355 of JAUYWH010000011.1, read as the reverse complement.
CCAGGGAGATCACAGTGGTTCTCCTTTTTAAAGAACTACACGGAAAAATATAACGAGCATCATCAAAATAACAAAGTGTAGTAGAATAATAAAGAGTTGAAGGCGTACTACAAGGCCACAGGTTAACATAAAACTGTATACTTTCATGCATTTTCTGGATCATTATTTGCTTTAATTAAACAGCAGACAAATGTCCTCCCTGCTTTGTCCCTGCACGGTCAGTGTCTGAAACCCTTAGGTTCCCTGAAAACATTTAGAATGAAGAATAAAATCACGAAACAGATTTGCTTTACAAAGATTCCAGCTTAGGAACTCACATGACACCCTGCAACATTTACACTGCCAACAAACTGCCAACTGTTTGCTGCAGCGACGTGGCACTGTAAATGCTGGCTGTGGCCATAAACACCAGAGTCTGACCTCGTGTGCAGACATTCATAGACGGAAAGCACTGCAGATGTATGTGTGTGTATATATATATATGAACGCACATCAGGCTTGTGATGCTGCTGAGTGTTCTTAGTGTACATGTCAGCTGTTGTCTGCTGTGTGCTTGTGTGTGAAACACAGGAGTGAGAGAGACTAAGGGAACACATAGAGTGTTTTGTCAGGTTGTGTCACCGCTAAGCTAAAATTTGTCTCCGTGCTTAACATTCACAGTCAGTGTGTGCTTCACTGCACACTGTTCAAGTCTAGCACACGGCGAGCGTCTCCACGATCGAGCAAATCACCTTAGCCTCCTCACCAAACGGCCAAATGGCCTTATGTCACAACATTATGTGTCCCCTCACCCTTCTTTCTCTGTCAGTTATCCAGTAATGAGCACCGTAATGGCAGTCCTCTGCCATCCAGGCGAACACAAATATGCGTCCATGTGTTTTAAACACCTGTTAAGACCCCACTTAGCTGAGAGTGCTCTCAGCTGAGCTGTGATGTGATTCCCCTGCCTGAGGGCCGCTAGCTGCAGACAAATGCAGAGTGAGGGAGTATTAGAAAGAAAGAGAAAGGTGGGGAGATAGATGGAGATGGACACGGAGAAAGACAAAACAGACAGAAGAGGTAGTTCGTCTCGATGCTTCGCTGTTACTGCCAGAGCCACTTGTTTCAACCGTGCTCCTCTAAGGGCAGCCAAGTGTGTTTACAAGCCAGCTGACTGCGTCCTAGCATGCTTTCTGCCTCCTCGGATCAGTGTCAGAGCCTCCCTAAGTGCACCGCTCCTGCGGTTTCTCCAGGAGAGACAGAGAACGAGACAGAGGGAGACGGGACGTGGAGACAAGCGACTTGAAGAACAGAGGGATTTTTTTTTCATTTTTTCCTGGCAGATGATTTTGGAACAAATATTCAAAAAACCTTTATTGAATGTGTAAAAATTGAGTTTTTAGACTTCTAAGTAGGGAATAATGAAAACTTGGTTGATTGTATGTGTGATTAGTGTAATATTTTCTGCCTGCATCCTTCTCTCTACAGTCACCACCAAATCAAAAGTTATATATAATCTAATAGCAAACTTATTGTACACGTATGTGTTGGCTGAATTTGATTAAATATGAATATAATTATTGCTTGTCTCCAGAGGATGGACCATGCTCATGCACCAAATTATCCTGATTGACACAAGTTATTGCGTAATGTGATTTCCTGCCAGGACATTTACACTTTGAAGTGATAACCAGTAGATAACAGCCAACCAAAGAAGCACATTAGAAGAAACTGACAGATGGGTGAATGGATAATATGTTCAATAATTGCCAATTAGGCAATGTAACTAATAATTATTTCAAATATCAGGCATTATATCACCCGGTGTTATTTCATTTATTAGGTTATTTGTATGCTTGTGCCTCAGAAAGCTGAAATATTTGGCACATTGTGCATCACAGAAAGAAGCTTGTCGGTTGTTTTTCTTCACATGAATCTGCTGGATGCAGACTTACAGATGGACTAGAGGAGAATACTGCTGGTTATGTGCTGGTCAGGTGGTAACCAGCTGACAGATGCAGCTCTGCATCCAGTCGGCTTTGTCGAATCTTCTTTTGATGGCAGCCATCGGGGGCCGAGCTGTGCTGCTGTTTTGAGGAGAGTGAGTCAGACTGTAATGGACCTTCTTGTGCTCCTGCCTGCCTACCTCTAAGATTTACCACCCACCTTATCTATTCACTGCAAACTCTCCCTCACATAACTGTACACTGCATGCACATTTTCTCCCTCGTTTATCTTTACTTTACCTCCCTTTGTCTTCGTCAGTCTCTGTTCCTACCCTCCTTCACTGTCTGTCTGCCTCTGCTCACACACATTAGTTTACGGTTGCAGCTTTATGGTTAACACATTTTTTAAAATTATTCCCATGTGTATTCCTTTAAAGGAAAAACTCATATTTTTTCATATTGTCTACAAATTGCATAAAAATATGAAAATGTTTCTTTAATTTAGTCTTAAAGTTTGATACAGCACAGTTTGTGTGCTGAATACTTCTATTACTGTTGATGAATGTGGTCATTGTAGTTTATTTTAAGTCAGTCCCACGTACTTCATCCTGCTGCTGTAAATACTCTAAGAGAAGTGCCCCTAAAATGCGCTATTAGGAACTAATGTGCTTATGTTAGGAAAGTCTTTTTAATAAAGTAACACCATCGTATCATTTAGCTCTGAGCATTAATAGAAACTTGAGGTTTACATTAAATAGAACCGCGGTAGTGTTTACAGTGAAAACTGATTTACAGCAAACAGACTGAAGGATGCCCCTATTGCTGTACTGGTGGAGGGAGGTAGATAACAGTCAAGATGTGATGGCCCTGTGTGAACATGTTTCTAATGAAACAACCGACAGTGAGTTTCTGATGATTATCTGGTCTCATTCATCACTTTGTTTTATATGTGTAATCTTAATCTGATATTATTACAACGATCTCAGAGACTTAAAGACGTAACGTGTAGGTCGGTGTTGGAGTTCTGTCGAAGGCTTTGTGTCTTATATAACATATTGACATAGTTTTCCTCTATTGTTTGGCTTCAAGACATAAAGTAAGCCAGTAAATCACACAGAAGCAGAGGAGATTGTTTGTGCTAAATCACAGTTTGTAGCCACAAGGAAGATTGGAGTATATCTTCACAGCACATGTGTTAGCCATAGGCACTTTCAAGTTTATTACGTTGCCTGTTGTGCACATTACGTAATACTCATTTTTTCTAACAGCAATTATGTAAGATGTTGCTGCATATGCCAGCTGTAGCTCCACATCCATTGTTCGGAGAAACTGACTGGAATTTTAACTCTGTGTCTGAAAACCCAGACAGAGGAAAGAGAAAAACAATCCTGTGCACAAACGCACAGATCGGCCTGAAGAAAAATCTTTCGCCTGACCTGACGTGAACCTCATCGCCAGACTCCACAACAAGCAAACCACTGCTCCTCCTCCTCCACCTGCCCCCGTCATTCCCTCTCTTCCTCCACTTATAGTCCGACTCTCTTCTCTTCCTCCCCCCACCTCTTTCCCACTTCCCAATCCTCTCCTCCTCTGCTTCTCATCTTCGTCCTCCTCCTCCTCTTCTTCCTCCTTCTCGAGGCTGTTTAGCCAACGTGAGTCATCCTCACCTGGTGAATAATTAAAACGTCTGAGACTCTCACTCCGTCTGGCCGTGGAGGATTGGCGGTAGAGGAGGGGGGAACGGGTGGTGGAGTGATACCTTGCTCGGTGTTGCCTGAGGGGGAGTGTTATGGGCAGGATTATGAGCGACTGCCATCCATCCATCCCTCACACGCACGTTTGCTTTCACCATCCTGGAAAGGCTCCCTCGGCCCCCGTTCACAACATGGCTGCTGTGTTTTCCCGGACACGGCGGAGCAGTTGTGACTGCACGACTCAACACGCACGAAGCGGTGTAATCGTTTCTACCATTTGGTGGATGGTGCCCAATAGTGCGAGGGTGTGTTTAGTAATGCCTCAAGGACAGAAGGAGCTTTACAGGCACGTTTGGCATTCAGTCACCCCCAAGATAATTGGATTAGCACCACTTAAAACAGAGTAGCTGTGGGTATTTAGTCTTTTACTTCAGTGGCCCATCCTATTGTTTATAGCACATTGTATATGGGGGGTTTTTACATTTCCCATCACCTGTGTTGCATCATGTTTATTCCTTCACAACACGACGCCACACCAGAGGAATGTTGCATCAGTTTGGGAATTTTTGATAGAAGCTAGTCATTGGTTTCTGTCTGACTGTGTGTGTGTGTGTGTGTGTGTGTGTGTGCGTGTGTGCGTGTGTGTGTACCTACTTTGGGCTGACTGTAGAAGTCCGAGTATTCTCAGCATGATCATTTCTTTTTTGTCGATCTGCGACTATAATATTATAGTATTATAATATAATACATTGACGGAGCCTTGCTCTTAACTAGGACACTGGATTCATTTACAGAAGACGTGAAGCTCTAACACAACACTTACTCTCCCCCCGTCCCGGTATATATTTTGGATTTCTGTACCTGTGCGCGGTAAATAAATTTGTGCTGACATAAAAATTCTGCTCACTTATCCCGCCTGTCTTTGGTTGTATGATACATATTTCCTACAGCGCTGACTCACTGTGTGCTTATTGCTAGTATGCTGCAGAGTGTGAAATGAACTACTGCACTGGCTTTCATCTGACCAGCAGCCGTTTCTCACTGCAGTCTTCAAGAGTCCGATCAAATTTAACCTCAGTAAAGCAACAGAAAAGAAAGACTGTGGTGAAAATTCATTTTATGGTTTGCCCGAGGTTTTCTGTAATAACTCCAGATTTGGGATTTATGTGCTGCTGAGGTTGATTACTTTATGTTAAGATGTGGCTAACATTAGCAGCTTGTAGCGCGCGCACACACACAAAGCAGAGAGTGAAGTTGAGGTTGGAGTCTCCCATCCTGGGGTCGAATTACTACTAGAACTGGATTAAATTACTTTTATGGGGATTGATTGATCTTACCCGGTGCAATGGAACCAATTAGACTCTCCCAAAAGTGCAAACCTTCTCCTACCTTCCCTCCAGACATGCTGAGCAATGCTCAATGTAATTCAAAGGATTTCAATTAGTGATCGACCTTGGTCTGGTGGTTCCCCATATTTTTGACATCATAATGTGCTGATGCTCTTGCTGCTTCCTCTTTTTTTTCTTTGAGCTACACCTTTGCACACTGCTGCCAGTCTCCATTCCTGCCCTCACTGCCTTTTCTTTCTCCCCTCTCTCATTGCTCTCTCTCTTTCTCTCTCTGTCTTTTGCTTGCTGTTCGTCTCAGCTTCTGCTAATAACACCCATGCCTGGCAATCCCAGTCACGTAAGTTACTTTCATTTTCATTTGTTGCACCAGGCGGCGTGTTCCGCTCACAGCCGCCCTGTTTGCTGGCTACTGCTTTACAAGCTCTAGTCAAGTGGCACACAAACGTGCCAGCCAAGCGTTTGTGTTATTAAACTCACGTCGCAAATCAGGCATAATTACCAGATGCTGGTCTAACATTTAAAGAAATGACACAGCAGATAGGACTTTTTTTTATTCTCAAAGCTCAAATCAGTTTAAAAGACAAGACCCAAGAGATGACACCCAGAAGCAGTAGACAAATTTATCACATGGCTTCAGAAGTTCATACCAGATTCATTTTACCCTCATTAGTTTTTAATGGTCCATATGTTCTGCTGAAAGATGTCCAACCTCTGGAGGACTTTAGTTTGATGACTCCCCCTAGTGAGTGTACTCAACAGTTGGCAGTGGCTGTTAAAGTAGTCGCTCCCTTGACTTTTTGCCGATTTTCTGCTGCTACAGAATGAACTCAAGGCAACTGTAATGTTTGATTGCGTTGTCGTAAATTATGTGCTAGGAAATCAAATGTAGAGCTGGATCAACATAAAAGTGTGGGAATTTTTCAGGTTTGCTTTGAGCGTTCTGTAAACTGTGTCATTACTTCATCTTTATCTTACTGTGACACCATAGCTATCATGAGAACTAGTTAAAGTTAACAGATCCAGGACCTTTGTACCAAGCAGTATGGTTAATATCTTATTTTAATTTCAGCATCTTTTTTTATAAAACATTTTTATTTATGAGACAGAAATGAGAATTTGTGTGTTAATGTATTTATTTAATCATATACAACATGTTCACAGTGAGACAGAGAAATACAGTCATATGCACAATATTATTTTAAGCATGAATTAATCTGACATGGTTTATAACTGTAACCCCGCTAACCACTTCTCTGATTCCCTGACACGGCAGTGCGTTTTGCACCCTATCGGCCTCAAGACATCGCCCTCAAACCTCTACTGTTTGAGGTGCCCAGCATCACGATGGACTCCGTCTTCACGGGCCGCGAGTGGCTCTTCCAGGAGATCGACGTCCACCTCAACAGCCCCAACGTCAGCACCAACCGCGGCGTGGTCGTGGTAGGCAACATCGGCTTCGGCAAGACCGCGATCATCTCTCGCCTGGTGGCGCTCAGCTGCCACGGCACCCGCATGAGACAGATTGCCTCAGACAGCCCTCAGGCCTCACCCAAACGTAGGCTTTTACCTCTCTCTAGTTGTGGTGTTTTAAAAATGTCGGACAGCCTCACCTCAGCTTTCAGTTTATTTCATGGCCGTGTAAAAACACTGTGGCACGTGCCGGAGCTGCTCGTGATGTTTGCCGCCTTGTGTGCAGATGGAGAGGGGCTCCCTCTCACCCAGCCGCAGCCCACGCATGGCACCCTGGGAGGAGGCAGCTGTCCTGGAACCCCCGAGATGAGGCGACGTCAGGAAGAGGCCATGAGGAGGCTGGCGTCTCAGGTACCAGATATGCACTCAAATTGCACTGACATTTACATTTCAGCCCCTGATTTACAGACGAGGCTTCAACAGAATGTAGCAGCAAGGCTGTTAAGTACGTAAATACTCTGCGATGGTTGATTGGTGTCGTGCTGTTTGCTTTTTACCTCCACTGCCTCGATTGCCCCCCCCTCCCCCTTTTACAAATGCAAATAGTCTATTTTTCAACCATTTACTCCAAAAATAAGAGTGCTTGTAGTGATTTTAATGTGAAATTTCCATCTCTCGTTTGATTGCTGTATTTTATGAGAAGATAAGTGCTGGAGCCCGAGCCACTCTGGAGCATTTCTACCTGCCCAAAGCTCCATTTCCTCCTTTTCCTTTCACAGCTGTGTGAAATGAAAAAGATACATTCAGTTGCTTAATATTATGTCAAGAGTCTTATTTACATACTGTTCAATGTCGACTGTTTTATTTTTTTGTTCATCAAAAAGTGGAAAAGTTACACGATCATAAATAGGACATTTTGTATTACTCAAACTCATTTTTTGTAAATACATATTAACTTCAGTGTTTTTGTGGGTGAGCATGAAATTTTCAGGCCTCATTCCATCTGTAATTGAAATAGTGTGAGATAATTTTAAATGACCTCCTTTTTAGGTCTTAATTTTTCAATTAGTGGCAACATAGGTGGCGGGATAACCAATGATTTGCTCTTTTGAAAGTTACTTTTCTGAAACATGAGCACGTACGCTGCTCGGGCTTCGTCGGAGATTACGTCGTTTCAAGTTTTTGAAAGAGAGTCAAAGTTTATTGCCAGCTGCAAGTTATCGTCAGCTCACACAAGGCTGTGGCTCCTGAGGTGGTAGACTTCAAACCCGGCGACGATAAGTTGGGATTTGTTTTTTCTTTTTTAATACATTCAGCGTTTGCGCAGCCCTTTTTATTTTAGCTAAATGTTGTTGTTCCAACTTGAGTAAACTTCTTTTACCCTGCCTGTAATGCAAACGTATATGATGTGTGAAATGGGCTGTCGTTCCTGCTCTTTTTCCTGTCTGCTGTTGCATCTCGATCCCCCTCCCCTGCTGCTTAGCCATCTGCATCCACAGCCCCAGCCTGATGCATTATGCAGATGTGTTTAAAAAAGAAAAAACAACTTTGCCAGGGAGCCTTATGAAATATTTATACCTGCAGAAAGCCATTTCCCAGCCAAGCTATTAGATCTTGTTAACTCTGTGCATTAATAATTGAGCTCACTCCCTTTTTCACCCCTTTTGTTTTAAAGCCCTTTATTCCATTGTGACCAAAAATTAGCATTCCATTTTGATTAGTCCTTTTTTTCCCCCTCCGTTCCCTTTTTCTCACTGGCCTCTGATCGCAGCCACTGCCTCTGAAAATTCAAAGTCTTTGTGATCTCTCTGTCCCCAGGAGTGCTTGGTCACACCTGCTGCTGCTTGTGTAGTTGGCTTAAGTGTGAAAATTCACTCGCCCTGCCCTTATTTTCCTATATGGACATGCAAACATAACTTTTTATCCAGTCGGTCAGTGGTTTAATCATTCATTTGAACAAGTTTCAAGTACATAGCTGTGAAATGTGTCAGTTTAGCACTTGACTCCTTCGTGTCACAGTCACACAAGCATGAGCTAACTCCGAATCTCTCTTGGCAGCCGGAAGCCATGAATTATTAATAGCTAAAACCGTACAGCGAAACGAGAAGTATTATGTTTCATTATACTGTAATCATCCACCATGAAGCTGACTCAATCCCAAATGAGTTGTAGCTGTAATAGACACTGGAAAAACTGGCTTTGCACAGACTCACCCCCGAAAAAAAGTGTTATTTCTTAAAGTGTGTCATGTGACTCACACGGCCTTTGACATTGGTTTTCAATTAGTGTATCAATACCCAAAGGTTGGCCGTGGTTAGAATCACCAGAAGGTAATGGAAAAGTTCACCTTTGTGTTCCTGTTACTCACCTGGCTGCAATCTTCTTCCAACTCTCTGTCGCCCCCAGGTGGTGGCGTACCACTACTGCCAGGCAGACAATGCCTACACCTGCTTGGTGCCTGAGTTCGTGCATAACGTGGCGGCTCTCCTGTGCCGCTCACCGCACCTTGTCGCCTACAGGGAGCAGCTGCTAAGGGAGCCACATCTACAGAGCATCCTGAGCCTGCGCTCCTGCGTCCAGGACCCCCTGGCCTCTTTCAGGAGGGGCGTCCTAGAGCCCCTGGATGCACTTTACAAAGGTGATGTACTTGAAGTTGAAATAGTGTTCAGAAGTGGTGGAATGTAACAAAGTGCATGTACTTAAGCATCATTTTTACATCAGTAAATAAGAAATCCTACAAAAGAGACATTAATTCCTCTGCTGAAATATATGTATTTTAATTTCAGGTCAAAGTGATTTGAAGACCCCTTTCAAGTCTATTCTGCCTCCTGTTCTATTAAACTTGACTTATCTGTTTAAATGTCTGCACATTCTTCATAGTAATGTAGAATATGCAATAATTTAAAGGCATTTATTTCACAATTCAGACACTCCTTTTGACAATTTACAACAACTGATGCCTCTTCAGATCTTACTCATTTATTCTTTGACTGGAGTCCTCGATGCATGATATTAGATGCCTCTTGTGCACGACATACTCAGCAAAATCTTGATCAAAGTTCATAATCTCAGTGCTGGAGCTGTTTTTTTTTCTTATCACACAAGCTTCACAGCTTATATTGTTTCAAGCTTTTATTTAACGTAGAGATAAAAACCAATTGTGCTCATTAGAGCTCCTGCTGAGATGTTTTTGTTCATTTAATAAAGATGCAGATTGATTTTCATTACAGTTTAACATTTATATGTGAATGTAGTAAATCATCAGTTTTCTTGCTGACGGCACTTTCTCAGAGAGGAAGATTAACTCCGAGGAGGACCTCATCATCCTCATTGATGGTCTGAACGAGGCAGAGTTCCACAAGCCGGACTACGGAGACACCATCGTGTCTTTCCTCACCAAAACCATCAGCAAGTTCCCTCCCTGGCTCAAACTGGTGGTCACAGTCAGAACCACGTTACAGGTGGGAGACGGACACATTGTAGTTTGCATTCGCTCCTCTGCTGTCTCACGTCTAATTGAATCCTTAATGTTTAGCTTTTAAATTTGTTTGTTTGTTTTTAAATCTGAGGGGGTTTTTATTAACATTTTCCACGGGTAATGTTTCTTCTACTGGATGCCACTAACTGACAGTATTGAATTTGTCTTTACTGGGCACCTTTTGTCTCTGACCTTTTTATTTTTTTTTCTATGACAAATATAATATATTAGGACTAAAATCAGATTTCGTTTGTTCTGTCTCTTCTACCTTAGCGTCCCCTCTCTTTATCTTTCATTTATACGGAATAAATATGTATAGAATAATATTCATGTCATTTGTTATTTTGGAACTGCATATGAGTTTTTTTTTGCCAGTGTTAGAAAATACGTAGGCTGTTGTCAAACTACAGCGCCCATATTTACACCAGTACTATCAAAAACAAGTTCCTGACTGAAATGATTGTGGCTCTTCAGGAGATCACCAACGCGCTGCCATTCCACCACATCTCTCTGGACGGCCTGGAGGAGAACGACGCCATAGACCAGGACCTGCAGGGCTACATCCTGCACCGTATCCACAGCAGCCCGGAGATCCAGAACAACATCTCACTCAATGGCAAGATGGACAACACCACTTTTGGCAAGCTCAGCACCCACCTCAAGGCCCTGAGCCAGGGCTCCTATCTGTACCTCAAACTTACTTTTGACCTCATCGAGAAGGGCTACCTTGTCCTCAAAAGCTCCAGCTATAAGGTGTGACATTACTGCGTAGTTTGATGTTGTTTTTCATAGGTTCTGCTCAGACTGATGTATGAACCTAAACGTGTCCTTCTTACTAACGCGTTGAGCAGCAGTGGCTGTGATATGCAGCTCGTAGAGGAAATTAGTTTCTTCCACATCTTTTGTAACCGAGTCAAATGCGAGCGCACAGACATGCTACACGTACAGTATTTTTAGATTTTCTTTAAAGGAGGGGCCACAGTGTCAACAGCGGAAAGGCAGTTTTTATTCACATGCTCTGTGCAGAAGTAGTTTCATAAAATCTGAGTCCAACACCTTTTTGATAAATAATGCAGTTGAATTGTTTAAGCGTGTATTCTATGGTGAAATATTTTATCTTGCACCCCCAGATTCATTTAATTTCATGTATTCAGAAATGCCTCCAGACCCCATGAAAAAATGACAACTGATAAATTTACATACCTCCCTTTTTTTTTTGTTTAAGGAAGACAGTTGAAGATGTGCTTTACAGACACGATGCATTATTTATGCTCTGCAGAGCTGATCCACAGGAAATCAACATTACAGTTCAGATCTCTCTCTCTCTCGCTCGCTCCTTCCTCAGGTGGTTCCAGTCAACCTGGCAGAAGTGTACCTGCTGCAGTGCAACATGCGCTTCCCCACGCAGTCGTCGTTCGAGCGGGCGCTTCCTCTGCTCAACGTGGCTGTGGCCTCACTTCACCCGCTGACCGATGAGCAGATATATCAGGCCATCAATGCTGGTTCGCTACAGGTAGTAATCCCAGAACACACAAGGCCTCAGACCTTGGGACCTTTTAATATCTCTAAGAACTCCAGTGGAATTATTGTATCATGAAATAGTATCAGTAATCCATCCTTACCTTGTGAAGTAATGTCCTGGTGATGTGTGGTTTTACTCCACCCTGGATGTTTATTTAACAGCCTGAGAAACAGGGTCCTCCATGAACTTTGCACCTTTATCATTTAAAATCCACATATAGTATGAAACATGTGCATTATGTCCTAATCATCATATTTTCTCATAAAGTTGATATTAACACTGGATTAAACTGTGTTCATTGTTAAAACAACATTGCCTGTGGTGGCAGGGTACACTGGACTGGGAAGATTTCCAGCAACGTATGGACAACCTGTCAGTCTTCCTGGTGAAGAGGAGAGACGGTACCAGGATGTTTGTTCACCCCTCCTTCAGGGAGTGGTTAATCTGGCGAGAAGAGGGAGAAAAGACGAAGTTCCTCTGCGATCCGAGGTGAGGACGAGCAGGAAAAACGTGTAGAAAAGAAGGCGCCCTGACAATGTTCATGTAAAGTCAAGAGTACAGAGTTCTTTAAATAATTCCACCTGGAATCAAGAGCAGAGAAAGAACAACACCCCAAATGCCCCGACTCTTCTGAAAGTTGCATGTTTTATGGAGGAGGTTTTAAAAAAAAAGTGCCTGAAGAATTATTTTGCCATTTTTATATACATTTATATGTAGTAGCTCTTTTTCAGTCAACAGGTTATAAATAAAATATATAAGATATAAAAGAAAAGTTAAAATAAAAAATACCTTTAACAGGTTTTCTAAAACATATTTATGCTATGAAACAGTTACATAATAGAGTGAAGATGATATTTTCGACCACTTTTTTATAGAAAATATATTAATTTAATAATTGTGCATCCTGTTGGTTTGGTGCTCTCTGTGATGTGCATGAATGTTGTGTGTAGTTAATCAGTCATGGACTGTATCTATAAATAGAAATCTCTGTGGCAGGTACATTCTGTTTATACAGCAGAGGAAGTGTTATATTTTCAGCTGGAACATTTTATTTCCTGCATCATAATTAAGGCTGATTCCACCAGCTGTGCAGATGATAACACAATGTAATGGCTTTATCTAAAGTATTGAAGGATGTGGTGTTTGTCTTCCCTGCAGGAGCGGGCACACCCTACTGGCCTTCTGGTTCTCTCGGCAGGAGAACAAGCTGAACAGACAGCAGACTATTGAACTGGGCCATCACATCCTCAAAGCACATATCTTCAAGGTAGATCGTTATTTGTCTCCACACGCACACACACAGACAGACATATATACATGAATATTCACTCTCTGTCTCTCTGTTCAAGGGTCTCAGCAAGAAAGTTGGGGTGTCCTCATCTATCTTGCAAGGCCTGTGGGTATCCTACAGCACAGAGGGCCTTTCAGCTGCACTTTCTTCACTCCGAAACCTCTACACTCCCAACATCAAGGTACAGGCGCTAACACAGCTGAGAGGGGTCTTACTTATTTCATCATAATCTGGGTACCAAATAAAGAAATAAATTCAGTCTTTGACACAGCACGTTGCACTGATGTTTTAAATGTATTTATTTTGTGTATTTAGGTGAGCAGGTTACTGATGCTGGGCGGTGCCAATGTGAACTACCGTACCGAGGTCCTGAACAACGCCCCCGTGCTTTGCGTCCACTCGCACTTGGGTTACATGGACATGGTGGCTCTGCTGCTCGAGTTTGGCGCCTCTGTGGACGCCCCATCCGAAAGCGGCCTCACACCGTTAGGCTACGCTGCTGCTGGGGGACACATGTCCATTGTCACTGCGCTTTGCCGCAGGAGAGCAAAGGTGTGCAAAGGGAAGGGAGAGAGTGAGAGAGAGAGAGAGAGAGTGTGTGTGTGTGTGTGTGTGTGTGTGAGGAGAATGATCATGTTGTGCTTCTTTACTTAAAATAAAATTTAAACACATCCCCTAAACAGGTGGACCACCTGGACAAGAACGGTCAGTGCGCTCTGGTTCATGCAGCCCTGAGGGGCCACATGGAGGTGGTGAAGTTCCTCATCCAGTGTGACTGGGGCATGGGGCAACAGCAGCAGCAGCAGTCCCCTCAAAACCAACAACAGGCAGCGTTCACAAAGAGCCACGCAGTTCAGCAGGCGCTCATCGCTGCAGCCAGTATGGGGTACACAGAGGTACAGCGGGGACGAGCGGTTTGGGAGGCGGGGAGGGAAAGTGATGTGACAAGATTAAAAAAAAATGACTTTCTGTATCTACTGCTGACTTGATTAACAGTTGGGTTTTGTAGACACTCCCGTTAACCCCTGTCGACCCGTTGTTTTACATTTACAATAAAAACAATACTACTTATTACTGTTATATATTATTTCAGCTATTACTCTGTGGCTCTGTGTGCCACATTCAAACTGAGGATAGTTTGTAATGCAATAAATGAATTATTAATTCCTCATTTGAGCTAGCAATATTGCAGTATATCATATGCCATATGCTATTTTTCAGAGCAGAACAGCTGCTGAGTATTATCTAAAAGTCTTTGGTCTCCTTTGGTCACAGGAGGAAAGAAGATTGAGACAGCACTAAAATGTCGACAGATGTTAACTTTTGATGATGATTAGTGTGCGAGCTGAAGGAGCCACTCCTGCTTTATGGTTAATATTTTCAGCATCTGACTGACCTACTGATTGTCAGACCAGATCAGATTCAACCCTTTAGATCAGATTACAGTAGATTTAAAGGGAAAGTAGCTTTAAAGTAGCAAGTATTATTATTTTTAAACTTTATTTCTAGTTAATGTCGTTTGGTCAGTGGACATTAATCCGTGTCAACTTTAATCTCTTTCTCCCCATCAGATCGTGTCCTACCTCCTGGACCTGCCAGAGAAAGATGAAGAGGAGGTGGAGAGGGCTCAAATCAATAACTTTGACACCCTGTGGGGAGAGACAGGTGGGAGTATCTACTCTGGGCACCCGCAAAACGCTCCATTCAGTCCTGACTGATGACTGTGAACGCTTTGTGTCGTCGTTCGATGTTTGTTCCGAGACATTCTGTATTGCGACAATATTATTTTAAGGATCTGTGGAGTGCGTTGTGAGAGGGCTTTTGTGCGCGGCACTAGGAGGCAGAGCGCTGCAGTGCGGATATGAGAGATTGTTCTTGTGTGTCTGCTGCTGGCTGATGGCTGCTGCTGCTGCGTCAGATGCTGATGGCAGTGCAGTGGTGTCACTGGAGCAGAGGCAGGGCTGGGCTCGCACACAGGGGAGGGACGGGAGGGGGGGATGATGAGTGTGCTCTAGGGGGCTTTGAAATGACTAGTCTGATTGCGCTGTGGCAGGGTGTTGAGAAACGTAATGTATCATCGTAACCTAAAGCAGTGAAACCTCACGGAAAGCACTATCCCCCTGCTGCAGTGTTGGACAGGCTGCTTCTCTCTACTCACTCAGCTGTGGTTTCATTGTTTACGAGGGGTCAGAATAATAACGGTTGTTACGGTCAGCTGAAAATACATAGTTCTTTACTAAAGCCAGGGGGAACATGTATACACTGTAATGCCAAAAGTATTGGCTCATCCCATCAAATCAATGAATCCAGTGCACAAAGCCATAAAGTCCATAAGGACGTGGATGAGCGAGTTTGTTGTGGAGGACCTTGACTGCACAGAGCCCTGACCTCAACCCAAACACCTTTGGTATGAATCACAACAGGTGAACTTTAATGACGCCCCATTCTTAATACATAGACTTTAATTTGGATTAAGCATTTGTGAGGTCAGGCACTGATGTTGGACGAGGAGACGGCCTGGCCTTCACCGCGTTCTCCTCTCCTCTCCTCTCCTCTCCTCTCCTCTCCTCTCCTCT
>JAUYWH010000011.1:14333854-14393010 GCA_034779795.1 Ctenopoma multispine | reverse complement strand
CTCTCCTCTCCTCTCCTCTCCTCTCCTCTCCTCTCCTCTCCTCTCCTCTCCTCTCCTCTCCTCTCCTCTCCTCTCGTCAAACTTTAACTAAGTCTGACTGTATTGCCGCAGCAGGCAGCTGCTTTCAGTGAAAAAGCTCTAAAAACCAATGTGCAATAGATTAGCTACTCAGCACCAAACAACAGACACAGTTAGCAGCAACAAAGTGAACATAGTGACACATTTAGCTGCTGAAGAGCCAGAAATTTCCCTCAGGTGCTGTTAGAGACCAAAGCCAGAGTTAACATTGGACTTATATTTATCAGACACAAGTGGCTCTAAATGAATGATAATGTTTCTCTCTAGCTACTGGATGTGTGAATAAGTAATTGTTTACTAGCAAATTTGCCATTTTGAATTAAATGATGAAAATATGTAAATGTTCTGTTGTAAATGTCCAAAAAAGTATTACGTAATAGTAAAGAACAGATTCCGAGGACTTAGAGAAGGTATCAAATTTAGGAGGAAACGCATATTGACAAGAAAATAGGTTTTGTTTTCCTCTAAATCCTCCTCAAGCGATGGAATCGAACACCAACCATCCACTATACACTTCATATAAACAAATGTGTCTGTGTGAAGCCTGTGCACGACCTTTATTTAGACTCATCTCATCCCTGATGGCGCGTTTGTGTCTCCAGCTCTGACTGCGGCTTCTGGTCGGGGGAAGCTGGACGTTTGTCGTCTGTTACTGGAGCAGGGTGCGGCTGTGGCCCAGCCCAACAGACGAGGCATCGTCCCGCTGTTCAGCGCCGTCCGACAGGGACACTGGCAGGTTAGTGACAGCCTGATCCATTCCTTTAATTTAACACACCTCGCCCACAAAAGCTTGAATACGTTGCGTTTGATCTGAGTCGACGGAGCTGCACTCCAGAACCACATCAGTCCTTCTTCCCACAAACACTAAACAGGAAAGACATCATGCTGCTGTTCTTTAATGACGTGGACGTTGTTGCGCTGTCGTCTTGCAGATCGTGGACCTCCTCCTCACACACGGAGCAGATGTCAACCTGGCCGACAAGCAGGGTCGCACTCCTTTAATGATGGCCGCCTCAGAGGGACACCTGGGAACCGTTGAGTTTTTACTAGCTCAAGGTAGGTTATTGTTATGCGAGATGGGTTTAGGAACGCAGGGACTTCACTAATCAAAATGATGTTTTCAGTAATTAAAGCCCAATTCGATCAGTTCAAGCATTCTCACATTATACTGTGTGTCTTACTGTTGCCTTTTCTCTTCACAGGAGCCTCTCTGTCTCTGATGGATAAGGAGGGACTGACCGCTCTGAGCTGGGCCTGTCTGAAAGGCCACCTACCTGTCGTCCGCTGCCTGGTGGAAAGCGGAGCCGCCACCGACCACGCAGACAAAAACGGACGCACGCCCCTCGACCTGGCAGCTTTTTACGGGGATTCTGAAGTGGTGAGTGGCCAGTGAGGGAAAAGGAGACCCATAAAAGCAAAGGGCTTGGTGGTTAACCTTCACACTAGACCAGGGGTCGGCAACCTTCAGCATTAAAAGAGCCATTTGGGCCCAACAAATAAAACCCATCTGGAGCCGCAAAACCAGCTGAACCCCAAAATGGAGCAAACGTATTTTTGAATGCGGTTCAAGAAAACAGACGGATGAAAGATCCGCGGGCTGTCGACCCCCTGCACTAGGGCCAAGAATCAAAAGCTGTCACATCAAAATCTGGCATGACATTCATGCTCTGAGCCACACTTTCATTTGCATGACTTGATGTAAATGTTTCTTATTTCAGATATAACGTTGTAGATTTTATACTTGAACGACTGCTTGTAGAGGAGTCTCCTCTCTATGGTGGAAATATTTGTCTTCACTGGAGACAATCTACTAATCTTGCGTTTCCTGTCACGACGTTAGTGGAAATGCGGCTTCTTCTGTTTGTTACTTGTTCATCTGTCCATCCATCTGCCACTCACTATTCCTCAGATGTCAGTGTTTTTGGAAAATGTTTTTTGGAGAATCCCTTATGCTTTCTGTTTTGCTAAAGTCACACACACTAGCTTAAAGTGGATGATGATGCTTTTCTCCTTTGCTTGGTTATACATTAGCGACCTGCATGGCGTTACAACCTTATTGAATCATTTCATTTTTATTTATTTATTATGATGTAAAACTAAATTATAGAAGAAACTAATTATAGTTATACAGTTGACAATTTAATTAGTAGTGCAACAGAAAATCATCTGCAACTGTTCTGAAAGTTGATGAAGTATGAAAGTTTATAGCAACAATTAAGTTCAGTTTTCTTAAAAGTGAACACATGCGTATGTTCTTCTGTGGTAAAAAACGTTTTAAGGTGTCTGTTTTCTGCTGGAGTCTGGAGCAGATAAAAGATATAATTCTCAGTTACGGACAACATAAACATGTTCATGTTTTCCCACTCGTAACTTTTTTAAAACATCCCGTTCTGCAGCTGTTCTCATCATATTTCTTTGTCTGTCCAGGTCCAGTTCTTGGTTGACCACGGGGCCATGATAGAGCATGTAGACTACAGCGGGATGCGTCCTCTCGACAGGGCGGTGGGCTGTAGAAACACATCGGTGGTGGTCGCCCTCCTCAAGAAAGGAGCCAAGATAGGTAAGAGCACACTGACAGCCTAAAGAGCCTACTATTCATCTCTCAGAGGATTCAGCATCCTTCTAGTGTAGCGCCATAACAGCAGCGTATTTTCCTGCAGAGAAATGAGACACAATTTGAGATTGAATTTTGGCTGAAAAGGTCGTACACTGGATTCAAGCATGACGTGCGTGAAAGACTATGAAAGGAGAATCCAAAGATGAAAACACAGTTCTTTTTTATTCCCACACTCTCTGCTGGTCATTATAAAGCACTGTAGCATTTTACTGCAATCAGCCATGGATTCAGGTTTGTGTCTCCATGAAGCTTAAACCACTTCCTGCTACTGTTTGTCGTCCGCCGCCCCACTCCCACACCATGCTGCTTCTCCTCAGCTATTTATGGCTCTGATGTGTGTTTTTGTCGTTGTTGTATTAC
This sequence comes from Ctenopoma multispine, assembly GCA_034779795.1. Taxonomy (NCBI): domain Eukaryota; kingdom Metazoa; phylum Chordata; class Actinopteri; order Anabantiformes; family Anabantidae; genus Ctenopoma; species Ctenopoma multispine. The sequence continues at coordinate 14,389,955 of JAUYWH010000011.1, read as the reverse complement.
TGTTGGCACTGTCTTTTGCGCCCTCTCTCTCTCTCTCTCTCTCTCTCTCTCTCTGTCTCTCTGTCTCTCTCTCTCTCTCTCTCTCTCTCTCTCTCTCTCTGTCTCTCTCTGTCGTGTTCCCTCAGGGCCTCTTTTTGTCTCTTTCACTCACTCCATTTCCCTGTTTCTCTCTCAATCTTATCCTTTCTCTTTATTCCTATGCAGTTTTTCAGAGACGAGTTGTTATTAGCGCTTGCAGTGTTTCTTTTCTAGTTTTTTTTTTGCTGAGGCACTTATCTCCACTTCTCACTGCTGCTTTTTTGTGTTCCTTTTCTCACTTCTCCTCCTCCACCACTGCCACCACCTCTTTCTCTTCCACCCTCCTGCTGTTTCTATCTTTTTCTTTCTTCTTGCTCTTACGCACTCCCACACCCCTGCTTTCTCTGGCAACTCCCCCTTTTTACTCTTCCCTCCCACCTATGCTCCTTTCCTTTACTCATGACCTCCCGCCTCCTCCTTTCCTCACCTCTCCCTATACTCCCCTCTTGCCCCATCCCCCGCCTCTCTCTTCGGCCCCAGGATGTCAGACGCTGCCCAGTCGGCCCCGAGGTAAAGCCAAGGCTGTCGACTTCTCACCCCACCAGGCATTTTGACAGCTCTATCTCCTCTTTCTGTGTTGTCTGTGTCCTAAGTGTCGACAGGCGAGCTTAGCTACCAAAACCTTCTCAAACTGTCAAATAAAACCATGCAAAGGTATTAGCACTGACAGTGATGCTGTTGGGATTGCCTAGAGGTAGATGCTAACATCCAAGTGGTTAATGACAGCATGCCCGGCCTCCAGCCTGTGACGTTGTATCGAAGTGTTGACCTTCCATCCCACAGATGCATGACGGAAGCCCTCAGTAACACTTGCGTGGTAGTGATTTAGCAGAAATGCATGCATTTGTAATTCCTCTGTGCCACCTACACCACAGACTGAGGTGATAAACCACTTTACTGTGCATCGTTCATCTTGTAGATGTTTCCTCAGTGTCAGCTAGGCCAGTCAGCACCATTCCTACCCTCACCACCAGCTCAGAGGACAGCTAGCGCCTGCAGAGCTCCGTTGTATCCCTCCTGCTTGCCTCTTTTATTTATTGTACCTGCTCTGTGTCTCCTTGTGCAAGATCCCCTCCTTCTCCTTTTCATCTCTGTGATGTGTGTACGTGTGTCAAGGACTGCTGTTGCGCAGATATAGAGAATATAAGTTTCAGTCAAGGGATTGTGTTTGATATTTCAGTCATAAAACAGTCTGGAGGGGTTAAGTGTCTTTTTTTTTTTTTTTGAATACTCTCATGTATTTTTATTGGGAGATTTTAGAGTTTTCCTGCTTTTCTGCTGTTCCTAATCACATCCCTGAATTAGTCAGCAGTACTAAGAATCACTGTTCATCTGCACTTCTTGACAAGACAGAAGATGTGTCTCGACAGAAAAACATTACAGTGTGATTTCCTCTTTTTTTGTACTGTACATCTACAGTGGGTTTGCCTGGGCCAAAATGTATTTGCAGATAATTCCTACAGCCAAGTTTATTCAAAAGAAAAATTCAAAATATGCTCCTTCTGCACTGCAATCAGGCAAACTCTCAGCCCTATGTGAATCCCAGCTCATAATTATTGGCAAATAGTATTTGACCCAGGTCTGATGTCCCATAGCAAGGTCAGTGTTCTCCAAATGCACATTTATGTAATCCTTTCTCAGCAGTGGATTGCCTGTCTCTTCTCCTCCATTCCCCATTTTGGCTGTTGTCCTCATTCCTGGTCTTCTTGTTGTGTGTAATGTGACTCCCAGTCGCTCCTTCTTTCCTCCATGTTTGCTTATAAGTGTGTGTCTTTCTCACTGTGTTTTTTTTTCTTTTCTTTCTTTCATCTCCTCCTTCCTGTGTTACCCAGGTCCAGCCACATGGGCAATGGCCACGTCCAAACCCGACATCATGATCATCTTACTCAGCAAACTCATCGAGGAGGGGGACAGCTTCTACAAGGTCGGAGCACAGACGCTGCTCTTTGCCACTCAGCGTTTTTTGTATTGTATGTGTAAAGGAAAGATAAGACGACTTTTTTTTGTTTTGTCCAACAGAAGGGGAAGGTGAAGGAGGCAGCACAGCGTTATCAGTACGCCCTCAAAAAGTTTCCACGCGAAGGCTTCAGCGAGGACCTCAAGACATTCAGGGAACTCAAAGTATCGCTCTTCCTCAACCTGTCCCGATGTCGGAGAAAAATGAACGTAAGTCAACAGAGGACAGTGTCTGGTGAAAAAAGCAGAGATATCATAAACAAAAATAATAAGGATACAGTTTGTTTTTGGTATAATAATATTCTCCAATGCTCAACCCCTTCAGGACTTTGGGATGGCTGAGGAATTTGCAACTAAGGCACTTGAACTGAAACCAAAATCGTATGAGGCATACTATGCCAGGGCACGCGCCAAGCGTAGCAGCAGGTATTCTCCTTCATTTAAGCCTTTTACTCATTTTCACTTTGAATGAATGTAACATCTAATGGATAAAAGTCTCAACTGTTTAATAACAGACAAATTACCCCAGTGAATAATGACTGTATACATCATAAAATAATGAATATCCACAGTTAATAAATCATCGAATAATCCATCCATATCTAATAATGAAAACCAAACAGTCAACTTGTAAATATCCTTATCTAATAGTAAAAAGCTGGTGTTAAAAACAATTATGACTTTTTCCCCTAAAACAAATGTCATTCTTCTTTTTCCAGACAATTTCCAGAAGCCTTAGAGGACCTGAACGAAGCCATGAAGCAGTGCCCCAACAATCGAGAGATCCAGCGGCTGCTCCAGAGGGTGGAGGAGGAGTGTCACCAGCTCAACCAGGAGGAGCACCAACAGCAGGACCTGGTGTTGGAGCCTCCTCCCTCTCCTCCTCCTACGCCTCCCCCAGAAGAGGAGTCTCTGTCCCTGTCTATGCCTCTTCCCCCTCCCCCAGAGCCCCGTCTTGAGGACATGGAACCTGTCCAGGACCTGTTTGAGGACGAGGACTACCTGGAGCAGGAACTGGAGGCTATGTCTATGAGTCTGCCCCCGCCTGAGTCTCTCGCCAATCCTTCCAGCCTCCCCATCATTCAGAGCCCACCGCTCTCCCCCACACATCCAGATCAGATCTATATAGCTGGAGGGTCACCCATGGGCCTCCCGTATGAATATCATCCCACCTCCTCCTCCATGTCTTCTCCAACCCGCGGGACATACCAGCCCACATCACCCTCTCTGTCCCCAACACACCAGAACTCCCACTATCGACACAGCCCGCCTCACACTTCACCAGTGCATCAGCCATCCTACCGCTTCAGCCCACCGCCTATGGGCACCGGAGGTCAAGGAATGGATCACCAGAGCCCACCACCATCCCCTTTACGTCGAGCTGCTCAGTACAGAGCCAGTCCACCATTAGAGAGCGTTTGTCTGTACAGGTCCCAGTCTGGATCACCTGTGCGATACCAGACAGAGCAGCACCCTGGCCGACCCAAGTCTCCCCTGTCTAAGATGAGCAGTCAGCGTTCGTTCCAGCTGAGCTCACAGCCCTCTTTGTCATCTCAGCACCACCAAGCCCAAGGCCTTCGTCTGCAGCCTTCTATAGCCCAAATAGTCCGCACGAACCCGCCCAGCAATGTGATGGGCAACAGTAGCTATGGTGGCCAGATGGGCCACTCCATAGGTGGTCGCTACCAAGGGGGTTCAGTGGACGTGGAGAGCCGGCTAGTGTACCAGCCCTCCCTGGATGGTCGGTCCATGTCTCAAGTCCAGGCCAGCCACAGTTCTGGGGCCCTCTGTCAGCACGGCGGCCGAGGAGGGGTTATGGAGTCTGGCCTGTTGAAGGATGAGCTACCCCAGCGCCCCTCCTCTGCCTACCGCGCCAGCAGCGGGGGCCCGGGGGGCATGCGTTATAGCCAGACACCACAGATAAGCCGTAGCCAGTCAGCTGCCTACTACCCAGTCCCTGAACACGTGCTGGAGCGTGCCAATGCCATGCCCCCCTGCCAGCTGGGCTCTCCTGAGATTCCCCATATGGTAAGACGCCCCGTCAGTGCCAATACTACTGAGATGAAGCAGCATGTGCCCACCCCCAGGCCTCTCATCCATTCACAGAGTGTAGGCCTTCGATTCTCACCCTCCAGTAACAACATTTCTACTGGATCCACCACGAATTTAGCGCCAGGATTCAGGCCTTCCTCTTCCATTCAACAGATGGAGATACCCCTGCAAGCCACATACGAGCGCACCTGTGATGACATCTCTCCCATCTCTCCCTCACAGGGTGGTGGGGGGCTGTATCAGGGCGAACCCACCCGCTCTCGGAACACACCGTTCATGGGTATTATAGACAAGACGGCGCGGACTCAGCAGTACCTGCATCAGCCCTCGCGGTCCAGGGCCATGACGTCCATGGACTGTGCCATCAGCCCCACCTCGCCTGGACAACTGGTCCAGCAAGGCTCCACCTACAGTCCCCCCACCTCTCTGGGCAATATCGCCTACTACAACAAGACCAACAATGCCCAAAATGGACACCTGTTGGAGGAGGACTACTACTCCCAGACCCAGCCCCCCTCACTGGGCAAGCTAGCCAATGGCTCTCGTGGCAGTGGGGACATCCTGGAGCGGGTTAGCCAGGTGCCCACCTACCCAGATGTGAAGGTGGCGAGGACTCTGCCTGTGGCACAGGCCTACCAGGACAACATGTACCGCCAGCTCTCGCGTGACTCCCGGACCCAAGGCCCCACCTCCCCCATCAAACCAAAGAGACCATTTGTGGAGTCGAATGTGTGAAGGCCTGTCTGTGATTGGTTGGTTGGTTGGTTGGACTGGGCTTGTTGAATGGGAGTGAGAGGAGAAAAATATTGAAATTAGCAGCAGATGTTGAGCTCCTAGTGTATGTGACATGGAAAAACTCATCTTACAGACTCACGAGAGACGGATGCAGTCAGAGAAAACCACACAGACACGTGGGGTATTAGACATTACCTTGTAGGAAAAACATAACGGTGAAGTGATTATTTCATTATCATATACTGCAAACAGGTAGGAAAACAGGAGGGTCTTAAGTTCTGATCTCATACTGCATCAAAGACCAGTACACTTCCAAAATGTTGTGGCACAAAGTTCCCACTAGTGAACACAACAGGTGGGACTGTCAGAGTGAAAGTGACTCTACTTGCGGACTCTGTATCCATCTTCTGTTCTTTCAAAGTGTGCTCTTAACCAAGGTTGCTAGTAGGCTCTATTCTATGTAATACAATATTATATGTTCAATACTGTACATTGCTCAGAAAATACAAATGGCTCAACAACTCAGTACTTAGAGAAAAATGACAATATTTATAATTAAGTTATATATTGTACATAGAAATAAACAAAGCATAGTTTGCATTTGAATTGTATTCTGTTAACCCTGCCTTTGTGTCCCACTGCTAGTCATGTGGATGTGGAAAACCAACCAGGGTAAGGAAGGAGGGACACAGGCCAACTGGATAATGATAATATTACCTCTATTGTGTGAATATAAAGACTCTGATGTGCGCGAGAAAATGCTTTTTTATGCTGCAATAGACCGTCAGTGATCATAACTAGGGCTACGATTCTTTTGAGTTTCTCAGTTATCCATTAATCTGAAGATTGTTTTATGTATTAAGTATTTTAAGTCATCTTTTTTTTTCTGTAAAATTTCAGGTATTGCTAAAATATGCATAGTGGAAAATATTTGTCAACAAGGACTTTACAATGATGTTAAGAGGAGAAAAGCAGCAGATACTCACACTGGAGAAGCTGGCACCAGAATATTTCTCATTTATGCTCCAAAATTACCAGAAACGATCTAAATTAGTGTCAACTGAATAATTGAGTATTTGTTTTAGGAAACGTACATATGGATTCAGATCTTTCTCAGATACTAGAACGTGCGTGTTCTTTAAATGTCTAGTGCGTCTGATAAAGCAAAAATGTAACTGTCCATCTCTCTACACCTCATTTTGCATCACGTTTTGTTGGTTAAATCCATTTGCAAACCACATGTAAATTATGATTTTCTGTATTTCTTCAGTGTCATAATGGCGTCAGAGACCCTTTGATATGCCTTAGCGTGACCGCACACCCACTTTCAAGGCTGCAAATGTTTTAATGCATCTTTCCATACTTGTTTCACCATCTGCTTAAACGAACGGGAAAGAAATCATCAGTTTGCTATAGTTTTCTAAAAGCTCATGTTATTATTTTTCTGCACAATTGACAGGTTGATGTATTGACAAAAAATGAGTCATCGAGTGCAATAAATTCTACTTTTTTGGCTACAGAAATGATGCTTAACTGAATGACACAAGTCAAGGAATGAATAGATTTAATCCTGATAGTTTGCCTTTGTCCCTCCTCCATATGTAATAACACTATAAGGAAGAGTAGAACATACAGTACACATGCTAGTGATGGGTTAACACGGATAGTGCTCAGCGACTAAAAGCAAGCAAATGCATACATGACGTTTCCCTTTCTCCTGCATTATTTTGTGTAGTTTCTTTTTACTCATTTATATTCCGCCACCTCTGCACTAAAATGCCTGTTAAGTTCCTAACTAAGGGTGCACTTTATGTATTTTACTTACTGTGTTGTTACGATTGTTGAAAATGGGAAAAAAATGAGTGTGTGATGGGTCAGACGTCTGACCAGTGATACCAGACTATCATAGACACTATTATTTTATGACTCAACAAAGCAGTGATGAATGACAATATGAAGAGCAAACAGTGTTTTTAAACTGGTGAAGATGTATAGACTTTCTAGCACAAGTTGTATATACTGGCTCAGATGTTCCACTCCGTCCAGCTCGGGTTTGTTAGTTAAGCGAGTCTGTTTCAAGAGGCCAATCATGTATCCATTAAATATCCATTAAAATTCCTCCAACTCCAAATCAACCAGTCTAATCCTCTGGTCTTGCACATGTCTTAAAAATAAGCCGAATCTACTGCAAAAAAAGAAAAGAAAAGAAAAAGATAAAAAAAAGAACGACTGAGGTTTCAGTACTTTCAAACTCCATGTTTGGAGTTTCAGTGATAGAGAAAGCAGAATGAGAATATTCAAGTTATTTGTATATGTGGGAAAAGTTATAGACCATTTGTCTGTAACGTTTGATTTTGATTCTCATACAAAGAATATCTAAAGAGAGATTCTATTGCTTCTGACTCTCTTCTGTTCATCCTCAGTTTTACCTGCTACCAGAGAGTTGCCCTACTTATCTATACAGAGATGAAGGTATAAAGTGTATTATACTTAATTTAAAGACTTCTACGTTGAGGATATTCGAGGGCGTATGGTTTCAAACTGTCTGTGTATATTAGTTTGCTGTAAATAGTCTGATGCATGTTCTATTCTTTCAATGAGCTCAAGCAGAAACATGTATAGCAGTGTCTTGACTCTGGTGTGTGATACAGTGTTTGGATTAAGATAAGGAGACTGCAGTCCTGGAACTGTCCTTATCATTTTCCTTCAACCTCACCAGAGAAAAGCGAAAGGTTCTTTAATTTTATTTTAATGTATTTGCTTGCTGAGCAGAGTTCTCTTGTCTGTAAATGTGAGCTTTCAGATCGCTGTGATAAAAAGTTTAATTAAAAACAATAAAAAAGAATGTGTTTTTATCTCATGATAACTGATTGTAATCTGTACAGTCAAACCTATGTATTGGAAAAAAAAGAACATATTTATAAATGGTTACCAACTGAAACACGCTCTGCATGTCAGTTATTTATTTTAGCCATTATGGGAATTTAACACAATTTGTTTTGGATGATTTTGGTCCAAGTAATCTCATAACATCTGTGTCACCAATAATAAACTCTCATACAATATAATAACAATATACAATCTCACAATTTGGCAAAAATACTATAGCATTTATAACAGAAGAAAAAGCACTTTGGAGTCACTATTTCCTTTATCCACAACTGTACCTATTAAATAGAGGTTTTAAGTGTTAACAGATTCTTTCCTGTCAGACGTATAGTCCTCTGAGTTGTGAATGATGTGTAGGATAGAGAGTTCCTAGTCCTTCCTCTTTTTGTATGTGAAAAGGTGAACCAGCCCAGGTATGAGCACCATGACAATCTGAGGCACTATTACAAATTTGACAAAGAACAGACAATAGAAGAGGCCTTGTGGTCGCACTGGGAGTGGCAGGCGATTCACATGGTACAGTCCCATGGATGAAATAGCCAGAGATAAAGCTCTTGGAGCCCAAGGCAGAGACCATCCCCCAGGCTTCCAGTACTGGGCCAGCCCCAAACCCAGAAGGGCCCCACAGTCTCGAGTCAGAGAGGAAAACGGGACAGTGTCCAAGCGAATCCACTCTGCACGGCTGCACCACTTCTTTGCCAAAGCAATAGACCTGTGGAAGACATAGAATATGTTGAGTAAAGGACGGGAAATCTTTCTGCACATCGTAGAGCTTATTTCTTCCCGCCAATACTAACCAGGAGAGGTCGATTCCTAGCTGCTCCAGTCCAGCATGCAAAATCAGAGCACTGAGCAGCAGACCAATGCTGAAGCTAAAGAAGAACAGCAGGGGGCGACCTTCTGGTACTCTGTGGCTCAGAACAATTCCCAGGATTATACCTGACGAGAACAATTACATCAGTTCACTTTTGGGATAAAAAACCAACATAAAAAACATTGTAGTATTCTGTAGTAGACTATTCTTGTCAGGTATTTAGCTAATTAACCAAATAAAATGAAATACTATAGACAATATTTAGATCAATATAGAGTCTGTGACACCAGGATAACACAATAGTCCTGCTAATAATTGTCCTTCTTAAAGGTGAAGCTACATGAAGCTGTATTCAGACCTGTAATGGAGCCAGCAATGACCTGATGAGGAAAATGGGCAAGGATAAAGACCCGGGAGATCCCAACTGCCATCAGTGTCACCACATAGAACAGGTAGGGGACGGATGATAACAACATGCTGGAAGCAAAAAAAGAGATGCATTTATTTATCCGTGCATGCTCGGAGCCAAAATTGGATATTTGTTTATTTTAAAAGGAGCAACCTGTGAGTACGAGAGTACAGAAATGACCCCAGCGAGGACACCACGACCCACCAGACTGCTGCCGTCACCATTGCATGTCCCGACGGACTGCCTGAGAGAGAGAGAGAGACCACATTACAGAATGTGAAATGAACTAGGTGCACTATCTACAACAGGCATATGTTGTATTTTTCTTTGAGGACTCACCTGGGCCAGTTTCACAGGTAGACGAAAACTGCTGAACTTTAGGTTGCTTGCTGACAAAGAGGTGTGATTCACCTATCCACCAGAACGGTCTTTCTCCAAACAGCAACCTCGAAAAAAAAAAAGGAAATTTAGACAAAGTACAATAACGTACTCTGCGTGTATGACTCCACCTGCTGCATCTAAGCATGTAACATTATTAACATCTTTTTTGTTCAGGTTTTATAGATTGTTCTATTACATATACTGAGATGTAATTAAATTAATTCCCACGTTTTTTTTTTATTCTTATGCGCTATATTGATTGTAAAATTCGTTTGTAGTAAAGGAAAAAAATTAATCGTTCCGCCGATCTCTGTTGCACCTCGGACAGTAGATAGGGTTGGACTGCGTTTGATTTACCGGACGTTGTGATGTCAACAGCACAAAATATATAATTGCATGTAGTTTATTTCATTGTAAATAGTAAGAAAAAAATAAAAATGTAATTATATTATAGCTAAGCGCCACTAACCACTTCTAATGCAGAAAAAAAGCTTAGCTACATGCTAATGTGTGACATTAAAATCCAACCAGCAACATATTTGCTGCTAGTTAAAGCCATACCATTTAAAAACCAAATTCAGCCACTCCGATATCGCTGCTACCCAAAGCACAGCGACTCCAGCTCGTTTGCTGATGAAATATGTGAAGGGGAAGACGAGCAGGAAGGCTGCTTTAGGGTCTCCCAAGTGTGTGACAACCAGCCAAAAACTCTCAAGACTTCTGGTCTTCTCCTGGAGACTTTCAGCCATCCAGATGCCCTGGGTATAAACCGCCTCCATCCCTAAATCCTCTCCCGATACATATATTTAGAAATGCAGGCTGGGCTACAGACACAGCACAGCCTCTTCTTCTTCAGCCGTTACCGCGCCACCAACTGGAACGAATACCGTAGTATGTCCGGTAGGGGGAGCACTTCGGAAAGACTGTCAGACAAAGCCCCAACTTTGCGCTTCGAATAATTGAATAAACATTTGCATTCAGTCGCGTAATCGTGCGGTAGAAGCATCTGGTGATGCGACGTACGGCTGTAGCGATTAAACTGTAAATATAAGTCGTCGCATTACGATAAATGACCACGACGCGACGTGCGTGGACACGCCCAGGTTTCGTCTCCATACGACATCGCGTCGTTTTACGTAAGGCAGGCGCTCCGGTTTCCTGGCGGAGAAGATGGCGGCTCCTGGACCGGGGGAGTATTTCAGCGTCGGGAGCCATGTCTCTTGCCTCACCTGCTTGGGCCAACGTGTACAAGGAGAAGTGGTCGCGTTTGACTACCAGTCCAAGATGTTAACTCTGAGTATCCTTTGTTTGTTTGGAGCTGCGGATGGCTTCCTGGCCTGCCTGGCTACAAGGGCCTGTAGGGTAACCGAAAATATGTCAAATAGTGATCCGCGCAGGCGTAATTGGTGGGAGCCGAGTTACATATCTTTGTCCGTTTTTAAATGTTCCTCCTGGTAGTTGCCCTCCATCTCTTATCTATTGAAGACCTTGTCGAGGTTGCCGGTCTGTGTAATTCCTTCGCGTTATCGTCTCGGTAGTGCATGTGTTTTGAATCCACTCATTGTATTGCCAGACCTCAACATGGATCACTATCTGGCAACGAATCCTAGTAAGGCATCATGGCTGTGTGCTCTCAACAGGCACAAACCGTTGCTCGTTAGCAAGCTAACTGACATCTACCGCATCCTTCTCTGCCCCATGTGCGCTAATTTGCCTCACATGATTTGTTATGGCATCACTTGGAGAGGCTAAAGACTGCTTTCAAAAGCGAGAGATGAATGGGAATCGATTTGCGTTAAAATGTAGTGGCTGCTAGCTCGGCTAGCATGCTAAACCCACACTGCCGCTATTAGCTCGGTTAACGGCATTAACCTTCCTAATCTTATCGGCTGTGCTTTTTCTCATCTCAATCTAGCGACGTTGTATTTTTTGAATAATTATGTGGTGGATTATCAGTTTAAGTTCAGCATGAATCGAGTGGCATGGGCACCATGAGTTCATTACAACGTTAGCTTGCTGGTGAACATGTCTACACCCATTCACGGGTGGGTGCATGTATATAGATACACTGTGCATATACAGATACATAAACCTATAGACACAATTTAGGTGGCATGCTGTACCATCTCATATTTCACAGTAACATTAAGATTGCACTGTAGATAAAATCGCGACCGAAATGTGCCATTTGAGACTCCAAATGAATGAAGTCAATACAATGTGCAGGTGGTCATCACAGGCCTTAGTGTACGAATATTTGACAGCTGAGTTTATCCTGAAAAGACCTTGGATAACTTCACAATTAAAGTAGTTCACATTAATCGTGCCTTGTTATTTAAAGCTTGTACATAAACAATAATTTTTTCATCTCATTGGCCTTAAATGTAATAATTTACAGCTCAAAATGACACCTACATACAGACCAATTTCTGTTTAACTTTATATTTATTACACACATGGTTCAGACTTCGAAGTTATTGCTCTGTCACCCTTCATGGCAGGTCAAACTCTATCATAACTTGTGTTTTATTTATTTATTTTTTTAAATCATCTTTTGGTCAGGGTGCATAAAACCTAAAAGGTCACACAGAGAATTGGCTCGGTTTTGTAAATGGGTCTAAAATATGAGGAAAACCTATTACCCTTATTTTTTAATCCTTCATTAGAAAAAAAGGTTTAACCCGTATGGAAGACAGCGTGATTACATATCAAAAACGTGATTGAGTTTAGTTCATTTAATTTGAAAAAAAAATGGAGATGGATGCAAACTTGGGAACATTGCCACTGGGTAATTAATGATCCACAACATAGTTCATTCGGTGGCATTGCTGCTGTAGATACTCTGTACGCGTATGAACAATCTTATTTTAATATACCATTGATTTACTCATCCATGATTACTCCAGTTGGCAGCACTGCCTTTGATATTTGCGTGCTGTAACTGGCACTACCTTACACTGTCTCTGCTAGTCGGCCACTGTTCTGTTTCATAAGCTGCTTTGTGCAGTCTGATGGCATTCAGGTTCACCAGGGGTCAGATATCAAGTCTTTTTGTGCTGTGGTAAAGTTGTGTGCCTTAACCTTTCTTCTTTCAAAGAATGTGCTTCCTCCAGCGGTAAGCCAAACCTCAACGACGTCATCTTGATCAACTTAGCCTATGTTTCTGATGTGAACATAATAAATGACCGCACCGAGACTCCACCCCCACTAGCATCACTGAATGTTAGCAAGGTAAGTCTATCCACTGTGTTTCTGTTCTTTACATGTGTTGGTGTGTGTCTCCAATAACAATGGTTCATTTCACTGCTAGACAAATCAAGTGTAGAATATGAGATTGTCATTTATGAGTTGTGCGGTCCTTCACAGAATATGAAGGTTGTACTAAACTTAAAGTGAAGCAGTTTAACCACACAGTCCAAACCTAAGGTGTTGAAGTGATTGTGGTCACCTTATGGTTTTTCTTAAATGGGGCCCACAATTTACAATCTTTCAGTGCTTTTTAATCGGTCCAGCATAATTCCTGGCGAAGACAAACATAAAAACTACAGCCACAATGGATTTTAGTAATGAGTGGCTGTGATGGATATGCCATTCGGGCAAAGGAAGGTTAAAATTTTCAGCTTCCTGTCTGCCTTTGATGACATATATAGCCTAGAAATGTGGACTTCTGCGGATCCTGCTCCTGGGTTATGACACAGAAACAACAAACATTGTTTAATGTTAACATGGGTTATATACATTAAATTGATCACCAGTTTGAGTTAACGATCAAATAAATTCAACCCCTGCAGTTCTACGTGGGAGCGAGTGTTGAGGTTAAGGGGTGTTAAATCCCATTGTGATAATTTAAGTCCCATCTTAAGAATTTCATGTACAGATAAAAAATTCCAGACAGACTCGTTCCTAGTTAAAAGCTGTTAAAGTAAATGATGTGTGGTGTTTACAGTGCTTTTTGTTCTGTTTGACTCTTGACAGCTTGCCAATCGAGCACGGACAGAAAAGGAGGACAAGCTGTCCCAAGCCTATGCAATCAGTGCTGGGGTTTCTGTGGAGGGCCAACAGCTATTCCAGACTATTCACAAAACGTAAGAACTTTAAGCTGTTAACCCAAAAACATTAGTCAAACCATTATAAGCACTGAGAAGCAGTAGGTTCTGATATTCAAGTATTTTGTGTCATTAGTTATTGATGCATTTCACTTTAAGGGGCTTCACAGTTCGATCTAAACTAGAAAACCTTCCAGAACCTGTTTAATTTCAGAAAGAGACCTGTTCTGAAATCTGGTCTGTTCTGATTATCCTGCACCACGTGATTAGAACGGATCGAAGCAAAAGGTCTTAATAGTACGGAATATAATTTGGACCAAGAGTGCATAAGCAGGATCATATCCTGTTGCTCAGAACCAGTGTCATGTCAGCTTTAACTTATGATGGAACAAAAACCCAGTCCAGAGCTAAAGTACACTGCTCAGGGTCAAAGACAATAAAAATGTTTTTAACGTCAGGATCTCGAGATAAACAAACGTTTTCTTGTGATAGCTGAATAACTTTACATGGAAACAAAGCTTACAAACTATTTTTGTGGCTGCCTGTTAAAGTTAATTTGCCTTTCATTATGGGATGTGTTTGGTATCAGATTTTACGGTTATACTTGATCTCACCACATTGTCACACCCAGTGTCGGCCTGGGAATGGATACCTGTGTGTGTCCCCGTACTGTGGAACAGATGCAACGTCATTAATCAGAACATAATTTAATAAATGTTTAGATTTTCCATTTAATCACGAACAATCCTATTTTGCGTTCTAGGCTGAAAACATTTGTTGAAGATGAAATGATTTTAAGTAATTAGGGAAACTGTCTTGAATTAATAAACTCTTCTATGCAGGATATTTGACTTTCACACAATGATGCATTGAAGGGAAACTAGTATGAAAATCCCTCGGTAAACCCCTCCAGTCATCTTCTCTCGTCTGTGTCACAAAGACAACCTTTTTCCAGCCTTAGATAAGATGTTTACTTTTCTTTGCAGCATCAAAGACTGTAAATGGCAGGAGAAGAACATTATTGTGATGGACGAAGTCGTAATCTCGCCGCCTTACCAGGTTGAGAACTGCAAAGGCAAAGAGGAAAACGCTTTAAGTCATGTACGCAAAATAGTAAGTAAACCTCAAGTCTGTACAATATTTCACACACCACAAGACCATAGCTCTGCAACTGACAGTTATTCTCAGTACTTCAGTATCTCTACAAGTGCCTAAATATAGAAAATAACTAAAACACTTAAAACTGGCACGACCAGTAGCATAGCATAGAATCTGTATTGTTATTTCTATACTTGTATTATGCAGTGCAACGAAATTTGGTTTTGTTATTATATAACTTGAGGTATAAAAAGTGTACAGCAACACTGTGCAATGGTTCAGCAGGCGGATTAAAGTGGCATGTATATCTCTATATATTAGTGGATGATATCTAGAACATATCGGTACAGATTAGTACAAAGAGTCTGGTGACATCACATAATTCACACCATAGCTTCACCTTCAGGTCAAATCAGGCAAAGTTAAAAAAAAAAAACTACTTCAGGACCTTTAGTGTTAAACTATCTTTCCCTCCTGAATATCAGTATAATGCCTGTGTTATAGTTGATTCTATAGATTCTGCGTTCTCCATGTTATGGAGAGGATCATTTTTTAAATATTGGTATTTTGATTTCAGTGACCATTCTTGGTGTGACTGTGTACATTTTATTACAGTTTTTAATTGTGCATTTGTCCTTGTAACTTAGTTACATAAAATAACACTGGGCGTCAGTGTGTGAGAGTGTGTGTATGCTCAGCCAACCTATCCTGTGTACATAAAGGGTCAATAAATAACAGTGCACACTTGGAACAGTCTTACTTAGATGTTCAGGCATTGCAATTAGACGCTCACAGGACTAGTAGTAATTCAAACTCTCTCATATCTCTGCACCTGTGCAGTCAATACATGCGAGGTCGCCAGACCTGCAGCACCTGAACATTCTCTGTATTATTTCTGTTTTTGTTTATAGTTATAATTTTTTTTCACTAGTTAATGGAAGAAAAGTGTCTAAATGTCACATTTGAAAGCTGGAGCCGACCAAATGGTTGTGTAAAATTTGTTTTATCATCTGTCTGTATTTGTTTGCTTATGTTTACTAGAAGCCCAGTTCAGTACATAATGAGAATGTTTGTATTTTATATTGAATTGTTCTGTCTAATTTTTTCGCTCTGTGTAATCCCCAGAGTTAACTGCTTGGTCGTAGTGTCTCCTTTCGTTTTTTTTTCAGCTGCAGGATCTTGATTAAAACTTGTTTTATTTTGCAGTTGTTAGAGATTCTGATTGGCTCCTCAACTGCTCATTTAAATTATAAAAACTTGGCAGGTGGTTTTTTAAGCAGCATTCAGATGTTTACGGTTCCTTTTACACTGAACTCATGTCTACGTTGTCTGTTACATGTTTCTGCTTTATTCCTGCAGGTCGAGAAACATTTTAGAGACGTGGAAAGTCAGAAGTCCATGCAACGTTCACAAGCACAGCAAACACAGAAGGACTCCACTTTATCTTCTTGAGTTGGCAGTGCGGGTCGGCCGGGGAAGACGACGCGGGTGGTTTTGTTCCCACTGCCAGACTAAGTCGGCATTCCTTGTCCTCAGTCTGAGACCGCGAGGAGCAGCACTGAGGTCCCTGGATCCAGAAGATCAAAATACCATTAAATGAAAAAGACAAAAAAGAAAGAGGAAAGATTAAATCTTAAATTAGACTTTATAAAAAATAATTTAAACATGAACCATAAAACAACCATAGTTTCCTTAACTAACTTGTCTCATTCTGCCCCCACTCCTCCCCTCCTAACCCTGAAGCCTTTTCTTTTTCCACCCTCCTTCCTTTGCCTTCAGTTCCATTTCAAAAAGAGAAAACTAGAGCAGTCAGAAAGGCTTGTTAGCTTTATTTTCTGTCGTTTCCTTTTTTTGCTGTATCCATGTTCTACTGTCTGTATTTTCTGTATTTTAAACAAAATGTGACTTGAAACGCCACACTTTAAAGGACATTTTCTAAAATAAAAGTAACAAAAATTCTGACTGTAATTTTCAACAACTTTTTGAAAAGCTCCTGAAGAACGGTTTACTTCATGTGTTTTCCTTTGTTGGTTCCAAACGTGACAACAGAAAATGCTCAAACTTATTAACTGTGGAATATATTAAATACTCAAATACTGTACCTGAGAGACCGGCATCACT
This sequence comes from Ctenopoma multispine, assembly GCA_034779795.1. Classification (NCBI taxonomy): domain Eukaryota; kingdom Metazoa; phylum Chordata; class Actinopteri; order Anabantiformes; family Anabantidae; genus Ctenopoma; species Ctenopoma multispine. Next base: position 14,373,376 of record JAUYWH010000011.1, on the reverse strand, counting down.
GTTGCCTTTAACTGTCCTCAGACTGGCGGTTCAGCCTTATTGTGGCCCAGCGATGCAGTTACAGGGTCGCAGCACCATTGTTTCAAATCCTTTAAATGTTTTGGGTTTCTGGTTTTTTTCTAAAGGTGCTTGATGACATTTACTGGGGGCCGGGGCACTAGACAGTAGGTCAGCGATGCGAAATGTTTAAAATATGTAGTTTACGACGTAACTGACTATTGCTGGTGCACTTCGAAGATAACTGGAGAGCACTGATGTGTTTGTGTTTGGGTTGAAGTGCAGCGACATTTAAGGCAGGCTGCTGTAACCTGACGTCACGCGGTTGTTCACTGACTGAGGTCATTAAACCGGATCCACCTTTTACATCACATAACTATTTAATCTCTACGATGATGGGTTCCTAGATGGTTCCCTCACCAATTTAAAGATTAGGTTATGAAAGATCTGTGTAATGTTACGTAATGTGATGCAGAAACGCCAGGATAACCTGACTGGAAAAACAGCTTTATCCATACACGGCAACAGATGTAAATCCTTGTTTTAGGAAACAATCCAAAACGGACCAGACATGGTACCGCTCCCCAAATATGATGCAGTTTTATGATCTGTTTAAGCCCATAATCCCTCTCTAATCAGGAATATTTGATGTCCACTCGCAGACATTTTTCAGAAATGGCATGTCGGTGCACTGAGTAGGTTCTCGTGGATTCCGTGTTTCTTGTTGGAGGGAAATAACTATGATTTCCATCAGGAGTGTACAGACTTTAATTTGAAGAAAAGATGCTTGTCAGTGGCTGCACGGTGCTCAGTGTGATGCCTTTTCTGCCTGTTCTTCTGCACACTGCATTCGGCTTTAAGCAGTGTCCCAGCCCCTGCCTGTGCCCTGAGCCTTCTGACCTGGTGGACTGCAGGTCTCGTGGGCTGGTCCAGGTTCCTCCCGGCGTCCCCCGTGGCTCCTGGCTGCTTGACCTGAGTGGGAACAAGCTGACGGAGGTGCACTCCAGATCCTTCAAAGGGCTGTGGTCGCTCAAGATCCTCCTCATGTCCAACAACAGCATCCAAAGTCTGCAACCGCAGGTACCAGAAAAGAAAAAGACTTTTTATTATCAGTACTCTGTATTTAATGTTTTGGGTCCTGCATTTGAAGAAGTACTGTGATCTGAATGTATCCACAACTCTTACCAATGATTTTTATTATTACTAATGTAATATTGCTTCTTGTGGAGGTGGAACTAATTTATACTCTGATATTGGTAACTGAATCTGTAAAAATACATATTCAATTAGTCTCTGTGGACATTTAATATTAGTAATATAATATTTTATTAAATGTTTTTAAAAGTAAAAAAAAATCCCTGCATGTTCTCAGAGTTCAAAGTGATCAGATCTTCTAAAATCCATTCACAAATATGTAAAACAGACGCACACTCACAGATCTTCAGCCTTTCTTTCTTTCTTTTTTCTATTTCCAGTCTCTCTCATCACTGCAGTTTTTGGAGAAGCTGGACTTGAGTTTTAACCGGTTACTCTGGCTCCCTCCGGACTTCTCTCAGAGTCTGTTCTCCCTCCTGGAGCTCCGGCTCGGACACAACCTACTGCAGCACCTGGACTCCGCCTCCCTGGGTGATCTGGAAAACCTGAGGAAACTGGACCTGAGCTACAACCGCATTCAGACGATGGACGTCCGAGCTTTCAACAGCCTGTCTCGGCTGAGCCTCCTCAACCTGGAAGGCAACCGGCTGAACGAGCTGAAGGACGGGCTGCTGAGCAGGCAGCAGAGCGTGGAGGTGCTGCTGCTCGGCCGCAACAACATCTCAAGGATCGAGACCGAGGCTCTGACTCCTCTGCGGAGTCTCACCCTGCTCAGTTTACGGGGGAACCAGCTGGAGCGCATAAGATTCAAGACCTTCCTGCAGCTCCAGACCACCAGCACTCACCTCCGGATGGCCCTCAACCCCTGGACCTGCGACTGTGATCTGCAGCGCGTCTTTGGCAAAATCCAGCACGTCCGGCACCTGCGTGTGGAGGACTACGGGGACATCGTCTGTCGCACCCCCGCCCAGCACGCTGGGAGCTCTCTGGCATCTCTGGACAGCCAGCTGTGTGTGGCTGAGACGGCGTCGGTGCTCGTCATCACCGTCACCGTGATGCTCGCCGTGATCGGCGCGCTGGTCAAAGCGGAGCGCAACCGGAAGAACAAGCAAACTGTGAGTGACACCGAGTCACAGAGACACGAGAGGTGACTGCTCACCATCAAGCACTGTTCTGTCATGTAACGACCTGACTGAGATTAGATTACAAACAGCACAGTAATGTAAGATTATTATTGGTATTAGACATTCATGCATTTGCTCAGTTACCATATTTAAATAGTTTTGAGGTACTTGTAATTGTCCACGTTATGTTACAGTTCAGAGGCAATATTTAACTTTTTACTTGACAGTTTTAGTTACTAGTTACTTTTCTGTCCAGTTTTCTATAACTAAACATATATTTGCCATATTTTTAAGTTAGTTTCTTTAATAGCAAAACAAGTTTACAATATTTAATCTTTTCAAAATATTTGGTTTCATTATTATATATATATTTTTAAATTACAAATTAAAGAGTTATTAGATATGAAGTGACTTGAGATTGAAATTCTCCAAAGATTGTTGAAGTCGTTCTCTCTAACAAGGCCTGATCGCTTTTATTTTTGAGGCAGTGCAGTACTGCTTTTAAAGCATGTTAGTACTTTCGCCACCTCTGATTCTGACACTTAGTCGTCATTCTCTTACAGTGATGTTAAAAACATGCAAACTTATTGGTGTTAAACTCTACACTGAAACTTGTCAGAGAGGTGTTGATTCAACTTTGTGATCATTTGAGGTGTTTTCATGATGCAACAGCATCAAGCGCCTACAAAGTGACCATGAAGTTAAATCAACACATCTTTAACAGTGGAGATTCTACCCTTCACAATAGCAGCGCTGCATCGAACTGTATTAGTTTCAGCAGTGTGCATCTAAGAAACCAGCAACTAAGAGTATTAATTATATTATGTCTTAATACTTAAACCCATGTAATATTAGACACAGACAAATTTTACACAGTAAAGATAAAAGATCAGAAAAGGTTTCTAAACGTGTTTTATACTTCAAAAGTACATATTAAATTTAGTCCATAAACATCAGTTACAGATGTTTTTTCTTCATTTGCAACACTGAAGCTGAGATAGTCATAAATATTAAACTAACAGTACTGCAGTATAACTACAGTATTAGTGAAACAACTCAAATGTGATGATAAAATGTAAACATGTTCAGCATTCTGTGCATCAAGGGACTGAATTAGGGTTTTAGTTTTTAATATAAAATGAACAAAATTTACAAAGAAGATACAAAAGCAGTGCTTATTGAATTTAATGAAAAAAAATAAACTTACATGAATTTGAATGCACAAGGTAAAAACAATGCAACAAATATAGTGTTTATTACCTAAAGGTCATAACTGCAGCCTTCCCATGTTATAAGCAATACCACATAAGTTAAATTTTAAAATTCCCTTTATTTGTAGAATATTTAAACTATATACTGTAAAAATTCGAACCCTCGTCCTGGTGTATATACACAGTACAAATATTCAGTGCCACACATCAGCGCATAACAGACTAAATGTAAACATGAATCCAAATAAATTATTGAATTGTAGAAAGCTTTAGGGTTTTCAGACAAAAGCAAAGTTACCACCTGGTAGGTAAAGACAATCAACATGCCTCACATCCAGCCGTCTCAGCTCCGAGTGTTTGAATCCTGAGATGTCACTGAGCGACGGCAGCTTTGAGGACAAAGTCGGGCTGCGGCACAAAGGCCAATGATCTCACACTGTGCAGACCTGGGGTCTGTAAAAGTGCTCTTGAGAGCCAGGGTTCAACCGTCAGTTGCCAGGATCAGCACGGCACCGAAGATGCCCACGTTATGTCCTATCAGCTTCATCTGGTTCCAGAACTCCACCTTGCGAGTGTGGTGCCAGTAGCCCAGGTTGCCGTCGATGAGCAGGATAACCAGAGGGAGGACGGTGGCCAGGATCTGGGCGGCAAGACGGATGTAGTAGCCGGAGAGAAAGGCCAGAGCCAGCACCCCGAACAGCACCCCGAGCAGCATCAGAGTGATTTCTCCTCCAATAATGTGGTTCAGATAGGCCTGTCTGTCCTCTTTGCTGTGCTGGAGGGAGTACACCTAGTGGGGAGGAGTGGTACTGCAGTATTTAGAATCACTAAAACAGACTTTGGCTTATACAGTTTTACCTGTTACACAGTTAAAACTTTAATTAACTTAACAAAAACACATTATTTTAGATATAATTTATTTAGATATTATTATATTAACTATAACCTGCATTGACTTTTTGACTTCAAGAAGTTCTTGTTTATGCAGTAATAAGAATTTTTTACTTTTTGTTGTATGTTTTGTGTTGTAAAGAAATTTGAACAACATTTTGTGCAAATGGTACTAAATAAATGTAGAGAGAAACAGGAAATAATCTCAGGACTAACAAGTCTTTTTGCTTGTCTTGTAAACTCAAGAGCTACAACATAAGAATTGTTTTTATTACTGGCTAATAAAGAAAATAATCAACAGTGTATTGGGCTAATGTGCCGTACTTATTATGTTCATCTTCATTAATAAAGTTTAATTTCTTCTTGGTGCTGGTGGCTTTCATCTTACACGCTCAATCAGCCTTCAGTGTGTTGACTTGTTACTTACTTATTAACTAAATTAACTTTAGGTCTAAAAAGTAACTTATAGATATCCAAAATTAAGGAACTGGAAGAGTTTAAGTCGGTTGATAAACTATGTTATGTGACTCTGTTTTTGTTCAGATACCATTATTTAACTTTTTTTTAGCCAAAGAAGCAAAACACTTGCTAAATTGTACTAATTATATAAACACAATAAAGCTGACATGGGTCTTACCATGCAGATGAGATAGACACCCAAGAAAACCTGTCCTGTAGACTGCAGGGATCTGCTGCGAGGTTTCTGTCTGTACACCTCTCCCGCCCCACTGGCCAGAACCAGAAAGCCTCCAACGATAGCCAGCGCTCTGGAATACATTCGGACCTGCAGAGCAACAAAGTTTAACACCTTTAAAATAAAACTGCCTTAATAATATAAATCAAATATCTGATTAAACGATATAAGATTACACCAACTGCCTGAGACTGAGAATCTCCTACATTCAGACTGGTAGTAGGATCAGTTTCTTTTTAGCATGAATGATGGAAACTGCTATCAGCTGTTCCTGTTCCTGTCACTAAAAGATGCCATCTTCAACTATGTTTTTATGTGTTAGGAAGTTTTACAAAATCCTTTCACTACAAAACAAAAAGACTTGGGCTTATCTCAGCTACAATGTCATAACTCAGTTGACATAAAGCACGTAGTGGAGATGACTGACTCAGAAGCACGCCAGTAACATAAGCTTTGTTAATGTAAACCAAACAAGTGACTCACCTTAAGCCAGTCCCCATAGTGCACCTGTTCTCCAATGTATGATGCGTAAGTGCTAATAACCAGCTGTATGGCGGCTGCTAATGCAAACCACCTCCTCTTCACGCCAAATGACATGAAGCTGGCACAGAGCACTGCAGCCCCCATGTCCACATACAGGTACGGGACATGGATGTCCGGCTTCCTGGAGGTGACGATCAGTCAAAAGAGAAAGAAATATAAATCAAATCAGTTAATTGTTTTCATTTAATCGCTCAATGTCAATGCAATTTTAATAAACTGGCACTTGTTTTGCACTACGGTTACAAATACTGATTTATGAACTGCTGACAAAAGCAGAAATCTTTTAAAATTTCAGTAGAAAACATCAATTGAAACTGTACTCAGCCCCTAAACAAGATACACAAAAACACAGATGTATGTTTGCAGAGCCTCAACACTTGCTTCAGCAAGTAGTAAACTACAAGTAGAAAAACACAAGTAGTTTTCTGCCATTGTAAATAATTGTTAGATGCAGCCCCAGTGGTCTTTCACTGATGGTTGGATATTTTTTACTCACATCAGCTAACAGAATAATACCTGAAACAGCTGACCATCAGACAAACACGCTAAACGAGTAGAAAGGAAACTACAACAAACAAAAGTTCAAGTTACTCAAACAATTAATTAAATAAATCTAACAAGGATAATTGAAAGTTGTTTTTAATGCTATTATTTTAGACAGAAAGTAAAAAAAAGAGGAGAGGGGAGCAGGTATGACAAAGGCTTTGTCATACATGTCATGTCTTTTTCCTTACAGCTGCAATAATTACAGGATCATTTGGAGGATGTGGTTGAATTTAGAAAGACCAACCCATCACAGACTAACAACACACGCCCAGTGAACCCAGATGAAAACCACGATTACTACAGGAATTACAGACTGTCCCTGTCTTACTGAAAATTACAGACCATGCAAAACATAACTTTCCATCTTAACTTAAACAACTTCTACCCTGGGCATGGTCTAATTATTAAAGTACCGACCCTTTAAACTTGCTGGGAGATTTCGACAAAAATACTTGGTTCGGCTGGAACACAGGTTGTATAACAGTTCTGTTTAGCTGTAGATGTTTTGCAACCGAGTTACCCTGAAAGCGAATTTATTTGCATAAACTCCACGATAACTTTGTTGGTTACATTTCCGTTAGCTAGTTAGCTAACGCTAGCTATCTTACGGAGCCGTATTCACTCACCTTTTTGAGTCCGCTCGTTCCGCGAACAGCATCAACATACTAAAGCAGTTCCAAAATCCAAACCGGGTCAAAATAAACGCTCCTAACTGGCTCAGAAACCTCAACATCTGCTTTCTACTAGGAGCTGCCATGGCTGCTGCTCTGCCCTGCGCCAACGACACTGACTAGATGTTCAATGAACTTCCATCCACAATACCTGTACGTATCAAAATAAAAGTATTCCGGTTTCTGCACGCTCCACAGAAAGCGTGTTTAATTCTAACTCTGACGCTGAGGCTCTTATTTTGAAAAGACTGCGTTCCGGCGTAAAGACGCCCTCCTATTGGCTGATAAACCAAAGTAGGATGGACTCGATGCTTTGTCAAAGCCGGGGAGAAGATTTAAAGGTTTGACACCCCCATCTACAGGAGAAAGAAGATCAACACAGAAAGGATTGTAGATCATTTCCAGAAGGTGTGTGTCTGGCTGCTACTTGACATTGAAGAAACAGAGGTTTAAAGGAGAAAAACCTTGTTTAATGACATAAATAGTGTGTGATAATTGGTCACCATGCAAACATCCAGTTCCGATCCAAGATAAAAAGAAATTTAAACAAAAGATTTTCATTTTGTTTTTTATTGTTTTAAGATTCAATTATTTGTTGTTGTGTTTATAAGCAGAGTACTATTCAGGTTAATGATAACTAACCTTATCTTAAAATGTTGATTTCATTACGTCATATTTTTTGTATTCACTTAACACAGTTTTTTTAATTATCTCCATACATTATAGCAACACTTTCCCACAGCTTTCCTCAGAATATCAGGAACACAAAAGGACATTCAAAGTGTATTTTTGTAGTCCGATAAAATAATTTGACTCTTAATTAAAGGTAATAATTAATAATTGAAAATATTTATTAATAATACACAATAAATTCATGTAATTTATGTTTCATTAAAATTTATATTTTAATGAACATTAATAAACACTGCTGTAAATGCAGTTAGTGTTAGACACAAACGCTATGTTTCACATCAAGTTCCTGGACAGATGTTACAGATGTTTAGTCATCCTAAAAAAAAAAATACAAACATATACAAATAAAAGGAGAAGTTATTTCAATACTGAAAAGCATGTAGAGCAGCAATAATAATACTGCACTGTCAGGTACTAAATAAAACATACAAGACGTTTATGTCAAAAGACATAGAAAGCAATGATTAAGGTTTTTTCCATCCACTGATCAATTGTTTTTAGGAATAAAAAATATCTTTAAGAGATCCGTGTCTTGTCCATTGCTGACATTTAGTTTCAGTTTAATGAGTTATGTTAAGAATGAAGTTTAGAACTAAAACAGGACAGTGTCACAATATGTACTCATAGTGACCAGGAGCGTCTCCATAGTGCTGCTAATCCACAGCGATGTGTCTGAGGTTAATCTTGAATAGATGAGACTGACCCAGATCCTGAAAAATGGCTTAGTCTGAATCCCGGTGAAGGTTTAGCTCAGGATCAGTAGCTTGTCAGGATTCAGATGAAATGTCAGTTGGAGGTGATGAGCACAGAGTACAGGTGGACTGACATTAAAACTTCACACGTTTAACTTTAGTTTAAGTTTTAACAAATTACATCTTGATTTTCACTGGATTCTGGATTTCCTATTCACCTCTTTCACATGAAATGAAAACCTGCTTGACCTCAGTGTCAGTCCTACCTTTCCACAATTTGTTTATTAGAATGACGTTCGAACACTAAGAGCACCTGATTGGATAGACTTCAAGCTTAAATCTGATCTGGCTTTCTTCGTCTTGGCGCATTGTGCATATAATCAATAAAAACACTATTTATACCACCAATCTAAACCTTTAAAACTAATAAATCAAGCCACATTTTTTCAGAACAGTATTAAAATAGATTAAATTATTTGATGCTACATTATATTGATAAATATAGATAAACCACATCTTGTATTTTGCTGTATTTACCACTTATAACGGATGACGTGATGTTTGCACGTCTATCGTATCTATTTCAGCCTGTCGCTTTCTCCACCACGTCGTCTGCATTGTCTACAAAGATCTGTTTGCGCTTCTCTTCCTGCTTCCTGTTCAGGGGTTATGGCTCCTGATTGTTTAATCTCATCACGGGGGATTGGTGACATCAGGTGCAATCCTGTGCCGACCTCTTCCAAAAGCCCCCAGTGGGGGGATCGGCTGGGATGAAGAGCAGTGGGACAGTACGAATCAGTCAGTGTGGAGACGCAACTGGACTAGAGGAAGACACACAGTCGACGAGCTCTTAGGAGCCAACTCATTTGTCAGTTTGTGGGGGATCCCGGCATTCAACAGGTAAAAACTGATGACAGATATTTGTTTACGCTGCATTTAAATTCACGTTGTTGTTTTTTTAGAAACAGAAACATCAGGTATACTGGAAAAACCTACATAAAGTCCAGATTGTAGATTTTTTTTTAGGTATTTGTTGGACATTTTAACAACTTTTGAAACGACGATTTCTTCTTGCAGCCAAGATGGCTCGGGATATGTCAGATAAAGAAATCTTGAAAATGGAGCTGGACCAGTTGAAGAAAGAAGTTAGCACGCCTAGGACAGCAGTAAGTAGATAACAGAAAATAACATATTTTCACATTTTCTTTCTTAATTTCAGATACTTTACCATTTGTATTAGTAGGTGGACACAGTTAGGAGGAATAAATAGTTAATGAATTCTTTCTCTTTAAACACAGGTGGCTGCAAACTGTACAGACACTGTTACGTTTGTTGAGGGGCTGCTGCCAAATGATCCCCTGATTAAGGGCGTTCCAGATGACAAGAACCCCTACAAGGGTGACAAGGGAGGCTGCATAATAACATAGCACACAGAAACCCAGAGAAATGTTACACTATTTTTTATGAGAGTCAGTTGCACTGCTGTAATAGTCCTGTAGAAAACTTGTACATAAAATGTACAGAAGTAAGAAAACTGAGAAATGTACTGTAAGTAGGACCAAGAGTTGTTTACTTATCACTGGAACACTGTATGTACCTGTTGATGAAATTGAAATTGTTTCTTCAATTTGTAATTAAATAGAAATAGTTATACAAAGCTCTGACCTGTCTGTGTTCATTGATGTAGAATTAGTATTTAAAATTAGTAAACTTGTCACATTTTAATCAAATTTATTACAATGGTTAATATTCAAGAGGATTGATTATATATTTGTCGTCTAGCACCTGAGTGTATATGAGAACAAGTCAGTATGACTCTCACCTGTATTACTTTCCATTGCAGGGCAAAGTCACAGGAGTCATGCAGCTTCTGCTTAGTCTAATTCTTAATAGGATTTCTTTGCTGCAGCACAGTTTAGTCACACAGACCCGCTGACACCGAGCTGCTTCCGGTATCAAAGTCTTTAAGCTTATTCCAGCAGCTTCATCTGTCCAACTTCCATTTCAGGCTCCCCATCCAATTAGAGTAATTTAATCATCGTTTGCTGTAAGATAGTAAGAGGTTTTCTCCGAGGGTAACAATGCACAAACAAAACCAAAAGCATTTCATGTTTTCTTTCTGTTGTTTTTCAGTCCAGAGGCTCTAGGCAGCACGTTCTGGATCAGTGCCTTTGTAGAAATTTAACTGTGTCCAACAATATAGTGACCTAATGTACATATGGCAACTTATTATTAGGAGAAACTTGGCGATGTGACTTCAGTGTTGAAGTTTTAGCTTGGCTTTGCAGATAGGCCTAAACGACCTCCAAACTTTGAGCTACCTGCTTCACTTAAGGGGCAAAGGACGCTGTAGCACTTGGTGAGTGCAGATAACATATCAAGTATAACATATAAGTTCATAAACCCAATTTCCATGTTTTTGAGATTCTACAGAGAAGAAATAATACAGAGTGATTTTTTTGAAGAACTACTGATTAAATTATTAATTAACATATCAGCGTTGCTCATCTATAACCCGTTAAAAAAATCTAAATGAAGTTCAATATTACTAATGTGGTAAAAATCTGTATTGCAAAATGTAATCTGAACTAAAGTAATATAATTACAAAGATATATTTTTGGCTGAAGTTCATTTTCACAAAGTCCAACAATACAGCTTGTTGCTTTGTTATGTGGCTGCCCACTGAATCTATAGCTTAAGTTCAACTGAAGTGCAAAGTCCATGCATGGATTATGTTAAACAGCCTAATCATATCCAAATGGAGAACATTCCCATTTCAAAAGCTATTTATCACACAGATCACATTAGACACATTTATTATCCTCTTTCAGAATATATTGTGACTATACAGACATTTAATATTGATGTCAGTATTATTTTAAATATTCAACAAGGCAGAATGTTTTAATTTCCCAAGGACAATATCTCAGTCTTTATCAGACCTGAAGTGTTGAAACTCAGCTGCACTGTTGTAAAAGCATAAAACTAGACTCAGTACGTATGAAGTCTAGGATCACTTGCCAACACTGTATCCTCTATCTTAATTGCTTTATCAGTTAAAAGCTGTTGTTAATATGTATAACCTAAATAGGTTTCCTGTAAGATCTTTGGAATGACTGATAATTCATATTACATACAGTACAGGAGAATAACTAAACGGTGTATAATCTATTAAATATAATTTTATTATATAATTTTAACTATTATTATAACTATTTAAATATATAGAATAGTGAATATCTTTAGAATGTCTTGAAATATAGAAAAGGCAAATTTAAACATATAAAATCAAACGTATAAATTTGAAATGTACAGATTTGTTTTTTATTTATGGAAAAATGTGCCCTAACACACGATCAGACTTTCACTTAAGTCCTAAAACTAGATCAAGGAAACCCAATGGAAAATAATGCAATCTGACATATTTGGGGCAAAAGTATGTGAACTTCTAGAATTACCAATTCATTTCAAAAATTAAAGTTTCAATCAATGGGATGACTATCGCATGTGAGCCTCTGAGGTCCTGCCTCATTTTAGGAAGAGAAATCTGTTTGTTCACTATAAAAGTCTGCAGAGGTTTGTCACGGCTACAACAAAGAAGACTGCACACCATTACTATGATCAGTGTTTCATCACAAGAAAAACTGGGTGTTTCACCTATTTATCTTTACTGCTTGTCATAATACGAAAAGCATGACATACGCACAACTGCCCCTCTTCTCCAGACCTTTGGTACTTAATGCACAATAAAAGCAGCGCTGCGAGGAGAGCCGTGTTCACTGTGCTGCAGATTAATACTGAGTCCATTCACAGTGATTTGGTTGTCTCCACGATGTGGCTTTTGATTTTCTTAGTTTGGTTGATTATATGGGCTGGTGGCACATACTGGTACCTGTTTGGAAAACGAAGGCCTTTCTCCCTAGAGTCGGTGAGACCTCCAGGGCCTCGTGTGTTTGATCAGAAGGAGCGGGACAAAGTCCTTAAACAAGGTAAAATGATCAACATCACAATATCGATCAGTGTGAAGAAAGGATTATGATAAAGAAGGCTGTTTTCTACCAGTTAACCCTCGTAATGTCCTCCCGTTTGCCATACAGCTTTTGTCCTCTGGGGTCAAAATGAATATTTAATAATAATAAAATATAGTTTAATTATATACAATGTCTTCATAGGGGAAATTTAAATAGTTGAAAAATTGCTAACGACTGAACAAGTAATAATCCATTGTTTATACACTACTTACAAATGTTAAATAGGGGTATTTAAAGCTGCAACATGCAACTACTGTAGCATGAGACTCAAAATCAATTCAGCTAGAGCATCAGATATTGACCCTGTGTGAAAACATTTCATCCCATGTCATCACCTGTGGTGTCTCACGTCCCTTGTGAGACACCTTTTGCGTGTGACGCACCTTCTCTGACTGGTTAGAAGACGGCACCACCAAAAAAACTTTGGAAGGGAATATCTCCATACTGCTGCAGGGCTGTCCGATGAGTCTGTCACAGGAGGCTTTGACGCCACCTCTCCACATCAACATAAGATACGGAGCAAACCGCTGCTAAACTACTTTGGTCTAACCTAATTTCTAACTGTTAGTCTGTCTGACTAACTACTAACTACATGACATTAGAACAAGGACTTCTGTTAGATTGCGAGATTAAAAACCTTTAAACTGTATTGACTACATCTTCCAGTCCTGTGACACAAATTTAAATAAATCTTAAGAATTGATGCAATAAAGTCAGAAGTAATAGTTCAAACAATATAAAAGTAAGCCCTTAGATACAGTATATATTTCTAAAAGATACTGTATATACAGCCAAGTCACTACACTACAGCTAAATGCTGAGCTCTGCCAGCACTCTTATCTAAATAATCTGTTTGTTGTATTAAAACGTACATTAGAAAATACGGTAATTGTTTTTCATGTTTTTTTTATCTTAATTAGATTATGACCAGGTGATTATGTTAGCAGTTTAATTTACTGTTTATTGCTAGGACCTGCAAATACAGGAATTGGTTCAGCAGTATTTATGACAGGAGAGTTGTGCAGTGTAACCTGTATTATGTAACACGTTTTGATGTTTGATGTTTTAACCATAATCTTTATTAAAACTATTAGGAGAAATATGAATTAATATTAGTCCTGTATGTTTTTTTCGACAGGTTTTACTCTTGATAAGGTACCTCGGGAACTGGATGCCATTGTTATTGGTAGTGGTCTTGGGGGGCTGACAGTGGGAGCCACACTGGCCAAAGCAGGGAAGAGAGTCCTGGTGCTGGAACAACATGACCAGGCAGGAGGCTGCTGCCACACCTACATAGAGAAAGGCTTTGAGTTTGATGTTGGTAAGTAGGAAGTGATGAGCTGCTAATGACTACCAATAACAGCTCAGACACAGAAACATACAACTAACATGTTTCCTTTCTTTTAAACAGTTGAGACAGGAGTTTTTTTTTAATACTCTGTATTTCAGGAAGGAATTTAAGAAGAATAAATTTGAATATTTGGGGCCACCCATAAACGAAATGCAGAAGAAGTCAATGAGCACAGAAATTCAGCATAGATGTGAAGATTACTTCTGTCCCTGGTGGAACTTTAGTTTTAACTACATGACATACTGTATTCCCTCTTCTCTAGGGCTTCACTACATTGGTCAGCTCCACGAGAACAGTCTGTTGCGTATTGCCTTTGACCAGATCTCTGAGGGACAGCTGGAGTTTCAGAAGCTAAATCAACACTTTGACACCATTTTCATTGGCCCGGAGAACGAGAAACGACAGTACACCATCATCTCGGGTAAAACTGAGATGAAAGCTCATCTGTTGAAGCAATTCCCTAATGACACAGAGGCTATTGAGACATTCTTCAAAATCATGAAGGTGCTGGTTCAATCTCTCATCTGTCCAAAATGTAGACCTGTACATTCAAAATCCCTCACAAACTTTCTCCATATTCCAACAGATCTCTGCGAAGAAGACGCACTATCTGGCAACTCTAAAGCTGATCCCTCTGTGGTTGTCTTTATTCCTGCTGAAGTCGGGCATTGCAGACCTCATGACCCCAGTTTTCCGCCTTTCTGGCACATGTGCAACAGACTTTGCAAACACCCTGACCAGAAACAAGGATCTCCAACTTATCTTTGCGTATCTTTTCTATGGTGAGTTCACAAAAATGAAAGATAGGCAGTGATATAAGTGTCAACTCTTGATTGGGAAAGAAAAAAAAAGTCTGCACACTGACCATCACTGTACTCACTTCAATGATGACAATTTGGTCCTGAACTAATGTCACTGTTACAGTAAAGACACAAAACAAATCACCATCCTAAAGTCCTGTCCATACTTACCATGCACATTTGTTGATATTTTACTGATTACAACATGTGATATAGTGCCAATAAGTTACACAATATGAAACTAAATGAGACTTAGAATTGGTTGAAAAAGAAAAAAAACAAAATGTGTCCTACTCTTTATTTAGGTGTGCCCCCAAATGACTCCAGTATTTTGATCAATGCCCTCCTCATTCAACACTACAAGAGAGGTGCCTACTACCCTAAAGGTGGTTCCAGTGAGATTGCCTTCCACATCATCCGCACCATTAATAAATATGGAGGACAATGTCTGGTCAGAGCTCCTGTCTCCCAGATCCTGGTTAACAAGAAGGGAGAGGCTTATGGTAAGATCTGAACCCAGCTTATTCTTTTACCTGTTAAAGCCAAGATGCTCGCAAGGTGAGGCAAACTGAAAGCTTTTTTTCTGTGACAGGTGTGAAAGTGAGAAAAGGTCAGGACGAAGTGGAGATTCATGCACCTGCGGTCATCTCAAACTGTGGCATCTTCAGCACTTTCCAGAAATTTCTTCCACCTGAGATTCAAGTTAAACCCGGTAAATACTAAAACTTCCTTTTTACCCTGACTACTACAAATCAAAAATTGCTTTGTAAAAACACTGAAGATGCTGAAAGCTCATACAATCTCCCATTTTACAGATATTCAGGAAAGACTGAACATGATGAAAAACGCCAGAGGATCATTCTTGGTTTTCTCTGGTTTTGATGGAACTGATGAAGAGTTGGGTTTCGTGTCCACTAACTTCTGGCTGTACAAAAACAACGACATGGACAAGTCGTACGTACGCAGAGAGCTGATCACACTGAGCAGGGATGTAGTTTAAAAATCACAAGGGGGCACTACTGTCTAAGCAGTAGAGATGCAATAAATTCAAAAGGCAAAAGTGACTACCCAGTGTGGGCTTGCTACCACAAACATTAAGGTTATAATTTTTCTTGTGGAACAATTTTAATTTATTGAAATTGACAAACAATGTGTAGCTCTGTGACCTTTACATAAAGAAATATACTCTATTATGTGGTTATTCCACTAACAAGTCAGTTTCCATTTCATCCACTAGATGGAGTAGAGGATCAACCAGGTTTCAGTTCCAGTATTAAAATACCATGTGCCTATATATCCACATTGCTGATGACGCCTGTACTGTTCTGACTGAGGGTTAATGATAAATTTGACACTTTCGTGCTTTCTATCAGGATGGATGACTTCTTTGCACTGAGCAAAGAGGAAGCACCAGATAACATTCCCATGATCTTTATCACAATACCATCTTCAAAAGATCCAGAGGCCAAAATAAGACATCCAGGTAAAACCAGGCTCACTACTTGTTCTACTGATGGCAACACATTCACATCTGAGTGTGCATACAGGTTGGACATCACGTATTGTGTCATCTTTCACAGGGAAATCTTGCATGACAATATTGACCATGGTGAATTATGAATGGTTTGAGGAATGGAAGGACACCACTGTGCGCAAAAGAGGTGATGATTACTACAACTACAAAATGAGATTTGCTAATAACCTCTTTGACTGGGCCTGCACGCTGTTTCCTAAAATCAAAGACAAGGTAGGACTGGTAACTCGTCACCATATAAGCATGCATGTATACCTTTGGTTCTATTGTCTGTGCATATATAGTAAAGATACCTAAAAACATAACCACTGAACAGGTGTCACTGCTAATGCAGATTGCCCATAATTTTGTTTTATCCATTCCTTTAAGTGTAGACTGCCTTGCAACATTGGTAGGACTTTTTTGCTTCTTTTTTTTCAGCTGGTTTTCCAGGATGTGGGAACTCCTCTGACCAATGTACACTATCTAGGTGCCCAGCGTGGAGCTATGTACTCTGCTGAGCAAAACCTGGACCGTTTCCATGCTGAGGCTGTAGCAAGGAACAGATGCGACACTCCTGTCAAAAACCTCTACATATCAGGCATGAAACTGTTGGCCAAGGATTTTATATTAAAAACTTTTTGATAGGGTGGGGTTTGGATTCATAATGCTTCAAAATGTGGCAGCTGCTTTATTGTCATTTTAAAGGCTGGATTAGTTCACTAGTGCAGTTAAAACAGCAAACTTAAAACTCCTGGGAAAATAAACTAAATGCAATGTCAAACACAGACAACTCCACATAGTTTTGTCTCATCCTGCAGGCTAAACAGCATGTGTCTCTCTGTTCCAGGACAAGACGTGTTTAGCTGTGGGATTGCAGGAGCTCTACATGGCGGACTCCTCTGCGCCTCTACAGTGTTAAATCACATCGTCTATGTCGACTTGCTCTTCCTCAAGAAGAAACTGAAAAGGAGGAAAGCCAAAGAGCTGGCCCAACTGGCTAAGACGAAACAACAGTGAGAGCACTCTCTACTTCCTCCACAGGACATTAGTGAAACTGCACAAACCTGGTGCAGTCACAATGAACCCTTGATCATTGTGGGAATCATGAAGAAACAGCTGAGCATTATGTCCTTATTTCTGCCTATGTACTAATATCATGAAGTATACACATGCATGCCCTAAGTGCACTTTGTCCTGTTGTACTAAAATGAAAAAGATTTTTTTTAATAATCTGAGCTAACGCTATCACACCATTGTCAGTCAAGTCTGATAATGAACTTTTCTTGAAGACATAGACTTCAGATTAATCCACAATAAACCATGTGTTACTTTTCAGAGTTCTCTGCTCTTTAGCATACAGCAGGACTATTTCATATTACACAGTAGCACTACTATATTGTATATATAAAACAAAATACCTCAATGTAACTGCAGTATTTTAAGGATAATTATATATTTTGCCTGTTTACTTATCTTTAATTTCTCATTTTGTGCACATTCACTGATATATGCTTTCGCTACCATTTGTGTTTTCAAGAAATTTGATAAACCAATTAAAACTGAAGAAAAACAAAAATCAACCCTCTGTCCAAATGCTCAAAACATTTTCTGCCATTGAATACTTTATTGTGAAGCATTATCATAAGATAAAATCTATATTATCAGAAAAATAATCACTTACTGGTTATTTAAGACTGTAAGGGCCCCTCTGAGTTTAGTTCCCACCTATGTTGTTCTGACCTGACTTATAACCCCTGTGTTGTTTGGGTAACATCTGAAATCAAACATATGGTGAAACCTCAGACTTCCTGCACTAAGTGAACATTTCCTCAGTAAACGGAGGCCAGATTAGCCGACAAACTGTGGCCTGTAGGAAACGACCAGTGGGATCTGAGGAGAAGAATGCCCCGTCTGTCCAGACAGCCGGTGGGATGCCAGCACCTCTCTCTCTCTGTTAACCTACATCCCTCTGCTGTAAAAACACAGGGAAACCTCTTTCTGTCACTGCTGCTACCGGGACATGGTTGCTACTGTTAACATTTTATCTTTCAATATATAAATCAAATGAAAAATTAAAAGGCCAAACTAAGGTAGGTTCAAGAAAGAGGAGCAAAGTGGGAGTTAGAGAAGAAAATTATATCGACTTTGCCTCGCTGGAAGTTCAGTAAACCAAAACATATAATTACCATTGCATTATAAAGTGCACAGCTTCACCAGAAATAAATGTGACGTCTACAGTAACTCCTACTTTCCTACAGTGAGATCTGACTGACTCACAAAGCTGCAAACAAACCCACTTAGACTAGTTTTTTTTATCTTTTCAAATCTGGAATAAAGTTTAACAACACTTTTTGGCACCAAGGATGCTGGTGTTGATTGGTTGATCCACTTTGGCCCAACTCTATCTATTAGATAGATTACCAAGACACTTTTTACAGATATCTATCCACCCCAAATAAAGACTAGAAACTAAATTGGAATAATTTCATTTGAAAATACATCCACAATCCTAGAAGAAGGATCTGCTTTTTAATAGGAAGACGCTGAGGAAGAATTTAAGATTTTCTTGACCAGCACAAGCACCACCTCAACACCCTCTCTCTTTTTTCCTTTTGCAGGCGGTTCCCACATGTTTAGACACGCTCTTACAGGAGAGGCCCACAGGGTCAGATCTTAACTGCAGCCGTCCACTCTTTCCACTGTCCTCTCCACCCAACAAATCACCATTTTTACGTGAAATTAACATCACAGGAGCAGTGATTCAATAGCATTTGAGCCCTTTTACATAAAGCAAACAGTAAAGTCGCAAAACATTGTAGCAGCAGAGTTGGCTCACAGAGCATTCATGTTGTTCGGCTCTCGTCTCTGTGTTTCAGCCAGCTTTTCTCCTTTTCCAGATGTTGGAGCTCCTCCCTGCCCGCCTGCCACAGCCTCCCCCAGCATGAACCCAGCCAGCAGCCACAGCTGCTACCAATCTTAGAGGCTCCCATAAGAAAGTATCAGACGACCCGTACAAGAGGAGGACCCAATCTGAAGACAGTACCCGAGTTCAGGCTGTGCTTACAGGCATGAGCAGGTGTTAAAAAATAGTCACACCAACCTTTTTAAAGACCACTCCTTCTAAACCACCATCTTTTGGTGGTGTTTGCTGCCCCTGATTGGTGAAAACCTTCCAAACACACATTACATTTAGCTACAGTAGTTACAGACAGGTTTCTAAATGCAAATGTACAGATTGTTTACACATTTTCTACACATCTTTCTTTCTGTTTCTGTGGAATAAACTGAATCAGACTGGAGCCGTTTTCTCACCCTGCACAGATCACAAACCTCTTCTCCTATGTCAGCTAAAAGCTGCTGCTGCTTCAAGCCAACTTTCTGTTGATATAAATGGAAAATCCAAGAAAATGGCCGCTACAATTCCTTCCGCTTCTTTTCATCTGAAACACAACAGCTTTGTTCATGACTGCACACTTTAAGTTCAGACAAGCATGTGAATTATGTTTGTTAGTTCTGCGTCATCTCCTTTTAACTGATTAATAGTCAAGTACATTTAAATAGTAAATGATTCGCTGCTTTTTTGTGGCCAAAACAAAGTTAAGAAGAGTGGATCGAAGCAAAAATTAACCTATGCGACATTGTTAAAACCAGTTCAGCCTTCATGGAATAGGGAAGCACTGTAAACACCTGATAGGATAGTTAAAACCAGCCATTTACTAGAGATTTCTCAGTTTGTTAAGGACTATAAATGAGGCAAATTACAAGAGGAAAAGCCTGTGATAAATCAAACATAATAACTAATAAAACATAATGAGTCTATATGGACAATATACTACATAACACTTTATCAGGTACACCTAATGCATTATAATAGAACGGCCCTACTATTAATCGTCCTTTCAAGAGGATTCTAATGTTCAGTTTTTACCAAATCTCTTTATGTTGATTTATTTTAAAGTTGATTTTGGAGACTCCAGAGTAGAAAAAGGGGAGACTTTAGGAGGTAATCCACTTGCGTCTCTAGGAAAACTCCTGCATCTTGTGTCTCACCTATTTCTTCTCTGGACTTTTATGAGAAACATATCAGACAAAACAAAAACTAAAAAGAGGCTGAAATGACAATCAGAATTTGAAAACGACTGTCCTTCTTCACGACATCTAGCTTGTCTGTAAAAATACCAGTGCAGGCATTACGATTTAACCAAGGTGTTTCTATCTATTTATTTAAGGTAATGCAGCAAAGCAAGTCTGAGGCACATATTATTACAGAAAAAATACAAGTAATCACCACCTGCTAAACCACAAAGCCACAACGCTGTATTGTATGATCATAGCTTACAGTGTTTCAGAGGATAAGCTTGAATCCAGTACTGACAATGCTGGATGGTTATCATGTTGGGGGGCAGGAATTTGGAAATCTTATATGAATAATCACACAGGAGCATCATGCTCATGCAGTTTTTCATAAGTCTTGAATACAAGAGGAAGAAACCCATGTTATACTATTACTAAAAATAAAGCTATGGTTGGATGAAAGAGTTAATCTTTCTTTCACACCCATCTGCACTATGTTACTGCAGCTCCCCCTTCCAGCAGATGCTTCAGACATGATCCAGAGTCTCACATTTCACCACTCTGTTTCACCTTCCCCTTCGAACAAGCCCACCCTCCACTGAGTAATCGTCAGCTCAGTAATGCATCTGCATTCGTCACCACAGCTCTGTCTGCTCTGTGTTTAGATGGTGAGCCTGCTTGTGGGGTTGGGGGGAACCTAAATGTTGGAGTAAGCACTAGAGGGGGCTCTTCTGTGGGGGTTATCCCAATCAACCTCATGAAGGAAATGACTCCTCACATGGCTTCCATGTCCAGTTTTACCACACACTTTACAACATGAAACATGGTCTCAGTTTGCTGAGACATGGTCAGGTCTGGATCGTCACATACCAAATGTTTACTTTTCAACTTAGCACAGATGTAAGAAACGTTTCGCCAGAAGGTGACAAACACGGTTCTGTCATGGATTCTAAATGCCCTATAATTCATATTCCTAGATCGCTGCAAACTCAACATTTTAACAAGGTGTCTGATATTCCTCTATTATTATTATTATTAATATACGTTTTGATTTTAAAAAACAACCAGGGCTTTTTTTCCATGAGAGAAACAAACATCTTGGCACAGTTTTGATGTCATCTGATACATCTCACCTCCAGTCTCCAGCTGACTGACACTAATTCCTCAGTATTGATCTCTTGTGAAATCTCAAATGTAGATTTGGCTCACTCACCGGGAGGGGCCGTTTTTGTGGCATCAGATCAATGGCTCCAGGTCTAAGGACAAGGCCTCACAGGGTGATGATCCCAGAGGGGTCGTACCTACATGTTTTTTCTTCAGCTCTCCGGTCATATAGCGGGATGATCTCTCAGTTTAAGGCTAAAATGTTCCAGATGGAAAATATTGGTAACTTTTCTGTATTATTATATCATTATTACTATGAGTTTTTCAACCAGTATATACATTTTAAGACAGTGGTAGTTTTTTCTTCACCATTGCAAACACACTGTGAGATAGAAAAGGGAAGACTGGTTAATATTACTAAGAGGGTGATGATGATTCATCCTCTGCACTCATATATACTTTGTCTTCTAGGAGACTGAGGGTAATTAAACTCTGCACCACAGACACACACATCACTTGGACCACAATGAGAGACTCCACCTTATATCTGGTCTGTAGTTTTTCCTACAAAGAATTCTGCCAATCTAAGCTTTTTGTGTCCTACATGTCAATGAATACCTGATACCAGACACAGTATTTGTCATATTAATATTTCTCACTTTTACCAATTTTATTTATTTCCTCTCAGAAAATATTCATCTAATAGAGACTGAATTATCAGTTGAGGTGCAATCGGGTGGAATATAAGTAGCTCCGGGTGACATAAAAGACGTAGCCTACTTGTTCTGGCTTGTAACGCCTTAAAGGTAGTGGAGCAACAGACAGAAAACTGCAATAACCACTTTCTCTGTCTTTATACACACGCATAAAACAAATAATGAGGTACTACTGACCACAACAGGTGTGAAGGCAGTTCACAAACGACACCAAGAACCAGAGAGTTAACAAGCCTCCAGACTGGAGTTCACTAATAAACCCGGAAACAGTCTGACTAACTGTAAGTCAAAGTCGACCTGGGAAACTTATCCACTGATGGAAAAGCCGAAGGGTCTAAAAAGTGAGCCAGATATTTGTTTTAAGTATTCAGATCAGACCCCATTGGGTGCTCCATTGTATCTTAACTCTGCTCTGTGACTGTCTCAGAAGACACAGACATACCTACAAGCCAAAGGTCAAATCTCTGCGACATATGCATATTCATTGTATGAGATGATACAGGCTTAGACCACAAATGTATGGTTTTGACACATTTTCACTGATTTTCATCACACTGCAGTAAGATAAAAGAAACCTGATTTCCCCTGTATATGTGTAAATAGGTTTCTAATCAGCTTTTTCAAAGTGTAGATAAAAGGTTACATGACAGGAGAGATAATTACACAGTGATGCCTCCTTGTTTTCAAATCAAGTCCACTTAAAGTCTGATCAACACTGAAACAAACACAAAGTGGCCTGTCAAAGTCTAAATAAGTCGTTTTCCACCATGTTTCTGTTTGCACAGTGAAAGATGCCATGAGAATGTTTGATGCAACTAAAAACAGTATATCTGCCTTTTTTTCTGTGACTGAGCATAAAAACTGTTTTGGGTCTGTTTTCATTTTTCCTCCTGAAGGTTTTGTTTCCGAAGGTGAAGTCACAGCACAGAGTTGAGTATAATGCAGCCAGCAGCACAGTTTTAAGTGATTCCAGATGTTTTAAGAATTGAACTCGAGACAAAAAGATGTTCCCTTTCCCTTCATTTATCCAAGCTATTCTCCTTTGCTGTCATCCTTTTCCTATCCTGCTGTCACTCATACCCAAAAGTCGATGTTATCTGTGTCTTGGGTGAGATTTGACCAAGGAATTGTAAAAAAGAGCTACAAAAAAAGCTTCCCCCAAGCTGAAATATCAGATTACATGTATATGGAACAAAAAAGTTTAGAAAAAAGCAGCTAGAAGTGGGAGGAGTATCTCAAGCCTATAATCTTTTCTTAAACTTTACTGCTGTGAACTAGACAATAAAAAACCTCTGCATGTGACACATAAGCTGCACGGTGCAAAGAAAACCAACGCTGCATCTACTTTTGTACGTACGTGTGACAATAATGTCACATCTCAAAGACAAACTGTATGATTTCACGGTGAGGCTTTTGTCTCTAAATACAAAACACTTCTGTGTACAAAAAATACTGGGAGAGTCTGGGTGGTACCGAGGTGGGCTTAGCATGTGGGAGGAGGTGGAGTTTTTTTACTCCTACCTCATGAACTTTCACGTCGCCCCAGGGTCGCTACTCTTTTAAGACTGGGTGCTTTGCTCCCTCCCTCTGCTGAGGGATGTAAAGACAAATGAAGAACTTCAGCAATGCGCAAGACAGGTAGAGACAGGACAAAAATTAAAAGGGAAGAAGGGAAGAAAGAGCAAAATGTCTTCACAGAGAGCAAGAGTGAAGATGTGGCAGAGAAAAGGCAACGGAGGAAGGACGAACAATCTTGAGCTCAGTCTACTGAAATCTTGAGCAACTTAATGTATGTTTTTTTAATGTATGTAAGTAAATTTCTACAGCATCAAGTTGAGCACAGAAACACAAAAGTGGACACACACAGACAGACCATCTCCATTTGTGCTGGTGATGATAGAAAAAGCAGATTGTGCTCTTACGGTGTCTTGTTAAAGCGGCTGGGCTCCAGGAAAACTGCTGTAGAAGGAATGCAGATGGTTGAGTAAGGCAGAGACAGTGGGCTGACAAGAGTCTAGTTCTGGAGGTTTACATTGTTCATAATATCAGGAGTTAATATCTATAATCTGTGGCAAAATGGTAGATCATAAAAAATAAGCCTCTCTTAAGATTTTTTCCATTCATTATGTACATAGTTTAAGAGAACAGTTTAAGAACATTTATTTTTAAAGAGAATTCTTAAATTATTTTTGTGACCAGTCTAACAATAGCTCAGGTGGCTCTACAGCTTAAGTGCAGTCATTAGAGTCACAGGAGAAAACCATGGATGTGGGTGGTTACTGTCATTTTCAGGTTAAGTGTAACCATTAAATGTAATGAGAAGTCTCATCTCTGTAACTATCTGCCACGTGCCAAAATGACTCCAACACTGTGAACTATCCATGTAAAGAAACATTCAGATTCACTCTTAGATCAAAGCCAGGTGTGAACTATGCTTGCTGCTTTATTTTACTTAGTTTAGTAAATATAGAATATTAGTAATATCAGAAGAAAGTCATTAAAAATACTTATGTTTTTGTGGTCAGTACAGTATAGTGTGTTACAGGACCTTCAAATTCTTTCCTGGGCTGGATAATGTGCTCTAACTAACACCATCTGTTTAAAATGAACTCAGATATTTGATGCACTGCTGATTTGATGCAAGATGATTCATTCTGTTCAGACCTTGCCTGACAAAAATGTTTCCTTCATTACAAAACTCTGACACCATCAAGCAGCGGAGAGCAAATTTCATATATAAATAAATTTTCTCTTTTTAGATTCAGTGTCTTTATTCTCTTTTCCTTTTTTTAAAATCTAAAATATTCCGTAGCTTTACATCCATAAAATAGTGTAGTGGCAGAATCACCACACAAACTGGTTTAAGGTGATGATGTCAGAGGGTAAAATAAGTGCATATCTATCCACCATATTGCCATACACACTCAGTTTTGCCAGAACTGACTGCTCCTCCCTCTCCTTTTTTCCCCCCTCTGTGGTCGATTCTTACATTTTCTGTCTTGACACTGTTTTTGTTCCTCCTCTTTGCACATTGGCCAAGTATCCTCCCTTTGTTGATGTGGCAGGCCTGGGAAATGAAAAGTTGATACTGCATGTCAGGCAAAGAAGAGCACCTCCTCCTCTTCTTTTTTTTTTTCTCTTTAGCTTGTAAACGTGGACAGAAAAGAAAAGAAAAAGATAATTTGGGAAGTTAACACAATGACAGATTGGCTGAAGACCATTTAAGATGGTGAGTTGTACAGTATGCTGGTAAACATCTCTGTTTTATGATTGTTTTAATTCACTTGAACATATCTAATAATGATAATAATAATGCACAGTTTGACACTTGAATCAACACTGTAATCAGAATCTACAACCAGTACTCCCTGAATGTTGCAAGGGAAAACAGATACCTAAAGTGCTACAGATAAATGGTTTAATTTCCATCTACAGAACCCATTGTGAGCCAGGAAAAAGAACAACTTTTATGGCTTTCAAAACTTCCAACATGTAAATCTGTCCAGTGGAGACAGATAATAAACGACAGAGCAAGGTGTGTTTCAGAGCCAGTGAACGAGCTCTAAGTGCATTTCCATGATGTGATGTGGACAGAACAACCAGACATTTTGCCTTTCATTACAAATCACAGCTGAACACAAACCAGGGAGGGACATGACACTAATCTAAATATGGGAAACCGGTTAGAACGAATCAAAACCTGAGCATCCATTACTCCCGCCTACTCCCTACCTCACTTTAAACTCACAACCACTGCTTATTGTAGTTAAACATGTGACGTGGAGACTGCTCTTTTTTCTTACCAACACTAACCTCTTTGGCTCAGTGTCTATCCTCTTCTATGCTGTATATCTCACATGGCATTTCCTCTGACGAGTCAGTCACAAAATCTGTGTCCCAGCTGAAACACTGAGGCTCTACTACAACGTAGAACAATGTCTGCAAATCTTGTAGTTATCTCAGCATTATTTCCCCTACCTGCTGAAGTTCACTTGATTAGAATCAATCTACATTTTTATATAATCTCATACTTGCATCCCTATTCTCAGACAAAAATCCCAAAACTTTAACAGGAACAGCCAGATGTCTTTGTAGAAGCCAGTTCCAATCAAATCAAAACTCCATCTTAGCTGTGACGTGGAGTCTTAACCCAGTTTCATGTGGGTCGGCCTGACTGGAGCTAAATCTGGCTGAATTTTTGTAGTGAGCATTGAGTCTTTAAGGTGTTGTCCAGATGAATCAGGGCACCCCTCCCCCAAATGTGAGGAGCTAACAGCGGCACATAAATTGTGTTTCTCCTGACCACCAACAGAAGGCGTTTATGACTTCAGCTTCCCATACTTACATTTCGTTTCATACGACAGAGTCTGGCAATCTTTAACTACAAAGCACCTTCTCACAGTCAGGGATGTAGTCTTACAGTAAGTTGCAGTACATAATACTGTACCATGTTGGTTGGTTTACCAGAGAACACAACACCCCCTCCTATTTGAAACCAAGTAAAGCCTGTCAATCTATTTTTGGTACTCTTCCTCCTCTACCTTCTGTATGCTACCCATTAGCTGAGGTGTAAATCTTAGCTGAATCTACTGATTAACCAGCAAAGGTCCAGCAGAAACAATCTGCCCTTCTGGCTCAGAAGTCAGTAAGTTAACTGCCATACACTTGTGATATATAATAAACTGTACAGCTAAAAAAATATGGTGTGGTGCACCAACAACAGGTTGCAGATTTATCATAGAGCTAACACAGAGACACACAACCATTCACACACACTCAAAGCTACGGGCAATTTAGAATCATCAGTTAACCCGCCTAGGAAACCCACACGGGTGGAACGTGGAAACCCTGTTCCGAGAGACTCCAGTCAGCCAGCGCCTTTTTGTGAGGCAGTGCCAACAACAGAACCATTGTGAATGCATTTGATTTTTGGCATTTTCACATGAAAAATGACAAAGTTCTGTATCTCTTATCAAAATTAAGATTTTTTTTGAGTCACTGATGCACCTCTAAATTCAATCTCATTCATCAGCAGAATGAATCTCAAGCTGTATGAAAGGATGCCTCATTCCACATTTAGTTTTTGAGTTGAAAATTGGGTCACAGGTATCACCTGTTAGATGTGGCATGTACCTGGTTTCCCTCTAGTCAACTGTCATAAACATAAATAAAACTCCTGAACGATGCACAAAATTCAGTGAGTTTCACTAACACTATCAGCCTAAGTTATGAAAAAACAAAAACCTCAAACCAAACAAACAATACTTTTAAAGATGATAGATGTTTGTCAGCCATAAATAAATCACCACGTGTATCATTTTATAACTTATACACCTGATAATGTTATTCCAAAAATACATTATTAAACGCATCACACTGAACATACTCAGATTTCAAATCAGCAGCATAGATACAGTTAAAAGACAGATAACAGCTGTGACTTCTTCAAAACATGTAAAGGGAAAGAAAACTGAGCCACTGAATATTGTACCTTGGTCTTTACTGGGGAAGATTTCCAGGGAGAAACTAGTTTCAGCCTATCGATCACACAGTTGGCTGCTGCTGAGACAATGTTCGCTCAGGTTGCAGTAACAGCATCCAAAAACATCTGGTTTTGTCACTTTTGGACACATTCATGGCTCAGCTGATAAACACATTTTACTAGGATGTGACTGCAGAAGAATTTAGGCAGAGGACAGTGTAAAGGATCAGCCTGCAGTGTTTGCAAAGGTTTAGGAATATCTCTGTCCTCATATATAACTGACCGTGATGATACCATTGGAATCAATCAATCTGGTTGCAAAATGTCATTTTAATTGCTGTTGTGACCAAGCAATAAATAACAACTTCTGATAAATATAATATAAATATGATATTCTAAACTTAAAAATGCATACTGAAATTTGGGGTCAAAAAGCTGCTTTTTGGCATCTGTTACCAGGAACCTGAGTTTTTAAATACATTTCTTTAAATGGTAGCGTGGCTTAAAACCAGAGTTCTTACAAAATGGGTGTACTTGAATACCTCTCATGTTTTGAACATGTTCAAATTCTTATTTAAACACTGACGAGACTGAAGAAGGCCGTACAGTCAGTTTCTTCTGTTTCCCTCCAACTCTCCCTACCATCTTCTCTGTCTTCCACTAGCCTCTCTGTCTATCTCTATTCTTTCCGTGTCTTTCTCTCCTTTTGTCTCATCCAGGCAGAGGACCAGAAATAATAGGGGGCAGGAAAAAAAACTCCACAGCAACTGAGTGCGTGGGGCCAAGAACCAAGCCCAGTTCTCCATACTATAACCCTCTAATTTTGCACTTATTTTAGGATGAGAGTTTATTGAGATCAAGTCTCAGCCTGGTGCCAAAAGCCTGGGACTCACTGTGATAATCATTCACTGCCTTCTCCACTCATCTATGTCTTGCAAATTTGAGGACAGTTGGTTAAATCCAAGTCATTGTGGTGTTAAAGATCAAACTTGAGTTTGCTCACCACATCCAATGTTATAGTTCAATGCCTCAGAATTCATATATGCATTCTCTGTTTTTGAGATAACAAAGTACCACATATTATTTTGTTGCCTGAGAGGCTGACCTTGTCAGGGAATTTAACTGTGATTGTTTTATCTTTGACATTTTAAAAAGATCCAATTGAAGCAAGCAAAGCTCACGTTACTACAAGTAACTGTTTTGTTTCTACCAAGTGCTTCCTTATTTAAAAAGAAAGGGAAAAATAATTCACAGTGTACTGAAACACCTGGGTCTGTTAGCACATTCATCCCCTCAACTAGACCATGTATTTCAGCCTCAATATGTGAGTACACTGCTGAGAAAAGCTTATGTGCATGTACAGTATGTATCCAGCAACATCAATCCAATTCCAGTAGATATGACATGAAATCATTAAGAATAACCAGACCTATCACACATAAATCAATTGAAAGGTAAATGGTAAACACAATCTATCAAAGAAGCTATGAGCATGTTACTTATATGCATTCTCAAAGCCTCTGCTAAGACTGAACAGGGTCTAGAAAATAACAAACCTTCACCATATCTGAGCAAAAAGTACAAGAGAGTAGGGACAGCTCCTCATATACTGTATATTCCTGCTATGAGCTATAATGACTAAGCAACTGTAGCTGTCTGTGTGTATGCTGAAGATGTCTGCCAGCAACAACTTTGTTTGTTTTCTTAAAAATCTCCTCCTGAAGTGACAACAATCGCAAAGGGATAAAGAGAAAGCATTTAACGTGGCAACTTTACTCACATCCTCCCCATGAAAAGAGGAGGTGAAAATAAGGGAGCAGAGAGAGTAAGGAGGGAGAAGAAGGCGGCTGCGGCCATTTAAATGGCTCAAGTCGTATACACTCCCTCTGCTAAACAGCGGGTTAAGAGAAGTCATTTTTGCCTTTGCTGGATGCTAGGGGAGGGAGAACAGACCACACTGCATTCTTTTGTATTGAGGTCACTTTTTCTTCTCAACCATTCTGAAGTACTCAGCAAAGCTCGGGCTGGACTGCAAGCTTGATCTAATGGACTACTGAGAGATCTACTGCACATGCTCAGTAGCAACGTTGCTTACTAGTGTTTCCTCTGTTCAAAAGACACGAACCTTCCCAAAGCATCTTAGCAAAATTATTACCTACGAAGCTGCACTGGACGCGATAATGACCTCACACTGTAGGTTATAAGAAAAATGCTGAATTATTGTAACTTTGTTCAGACATCTCTGACCAACCCCTTCTGAGGAATTAATTGTTTTTCAAATCATACCTTGTCTGCCACCTCTGTGGTTAAATTAGTTTAGGGTCCTCTTTTCTTAAAGTTACTATAAAAATTGTATTATCGTCAAAAGAAAACTGTTTACTGCCAGTACCAATACTTAGGTGGTGGTTGATGAGGATTTAAATAAATACAAAACAAAGTTACCACTCTCTAACAATCTCTCACTATTTTACCTTACCCCTTAGTCTTTATTTTTAGCATATTTAAATCCTACTTATGTGCAGCTCTTAGTATAGCACTTGACACATATCAGTCATAATTCTTAGAAATACAATAAGAATCTGTAAAGAAACATAAACATACGTGCTTCTGAACAAGTGGTCAATTCCCTCATGTTTCACCCGTTCACAGAAACAAGCGCCAGAAACTAACAACCTGCTCACAAAAGTTTTAACACTGGTCCCTCCAAAAACTAACAATGACACATAAATACGTTCTCGATCGTAGTTAAGATCTTTTATTTAAATTCACTAAAGTCATAAAAATTGTTAGTTCATGTCTCTGATGTCACAGCCTCCAAAACATTTAATTGGTACAGTAAGTGTCAGAGGTGTCTGTGCGCCATATAGCAACTGACCTGTGCTGTATACAGTCCTTGAACGCCTACAACACACATTAAGTCAATAATGGCAGAGAGGTAGGATGAGGGAGAGCTCGTTGCTGAACATAGATTAGGGACACACATCAAGCAAACAAAGCATGTGACGCTCATGCTCGAATTCACAAACTGATTTGCAAACTAACCTGTTCAGTTCAGCATTCCTCAAAAACATTTGCTCGTTCAGTGGTTTTCTGCTCACTGTTAACTAGTTTCTATCTCACTGTATATGAAAGTTAGGTTCACTGAGTAGTAATCCTATTACATTCTGGGGAGAGTAACAGAATAATGTATTACTTTTTCTAAATAATATCTTCATGTCCTGGGCACATCAATCCTAAAAATATTTTTCTCACACTAATAAAAGAAGCAAACACAAGGTGTTTTTACCTTGGTGCATTATTCCTGTGGCTTCCTGATTGGTCTTGGAGGTAGGAGGCACCACTTTATCCTTTACTACCATATGCCGATGTAGCGTCAAGCAGTAGGACCTTGTTTTAAAAGAAAAACATAGTCAGAAAGTGAATATTTTGTGCTAGACATTTTGCCATGTACTGAAAATGTTGACAGGTAGACAGGTAACACTGATTCACACCTTGTAAAAGGACGAGCAACTTATTCAATAAGAATACAAAGACAAATAGGATTTTATAAATATTCATTCATTTAATAAGGAAGCTTTTGTTTGGTAATATACTTCCTAACCAGAGATCTTCTACATTTCCATTGTTCTGTGCATTAAACTGGTTCAGCATTTTCAGAGTCCTCACAGCATGTCCTCCATACAGTTAAATGTACATTCATCACATATGGTGCACAGATGAATGTTGGTGATGGACTGGTGAGTCTTTTTTAAGAGTTAGGTTCTGCAAAAAGTAACAGAAAGGTAAAACAAAGTCAAATTTAGACTTTTCAGACAATCGCTGCACTTTTAACCCAACATTACTGTGCAAAATAAGCCCAAATATAGAGAAACCTAAACACATAAATATATAACTTTTAATATCTTTTAAAGTCTTGTTAAAGCAGAAACCTTTATGATGTACATGTTCACTTTTTTACTCAGAGGAAGATTAGGTGATCAGAATGACCTTAACCTGTACAACAGTGAAGAGACTGGGCCATGAAGCTGGTCGAGTCGTCCAGTATGTTTACTGAGATTTTAAGCTCAGCTTCAAAACATTTATTGTAAAATGTTGGCCACTAAGGTTCAGTTGATGCTCACCTGTGTCACTTACCTACATCATGATGAATTTGACCCCTTTTCCTCAGCCACTACCACACAATGTCCAAAATGCTTTAGCTTTAATAAACATTTCATTTTATAGGTACTGTGTACATGTTTTAAGTATTATTTACAGCGTAGAGAGAGGAGGTCTACATCATATTCGGAGGAATAAACACACAAAAAA
The DNA here is from genome assembly GCA_034779795.1 of Ctenopoma multispine. Lineage (NCBI taxonomy): Eukaryota > Metazoa > Chordata > Actinopteri > Anabantiformes > Anabantidae > Ctenopoma > Ctenopoma multispine. The sequence continues at coordinate 14,341,836 of JAUYWH010000011.1, read as the reverse complement.
ACAATTTTATTCATAAGTAGCGTTAGCTAAGCTAGATAGAGAGCTACAGCTAGCTTAACTAACGTTAGCATGCTAGCTAAAAAAATAGCGTTAGCTAGCAAAATATAAAAACATCTGTGCCATTGAACTAATTTACCACGAATTTACCTGATATCCACACAATTAAGATACAGCAGCTGTGATGAGCTTGGTGCCTGAAAATATTTCAAATTCCATTTCTAATGATGTATAAGACAAATACGGAGATGCTAAGACTCATCTAGGCAGAGCTAAGCTAACTGGTCCCCCTGCTTCCAGCATTTGTACTAAGCTAACGTTAGGCTAAAGCTTGATTTATGATTAATTTTTATGCTAAATGTTTTTTAAAAGCTCACAGTGTATTAAATTGTAACTCTTGGTAAGAATACAAAGAATAACAATGTAAATTAGGACGCACTTAAATGCTTTAGTTACAGGTTCTTGTAAAATATTTAAAAATATTTTAATTTCTCATTTGTATGCTTGTATTACTGTTACTGTTTGCTTTAATTTATATACTATATAATTTATAATATCAGTTTAAAATGTTTTTGTATTGTTTGTATGCAAGTATTGTGGGTATACAATTGACCAACTGTATAATAATTCTATTTTTATATACAAATAAATAAAATAAAAATAGCAAAATGCCTCCTGAAATGTATCTTACACATTCAAAACACTTCTGAAATAAAAGATCCAGTGTGGTGCTAGTAGAACCTTGTCACAGAAAACACAATGTTTTGACTATCTTATTATTCCAGGTTGGACAGCAGGTAGACTAATGTATTTAACGGATGCTCGTCTGTACTGGCGAAAGTTACCAGATGCTCACTGCCAAGGCTGGAATAACACAATACATTGTGTTTTGCTATGTAAGACAGAGAGAACAGGCCAGACGTTTACTATGCAACATTAATATTCATCCAGTTATTACTACAGTAAAGATAACCACAGATTTAAGTTCAGAAACATTTCTTAGTATATCATTGTCTCAGCAATGCAAAAACTTGGATGTTGTGAATTTGCGTTTCTGTGCCTGAGGGGAGAGTATGACTCATCCGACAGATGGGAATTTTTTCCCTACATAGTTACAGGCTTCCCTATTTTGATTTCCAGTCTCCCTTAGTTTGAGGTTACCTGCTGTCTATTCTGCCTCTTTTCCTCTCTGCTGCTGCTCTAGAGCTTCAACGTGGATACTAAAACTTCTGCTCCTACTCATTTTTACTCTTCTTTCTGCCCTTTTCCTTTTCATATAAGCTGCTCCTCCTACTTTCCCCACTGTTCTCCTCACATGTGAACATCTCTGTAGGCTGCAGAGTATTTATGAGTGCTTGCAGAGGGGCGGCAGGGCAGCTGTAGTAACAACATTTCCAGACGGGCTCTCTGAGCTCATTTCCCCCCCAATCATTCCTTGCAAACTTGCTTTGTGAGATTGTCAGACTTTAGCCTCGAATCACGGTGTTTAGACACTGTACATAAGTAAACTGGTGGCGTGAATGAGAAATCAAAGGGCTCAGCATGACTCAGATTTGCAAAACATAGTTTTGTAAAGTTGTCTAGAAAAGTCTGGGAGCTCTTTAATAACTGGGTGACTCTAAAACAACTTTATCCTATGTTAGGCATACTGATGTACTATTCACTTAAAGTAGAGAAAGACTGGCAATGAAAGGACAAGACTATGTAGGTGAAGCACTAACAAAGTTTCCCAGATGTTGGGAAACACCAGCCACCCTGAAGAGACTGCAGGTCAACTGGAAAAGAAACAGTCAGAGAGGAGTAGGAGGAAAACAAAATGATCACTTTAGGTGCATTTCTCCTCGGACGATACAAGGAGTTACCTTCAAATACCACACGTTTCAAAGGTTTTTAAAGGCAATTTGGAACTGATGATTGAAAATAGCTCCCATTTAGAATAGGATCTTCCCTCCCAGCATCATTGTTTTACCCCCCCCTCTGCCTTTATTTCAACAGCCTCTCTCCCAAATATGGGAAATATGACACTCGCATTCGCAGCAGGGCTCTTTAGTTTTTGTCTAGTGGCGTTTGACACTGCACAAAGCCACTGTGACATTCTCCTAAATGATTCTCTACTATAACAAATCATCAGTGTTATGCCTAAGGCACGATTTCTTCTGTATGCATCATTTATGGACTTATTTTATCAGTTTTACGCTGCCCTTACTAATCACTTGCAGCAGAGGATTAAACTTTAGTTTGAAGCGATTACAGCCTAACACATAAATGAAGACTCACTGCTCTGCAGGTTTTACTTTATGAGATACTGAAACCAGTCTCTCAGATAAACTCCTCACTGTCCACTTTGCTCTTTCTCTGTCTGCCTTTCCCTGTTTTTAGCGGTGCCACACTTGCCAGCAGTCTTGCACCATTATCTGAAGTGAGGGAAGGATCCAGTCATATTTTCCATCCACTCTCAGTGTCTGACTGGATGTCTGCGATGGTGGGGGAGTGGAAGGATGGGAGAAAAGAGAGCAGGGAAGGAGAGAAAGAGGGCGAGATGTGGAGAACTGGAGTTTGGATGGGGGCTGGGATGGTGGAGAAAGCCAGATGCAGAGTTGAGAAGAAAACCAGACAAAAAAAAAATGAGGGGAAGGGACTTTGTTAAAATGTGTGTTCAGTAAGAGAAACACAGCAAACTGCAGCACACATCAAATCCTGAAAGAACATAGTAAGTGAAAACTAGAAACTGATCTCACATTTTAAAAAAATGGCCTTTTTAATATTAAGCATTTTATATTATAAAGGACCATTTTACCATGGTGGTGCTTTGTAGGCACTCCACCATTTTCTCTCACGCTCCAAAGGGGAGGTGATGTGTCATCATGGGTGGAGTTCATGAGGGTTGGATTTGTTAAGCAGCAGCTCTACTGAAAAAAAAAAATAATTATTTAAGTATTTTGACCCTTTAGGATGATGTTTACCTTTAACTCTACACACATCAGTTCCTTCACTGTGTTTTTTACTAAGGGGTGTTTTACATGAAGTGATAAATACACACAACAGGAGCAGGTTTATTCACTCTCACTCACCTTCTGGATCAAGAAGGGGGTAATCCAGAGCTTATGATACAATATCACTACTTGACGATAAGGTCTAAAAGGTTTAAATGAATCGTCCCTCTGTCATTTTTGTGGGATTTTATTTTACTTTTGGCAAAAGCACAACTCACTTTTTTTACCCTGCGTCCACTCTTCTTGCTAAAATCTAATAAGCACAACAGAAGCATTACAAAGAAACAGAGACACGACACAACTACAACCTTCTTGTGATTCACCAGACATATGTATAATCTACGCGATATCATATAATGTAGCAGCGTTCCACCTTTGACTGCAGAAAATGACTGTCCTCAACGTAAATGACTACTGTAGTGGTGAGAGTGGTGCTCAGCCAGCAAGCACCAACCCCGGCCGTAGACTAAAAAGACAAACGTTGGGCCTTTATGAGATGATTACAGTTCACACAGGGCTCTACTTGAAGCAACAGTCAGAAGTGGGCTCAAGCATTCACCCTGTAATCGAGCATTTACCCATAATGCTGCGTGGAAGTCCCTCTTTATGTATTTTTTTTTCAACTGATACTACTTTGAATGAAGTTGCAGAGTCGGGGCCAGAGCTGGAACATTGCTGCGGGGTGTAGCCACACTAGTTATTTGCCCATCTGCATACATGCACAGCAGACTGTAGCTGTCCTGACCATGAAGGAGGATCTAAGCAACTTGAACTTTATGTAGAGGCTGAAACATTTTAGGTTTTATTAAATTAATCCCAGCTGTATTATTCTTCATTAATCTCATAATCTCAATTGGTTTATCCCATTAGTGTTAGTATTAATACATAAAATAAATATTGTGTATTAGGTCACCCAATTCCCTTTTTTATTGTATGTTGTACATTTCATGATTTTTAACCATTCATTGAAAATGTACAATGCAGAAGGCGATTTTGAATCAAAACAAGAGCCAGAAATACATTTTTATCATGATTATTTATACTAAATGAGCACATATAATTTTGAAAAGCTGTTAAGATAAAAAGTATTACAGTTTGGTAGTACACTTGATAATAGCCATTTAGTATTTAAAGATGTGCTGTACAGTGACTGATTTTATTTGTGATACTGTACAATTTTCCTCCTCACACCCTGTAATTTGTCTGAAAAACGTGGGCCTACGATGGGCTTCTACTAAACAAGGCATGAAATGTCTGTGCAAAGACCCATAATTGAAAATAATGAACAAACATCATAATGGCCTGGAACAAAGGTTTAACAGTAAATAATAGCAGTCTTATCGCAAAATGTACAGTTAGACAGTGAGTCAAAAGAGAAATTATTCGTTAAAAAGCATCAAACAAATAAATGTCCCTTGGCATCTTAAATAAGGTGGAAGAGAGTTGGCCTCCAGGCTCTAAGTGATAAGAACAAGTAAGAGAAGGAGACAGGAGGGTTTGCCTTTGTTAGAGTCTGGAGAAGCAAAAGCTCAGAAAGTACATGTAGAAACACGTGGACAAGTCAGGCTGACGCTACGTGTTGCTGGCTACCGCTCAGAGGCTTCCTGGGGAATGCAGAGTTTAGACCTTTCAAAGTGCTGCCTGTAAACATATCTATGTAGAGATGCCCTCTCCAACAACGTGAGATTAATCTATTAGTGCCGGTTGCCTTGACTGAAGTAAGTACAGGACATGTTTTTAAATAAGAGCTGCAGGAGTTGGCCCCTCCTGAAAGTCTGCATCATTAAAAAAATAAAAAAATGATCCCTACACTATAAAACAGCTCTGCTTTGCTACTCCTTCTTTCTGTTCTCAGGGAAGAAAAAAAAAGCAATGAAATGTTGTAGCACTGACTGTGAAGACACCTTTTCCCACAACTTGTTACATCCTGGGCTCAGGTACATCCTCAAGATGCCAATGCAAACTGAGGAATTTCCTCCCTAAAGTCAGAAAATCACACTGTCTCTGATTCTATTATTTTTGTCCTTGACTGTGTGACAAAGATGGATTTCTAGTGATTACCTTTTCTGGCAATAACCAGAGATTGCATTGTTTCAGACTCCCTTGGCTGGAGAACCTGCCAGCAGTTTCTCTTGTAAAATATGCTAAATATCTCATCCAGCAGTGAGAAAACATGCAGCTTCAAGCTGCATATGAAGGGATATTTGAATGTAGCTAAAACACCATAAACTCACTCCGAGAGCTTCCACCCAAACCACCAGTCTGAACTCTGAGAGACTCGCCACAAAAGAAATATATTATACATTGCAGCAACTTGAGTCCAAGGCAAACACCAGCAAATTACCAGTTCTATTTAAACACAGTTCTGTGAGCTTCAGCTTCACTTCACTCATGGAAAGTCAATGCAAATGTGCAAATTACTGCATAGATTCCATTTATTCATCTATCAATCAACACCTCACTAACTGCATTTTACACATTCAGAACATGGGTAAAAAAACAGCAGTCGTGTCACTATGCTGAGAAAAAAAGTGTTTTTCCAAGTTAAAATCACAGTGACAGCACACAGGCACAGGTCTTATCAAACTGGTTTCCCCTTAGACCAGCAGCAGCAATCTGCAACACAGCAATTCCCTATTTACATTTCCTTCTAAGCACCCTGTAACCTGTGCTATTCTCTCACTCATCTCTTTCTGACCCAGAAAGGTCTGTCAGATGGGTGTGTCTTACATAAAACTTCCTTGCTTCGCAATAGACACAGCTTAAATCACTTTATTGTTGCACGTGCACATGCATCAAACCACGGCTCCCTTGCTGCATCACTGCAACAGTATTTACTGCCAAATAAAATCAAGACAATAAATCAAAGACATCAGCGGCCATGTACAGGAACACGTCAGCGATGGGTGATACACAAATGCACAAGGTATTGTAGAGTCTACTGAAAGGCCTTGTTGATGGTGAGTGGGCAAATTTTAAAGAGGCACTGAAATGACAACTGTCATGAGTGTTTGGCAGGTGTGGGACATGTGTCCTAGTTTCATTAGACAAGGAACACACACAAACAACATCACTGACCACACAGGTTTCCCCGTAAACTATCCATTTTTCATGCAGCTAAGACTATGTGAAAATGAAACACGTCTTTGCAACCTCCCTTTAGGAAATACGAGGTTGAGTATAAACACATGCCTTTCTTCATGCAGTTCCAAAGTTCTACTTAGCTGATTTAATTATTTCATACTAATAAGTATGTAGTATGTAAGTCTATGAGGTCCAAAGCACCTGAAACTGAGTGCTCACATATTGTACAGTAAAACAAGACATATTCCACTGCAGGGTCAGAATCCTAACACGCTTTTATGGTTGTCATAAATGATTCTTAAATGCTGAATATTCCTATTCTTCACTGACTCCAACCACTGAAGGCAGCACAGGCTCTTTGGGTTTAAAAGAGAAGACAACTGCAAAGAGTAAATCAAAGGTCAAACTGGGCCATTCTGTAGTTGTAGAAGCTGCAACGTGTCCACAGTGTAACCAGACTGCTTTGTGGATCTGCCAGATTTTCATCTTCCTCCCTCCCTGTCTCCAACATCATGAGATGGGAACGCCTCTCTTGGAACAGGGAGGATTACTAACGTAGGTTGTTCTACATACGTTTGGACTCTCTGTTCAGTGTGCTCTCACATTAGTATTTCATTTTAACAGCCTCATGCACCGTTCTCTTATTAATGACACATTTATCACGTTTGACACAAAGATAATAAATACAAAACTGAATCTTTGGAACATGTTAAGATTTCTTAACTTCCTGCTTGTTGTTACTCTTTCATTAAAAGGACATGTAACTGTGTGCAGTGTGTGTGTCACACTGTTTTTCATACTCATAAGTGGTGTGAAACTGCAGATGCTGATTCCCAGGGGAATTATAAAGTTATGAAAACAATCTCTCAAAACGTCACGTAAGAAGCATGATATTTATTATTGTTAGATAGAATATAGTTTAGCCTTCAAACAGTGGAACTCTAAAGTGATCATTTTATTATGTCAAAATTCCTTGTGGTTTGCGCTCTGTGCGTAAAATGCGCACAGTTCTCTTTAAGGGATCAGATATCATGTTGAACACTTTCTTCCTTCTTTAAAGAAACAAATAACTTCAAGTCCCAAAGCAAATCATATCAATAAATGGACCTAATGACCTGATCTATTAAAAAAAACATCTTGTGTCCAAACGATCGAAAGTCAGCTCACAGAAAACAGCCCAACAAAATAGACCTTAAAGAAATCCACGCGGCGTTAAGAAGACGGTAAAACACGTCTGAGCGGCGGAGAGCCGGTGCGAAACTCAACGAGTGTCCTCATCATCCACGTTTAAGCTGAAACGTGAACTTGTTTGACATGGTTTAAGACGGCCCCTCTTTCTGATGAGGGAGGGACCCTGCGACCTGAACATGTACAAGTTGTCTATTGCGCGCAGGACCTCCCCAAAAGTTTTGGCATATAAAAGCCAAGCTAAGTCATTTATTTAGGCAGTAGGGAGTTTCTGCTGGGGTCTGGATTGGAGTTAGACACAGACCGGACCCTACCGTGTATGAGTGGTGTCTGAGGAGAAAAAAAGGATTCCCCCCTGCCGCAAAGAATCTACATGTCTAATATTTAGACATGTTCAGCTTTGTGGATATTCGGTTAGCGCTTTTGCTCAGCGCAGCCGTGCTTTTGGCGAGAGGTCAAGGCGAGGATGATAGTAAGTATCACTTTCAAACATTGATATGAGTTGTTTTGGGACTGTGGCACCCTCAGGATGTGGAAAGCCCGCAAGGATGCTGAGCAGTTTGCTGGAACTGATCGTCCTCTGCGGGATACCTGTCTCCAGTGGGCAGAGATGGGGAAAGATGTTACACAGTCAGGAGTCTTGATGGGGGGGGGGGGGGGGGGGGGGGGGGGGGGGGGGGGGGGGGGGGGGGGGGGGGGGGGGGGGGGGGGGGGGGGGGG
>JAUYWH010000011.1:14306144-14333754 GCA_034779795.1 Ctenopoma multispine | reverse complement strand
TGGGGAAAGATGTTAAACAGTCAGGAGTCTTGATGCCCCCCCCCCCCCCCTTTCTTTTTTGATCTCTGGATGGATTTGCTTTGTTGTTTGCTGCTCTCACAGACCTGCAGATACGCGCTCAGTGCGCGTCCTCCTGGTGCAGCTGCACAGTCTCTGATGTGCACTGGGTTTAAAGGGAGTTAATGTAGAGCAGAAGCATTGAGAATTCTTCTTAAAAATGTGATCTGATGAAATGTTAAGGTCATTATGTTTAATTAGAAGACAAAAATGATGAAATGTGTAGATTCCAGCACGTTGATTTGTTTCCTCATAAATGCATCAGTGAGCACACAGGAGTTTGATGCTGGGTGAAACATGATTAAGTGGATAAGCTTTCAGGTTCCAGTAAGGCTTCATAAGATGTGATCCACATTTTTAATCCCGTTTGTGTAAAACTGGAGTTAGGCGATGGAAAATTTTTATGTCTGACGTCGTTAATCACCAAACAGAAGAGGGCGCGGAAGACCTCGTTTTGTTGGTTAGCGGCGCCACACTGTGGCGACTGGATGGAACTGCGCATCCATCTCCCAAACCTCCTCCCACCTCCAAGGCTCAACAGATCCAACAGCTTGAAATGCCATTAGGCTCAGCTGAATTTTCCACTCATGGTCTGAGGAGAAAACCTTTAAACTATAGCTGCGCAGGAATCTCTTCCTTTGTGCCCAAAACAAATATATCAGATAATAATAAAGCGCCTTATACGTCCGCCGATGATTATTTATCATAACTTAACTTATTTTCCTTCATACAATTCAGTCACTATTTTCACGCCTGTGGCACATCCAGCTGAAGCCCCAGTGTGCGTGGCTGACAATGACTTAACAAAAACATGTAATTAAATCAAACTACGCTTTCTGCCAGAGGTCAGAACTTGTTGATGCACAGTCTTGAGTTTGGTCTGGTTTAGATTGATTGGGAACATTACGCACACACCTGCGCAGGTGTAGTCAAAGACAAACTAGGCGTCTCTTGTATCTTACGTGCACATTGTAAATCTAAACTAATTAACTGATGCCAAAGTCACTTTATTGGATATTTACTGTACCTGACTCACCTTGGTTTTCTTCTCTTAGGACAATTCGGCAGCTGCACATTAGACGGACAGTCGTACAACGACAAGGATGTATGGAAACCAGAGCCCTGCCAGATCTGCGTCTGTGACAGTGGAAGCGTCATGTGCGACGATGTTATCTGTGAGGACACCACCGACTGCGCCGACCCCATCATCCCAGACGGAGAGTGCTGCCCTATCTGCCCCGACACCGAGGGTACTCCACTTTGATCCCACTCCTCGTTTTTGTGGTTAATTAGCTTTGTGGCGCCACCTAGTGCCTCCTACCTCGTCTTTGACCCTCCATGGCTCTCTGACCACAAACGGACTTGTGGGCCCTAAGCCTGCCTGTTTGCCTGAGGATATTCATTCAGTAAAGATTCACTTTGGATTTACCTTTTGTTCAGTTCACTCTCAATGTGCATTCCTTTAAAACGGATTACACACGCCCTTTGCCGAAGTCTGCCAAAGAATATGTAACTTCCCAACATGCCTACCTGTGACACTGCAGAGTGCAGGGGCCACACACCACATCCCCCAAACATCTCTAACATATATTTACCATCTTCTTCATTATAAAAACTATTTAACAGTTTTGCTTGAGGTTGCTTTCGTTCTAGTGAGTAAGTGAAAACATGTATTTCATAGTTTAATCAGCACTGACTAAACCCCGGTTTAGACTTTTATAGACAGCTTTGCTTTGAAGCTCAGTGATCGCCTGAACCCAACACCTTGACTTCTTCATTATTGTGTAAATGTCAAACGTACGTCTGTCTGAAATGTGGGGTTGTTGACATTTTATTTTTCTCCACTGGTTTTATAGGTCCCTACACTCCAGAAGAAGAGGTATTTTGTTCTTTTAACTTTTATTGACATTGAAAGTGATAATAAAAATAATGTAACTGGGCTTTGAGGTACAGACTGGACGTGATGATACCATGATGATGGTATTTCACCACTGTTTAAATTATAGATTATGTCTTTTACAGTGTCCATAAAACACAGGAGGAGGCTAACTCATTTTTTTCTGTCCATCTATAGTCAGTAAAGGGAGATAATGGCCCCAAGGGAGACACGGTAGGTTCATGTTTACTTGAACTCTCAAAAATTCACACTATTGAAGAGACCTTATTTGTCCTAAAATGCAAATCCCACCAGTATTTTATTATATATAAAACAACTTATTTGCCAGAGACAAGTCAGATGCATTTCTCTAACAACGCTGCATTGGGGTCTCCATACTGTGTTGGATATTTATATTAAAAAATACAGATTTATTCAGTGTCAACAACACTTCATAAGCCAGGATCTCTGCTGCTTTGCATGAGCTTGATTATATTTATTTTCACTGTATTTTTAGGGGTTAGTGGTTTCTTTGTTATCCTTTTCTCCAAGAAATGTAAAAAAGCATTGTGCATTTGCTGCATGAGCCCATAAAATTATTCAACATTTTATATTGATGAGGCCACAGTGATGTAACAGTTACTAATGACCTTTGATAATTAGGTCACAGTGTCTACAGGTCATTAAAAGTCCACAGGTCACGTAACACAAAAGTATTTAAAATGAAGTAATAATAAATATCTATCAAGCAACAACAGGAAGAAACACACACAGTCAACATGAACATTAAAAATAGTTTTTCTACTTTTTTTTGCAAACCTTTATGATTAAAACATTTAACTTACTTCTATTTTTAATGAGCCCCACAAATAGACACACGCAGTCACTGACTGTACATTCAGCTGTGTTTACTGTTTCGACTTTCTAAACTGAGATATCGATGCATGAATTGACATGCTGTGTCTGATTGACTCTTTCTACAGGGTCCTCCTGGTGTTCCTGGCAATGATGGACTCCCTGGACAGCCTGGCCTCCCTGGACCACCTGGCCCCCCTGGCCCCCCTGGCCTTGGCGGAGTAAGTATCACCAAGTCAAAAACATCTGTGCAGTCTGTAATTAAGTTCTGTGAGTGACTTGACTCCAATGAGATTTGAATTTGCTCCACTCCTCTAGTTCAGTCTCTGAACTGAGGTTTTACAAATGCACGAAGACGACGATCAGCAGACACGACTTTATTCCACACAGAAACAGAGTTTATTTGAGACGTTTATTCAGATTCAAAGTTATTACTGTGTGCGTTGGCACCACACCTGAGGCCCTGTGACAGCACAGAGTAACGGTGAGAAAACAGTTGTCTCTGAAGGGTTTGGTGACTAATTCTTTATATTCTTCCCTCACAGAACTACTCTCCTCAGATGAGCTACACCGACCCTTCCAAATCCAGTGGCCCACCTCTTCCTGGCCCACCTGTTCGTATGAAAGCTTTGTTTTCACGTTTCACATCTTTACTGCTGAACATGTGCATGTAGATGTTTATTCAGTTTGACGTTGCCACAAATAAATACAATCAAAATGGTATTTTTGTATCTTCGTCAACAGGGTCCTATGGGTCCTCGTGGTCTTTCTGGACCCTCTGGCTCCTCTGTAAGCATTCTCTTCTCAGTGGCATGGCGTTTTGACAGTATGACTTGACGAGTTTTCTTCTATAGCTGTGATAATTGCAAAAATATGAAAAACAAAGAAGATGTTGCACTGATATGTTTTATTTTTCCTTCAGGGCCCTCAGGGTTTCACTGGACCCCCCGGAGAGCCCGGTGAGCCTGGAGCTGCTGTGAGTAGTCAAAAAGTTCTACCGAATGAATGTTTGTCTTTTTTTCTTCCGTTACGTAGATGTTGAGTTAACTTTAACCTCGTTAATGAAGCAAATCACTGTACTCCTCACACGTTACTTCCTGCTTCACTTCCTATTATAATCACCAACCCACTGACACACATCTGCACACACACACACACACACGTTTTTTCTGCCCCACTAATCCCTTGTTCTTTAATAAAACATACATAGTGAATCATTTTATATAGTCAGCATTAATTTGGTGTTGTTTATCTGTGTTTTTAGGGTGCCATGGGTCCCCGTGGTCCTTCTGGTCCCACAGGAAAGAATGGAGATGATGTAAGTTATTTATTGACTTTATTTCTTCCCTGTTTTGGGAATGTTTCACAGTTATATTTATATGTAAACTATGCACAGCTCAAATTGTTCCTTTCTACAAGATATTAACTATTGGTGGTGTTTCCCTCTATCTTTGTTGTTGAGTAATTTATTAGAATGTATTTATCATTTACACTGACTCTTGATGCTTCCATCTCCCTTCTTCGTGTCTTTAACAGGGTGAGCCCGGCAAACCTGGTCGCCCTGGTGAGCGTGGAGCCGCTGGCCCTCAGGTGAGTGATGAAGGTCAAAAGATGGTTAAATTTACAAAACCGATGCAGGTTCCTTATTTAAGGTTATCAGGTGAGGTCATCAAGCATGAGGCAGTTGCTTGTTGCTGACATATCTTTTGTTTTCTTCTTGCAGGGCGCTCGTGGATTCCCCGGAACTCCCGGACTCCCCGGCATCAAGGGACACAGAGTGAGTTTGACGAGCATTCGATGCCGAAATCATTGTTGTTGTGAGTGAAGAGTGGACTTATGATGCTCTTTTATTTTGTCCACAGGGTTTCAGCGGTCTGGATGGAGCTAAGGGAGACTCTGGACCTGCTGGACCTAAGGTAAGTTAACTGATATGCTGATGCAGACTGAAGCAGGAGTCCCGTCATGATGTGAACCACTATGCTACAGTCATTTCAATCTCCTTCTCCTTCTGTATTCGCCTACAGGGAGAGGCTGGTGCATCTGGTGAGAATGGTGTTCCTGGTGCCATGGTACGATTTGTGTTGACATGTATTGTATATTATTCTAAGGAATAGTAGCAGTTCTTGTAATAATAGTATAGATCAGATGCAGTGCTTTAAGTCTCGTCTCATTCCTAGGTCTGTATGAAGTCATAGTTCTGTCATGCTAATATTGTTCTGCCTTTATTTTACTAGGGTGCTCGTGGTCTTCCTGGTGAGAGAGGTCGCCCTGGACCTCCTGGCCCCTCTGTAAGCATCCTATCCATTTACTGAAACAACTGTGACTCCTAGTGTTATGATCTGCTTTTCTTTGAAATGATTTCATATCTCGAGACATCATTTTTTTCACTTTGATGTGATCTCTTCCCCCTCTGCAGGGTGCTCGTGGTAATGATGGCAACACTGGTCCCGCTGGACCTCCTGTAAGTTCTCTGTTTAGCACTGTTTGTTTTGTTTTGCACCTATAAAAAACTGTAGTAAAAGACTCAATAGATTGTTGAGTTGGTTCCAATTGATTTTCTAAATGACAATAAATGGAATCAGTTATTTTGTAGTTTTCCATCAATTTAGAGTTTGTGATTCACGACTGCCTGCTAACAACGTGTCATTATTCTTCAGGGACCTACTGGACCTGCTGGTGCCCCCGGATTCCCTGGTGGTGCTGGTGCTAAGGTAAGTCACTTAAAACTGAAGATATTGTTGATATCACATCAAAACAGGCTGTTTAACTGATTAAGTGAAGCAATACAGCCCTTTTGTTGTGCGCTGTTTTCTGGTGTGAGACCTTTAAAACTGCTGTTGCTCCCTTTTGGCCTGAATAAATCATCTCATCATCTCCGTGACCTTTTTTCACTCAGGGTGTTTTTACTGAGTTTTACACATCAATTAACATCTTCTCTGATCCTGCTCTTTAAAGCTAAAGCCTATGTGAACATTTTATCCACCAGATGGCATAAGTAGACCTTTAATGGCAGCGTGAGACCTATTACGAAGTTGCGCACACCTGGGTTATTTTAGGAATCAAGAGGGAGAGAGAAGAGAGAGACTGATAAGCTGAACTAGTTTAAATGACTCTGTGGTCATGCAAAGAACCAATATAAAATTAAATATTCTGTCCCAGAGTTTACACAGTATGTTTTCTTTCATTGAACTCCCGGAAGGAGCTCACACATTTTGAAGAAAACTAAATTCTGCACCTGATGTTGATGAGGTATTGTTGTTTCCCTTCACAGGGAGAGACTGGTGCTCAGGGAGGCCGTGGAAATGAGGGACCCCAGGGAGCCCGTGGTGAGCCTGGTAACCCTGGACCTGCTGGACCTGCTGGACCTGCTGTGAGTAGCCATACTGGGTTTCCTATAGTGGCATTACTCATTTAGATATGTTTTCACATATTCTATATTAATGCCATTCAGTGCTAAAACCTTTTGTTTCCTTTCTCTCTACACAGGGTGGCCCTGGATCCGATGGTTCTCCTGGTGCCAAGGGAGGTCCTGTAAGTATCAAACCCACTGATCACTTTCATTCCGCTTGGATCTTGCACATAAAGTGTTCTTAAACTCTATCTCTCCATCCTTAAGGGTGCTGCTGGTATTGCTGGTGCTCCTGGTTTCCCTGGTTCTCGTGGTCCTGCTGGAGCTCAGGGAGCTGTTGGTGCACCTGGTCCCAAGGGTAACAATGTGAGTAGAGGATTATTTGTGTAAATTTTGAGTTTTCATCTCAGATTGTTTGTCAATTTTATAGAGATCCAGGATCATCTGACAGCTTAATAAAAATGTGTGTTCCTGCCAACAGGGTGACCATGGTCCCTCTGGTCCTAAGGGAGAGCCTGGTGCCAAGGGAGAGCCTGTAAGTTAAAAATAAAAAAACACTGATCCTTGATGGATTGCTATTGTCTTGACTGGTTATGACATCTATTTCCTACATTTTGTGGCATACAAATAAAACCTAACATGATTGACTTTGCTTTCTTTTCCAGGGCCCAGCTGGAGTTCAGGGACTGCCTGGCCCATCTGGTGAGGAGGGAAAGAGAGGAGCCCGTGGAGAGCCTGGTGGTGCTGGACCCCGTGGACCCCCTGGAGAGCGTGTATGTTACCTTCACATCATTCAATAACATCGGATTTCTGTCAGATACTTGCAGTTACACATCATGAGCCCCATAGCTTAGCATAGTATTTAATAAATACACTTTACTTTCTCACCATCACTTACTAGATGTTAGTGAAGCAACAGTAACGTCTCCATCTTAAAATCCTATAATGTGTGTTTCTAGAAAATGTTACAATGCTGTAAATTCCCAGGGGGATTTGCCAGTGAGATGTAAGTGGAGCCTTTACGTCGCAGTCAGTAACATGGTTGTTTGTTCCTTTAGGGTGCCCCTGGTGCTCGTGGTTTCCCTGGTGCTGATGGAGGTGCTGGTGGCAAGGTGAGTCCATCTACCCAGTAAGTCCTCAACCAGGTCAGGAGTCTATCTGTTAAACCTGGTTCTGGCTTACTAATCCCTTCATGTATTCCTACCTGATTGTATGCAAACACTTATTTTGTGATAAGAGAATCAGACCTTAGACTTTACTAAATATAGTTTAGGTCATTAACTTCATTCACTGTCATGACTCGTTGAGATTTCTCCTGAATCTTCGCCTCTTGTATCACAGGGAGCCCCTGGTGAGCGTGGTGCCCCTGGTGCATTAGGATCCCAGGGAGCCACTGGTGAGTCTGGAACCCCTGGTGCTCCTGGTGCACCTGGATCCAAGGTGAGTTATGCAGTGTATTTGAGCATGAGTAATACTGTGCATTTCTGTGTTGAGGAATCACAGACAACTCTTTGCTGTTTGTCTTTGTTTTCACTGAATTCAATGTGGCCTTTTTTCCATAGGGTGTGACCGGTAGCCCCGGAAGCCCCGGTCCTGACGGCAAATCTGGACCTGCTGTAAGTTCTGAACCACACATAGTTTCTCATTCTAATGAGAACATTTTTCATAAAACAGAGAGGACCTGAAGTTGTAAAGCATGACTCGTAAAGGGGTACATTTTCATTTTTTCTGTATTCTCTTGTCTTCCCATGATCTTTAGGGTGCTCCTGGACAAGATGGTCGCTCTGGACCTCCTGGCCCAGCTGGATCCAGAGGACAGCCTGGAGTTATGGGATTCCCTGGACCAAAGGGAGCTAATGTGAGTTGCCAAAACCTCCCCATTCTTAATTTTATTCTCAAATGCCAAATTTATATATATAATCTGTCCTCTTAACACAAGTCTTGCTAATTGCTAAATAAAAACACACATAGTAAACAATGTGTAGGGAGGTCATGATCATTAAAAAGACATTTTTTAAATCTACTTTTAGGCCATCTTTTGTTTCATTAAAACTAAAGTCAGATAGGAATACTGATTCAAAATGTGTAAGTGAGGGCTGTTTTTTTAACAGGGTGATAGTGGTAAGCCTGGTGAGAGAGGCGTCGCTGGTGCTACTGGCGCTGTTGTAAGTATTAGTCTATTTGAAGTACTACATAAAACACACTTTACCGGTGTGAAACATACCAGTGCAGCAAGTGGATAGAAACAGTGTATAATCGGTAATATTCTTCTGCACAGGGTGCCCCTGGCAAAGATGGTGATGTTGGTGCTCCCGGACCCTCTGGCCCTGCTGTATGTATCTCGTCTGCTTTACCTACGAACCAAAATAATATGATTGATGTTACCATCAGTATTTAGTTACATGATTATTTTATATGCTCAATAGTTTAGCTTCAGTAGATTAATAAAAAGTTAAGTACTTTAAACTGAATTACTCATCATTCAGTTGTCTTCTTTCTGTCTTTCAGGGACCTGCTGGAGAGAAGGGTGAGCAGGGACCTGCTGGTGGTCCTGGATTCCAGGTAGGCTTTGAGAGCAGTTTTTACAGCTTGAGAGCTGTCTTTGGTTTTCTTGATGCATTTCTGAACTGTCTTACAACTCCACTTTGTACCCCTAACGTTTTTCGACATCTTGTCTTTGTTCAGGGTCTTCCTGGACCTCAAGGTGCTACTGGTGAGACTGGCAAGCCTGGTGAGCAGGTAAGAGTCACACAGAACTGTGAAAGCACAAATCATTGTCCTGCTTGTACTTACAAGTCTTTATGTGCAGCAGTGTACTTTCTATTCAGCTAGATAAAAACTACACACAGTACATTCAGAAGTACTGTATGTTTCAAGACAAAACTATTTGTCACTATAACCATGACTGTCTCCATTTCTTCCAGGAGCTTCAATGCACATTCTCATAACAACCCTCTTCTCTTTCCCTCTCTGGTTTAGGGTGTTCCTGGTGAGGCTGGACCCCATGGCCCATCTGGACCAAGAGTGAGTATCTACTGCATCTCAGAAACAAACCATTGTGGTCATCTGTGATAAACAGCATCGCTCTTGTGTCTTGCTGAATTGGCCATGTCTTATCTGTCCCTCTATCCATCAGGGTGACAGAGGTTTCCCTGGTGAGCGTGGTGCTCCTGGTGGTACTGGCCCAACTGGAGCCCGTGGTGCTCCTGGCCCCGCTGGCAATGATGGACCTAAGGTAAGTTAAAAGTCTTGTGACCATGAGGAGATGTTTAAGTTCTGATCTTGCAGTTAAAATAACTATTTGATTAATATTAAAATTAACTTTTCACATATCATTACACACATATCACACCAATTTTGGGGTAAAGTAAACATCTCATATCCATATCATCATATTTAAAGCTGAAATAGTCACATTCAGTAACTCATTGTGAAGAATACACACTGGCACATGACAAACACAGGTTTTTTTCTTATTTGTAGTCTTCCATCATCCTTTTCTTTTTTTAACTACAAAAACAACATGAAAACAAAAGAGCAGGGCTTATTTAGAGTCAAGCTTGACCTCCAGTGTTTGTGTGGATTAATTTATTGCAGAAGTTTCTGCAGTATTCACAAATGATGCACTTTTACATAAAATCACTACTGCTTTTTGACTTGCTGTTCACTTAATATTATGTACATTTTGATAATAGTAAATGTTTCTTTCTTTATTTGTGTGCAGGGAGAGCCTGGTGCTCCTGGTGCAGGTGGACCTCAGGGTGCCACTGGTATGCAGGGAATGCCCGGTGAGCGTGGAGCTGGTGGTCTCCCGGGAGTCAAGGGAGAGAGAGTAAGCATCACACCGCTGCTAATACCATCAACATATTTAGTTTCTTGTCATCAATGTATCAACATAAGTGCTCCTATAAACCCTTTTCTCTTCTCAGGGTGATGGCGGTTCCAAGGGAGCTGATGGTGGCCCTGGAAAAGATGGTGTCCGTGGTATGACTGGTGCTATTGGACTCCCTGGACCTCCTGGTGCTCAGGGTGAGAAGGTGAGACCAGACACAACTTTAATTTTTTCCACAAATATTAGCAATCCAGGTTCATGATGTTCCTGTTACCATGTGTAAAGTAAAAACTATTCCTGTACAGTATATATATGCTAATGGTTTGAATGGAGTTTCAGAAGTGATCTTCTAAAGCACCTATTAATATACTGTAAGAAAAATGAAATAGATTTTCATTGCCCTACCTGCTAACGTCGATAGCTGGATTAGATGAGGTTTCTGACCTTTTCGTCTGATTTTAGGGTGAGGGTGGTCCCTCTGGAGTTGCTGGACCCACTGGCCCTCGTGGTTCCCCTGTAAGTTTTTCTCTAAATACACACCTGGCTGATTAGCAAACAATCAGCCTTTCATATATATATATGTTATAAATGTAGACACAATTATGACTGAGTGACCCTAAAACATTTTTCATTATTTCTCCAACAGGGTGAGCGTGGAGAGAGCGGACCTTCTGGACCTGCTGGATTCGCTGGACCTCCTGTAAGACCCTTTATATTCAATATACTTATATTGTTCTGCAAGAGTTTTTTTGTACAGATTCAATTCAATTCAACCTTATTTATTTAGTTATCTATATATAATATATATAGATAAATATGTAAGTCATACACAGAATATATATATAAATATATACAGAATTAAAAGAATCCAGATGCTATTAAAAACACAGCACACTCACTTAAGATTAAACTGTTTCTTCTGTTCCCCTCCAACCTTAGGGTGCTGATGGTCAGCCTGGTGCCAAGGGAGAGACTGGTGACAGTGGACCCAAGGGAGATGCTGGTGCTCCTGGACCTTCTGGACCTGTTGGAGCTGCTGGTCCTCAGGTAGGCCCATTTAACACCTTTGACATATACTGTAAAATAATAATAGAAAACTGCTGAGTTCATCTTTTGAATCATTATTGATGCCATTATTGATACCTGCTGATGTGTTGGTAAATGAACCTTTGTCAAGGTCATATTTTCCCCGTTTTTGTGAAATTATTCACGATTGATTTGTGGTTGCTCTTTGACTTACAAAAGTATCTTCCAACAGGGACCTGCTGGTCCTCCTGGAGCCAAAGGTGCTCGCGGTGGTGCTGGTTCTCCTGTAAGTATCCCATCAACATGTAAGATTCTGAAGAATTACTGTTGGTAAAAATGTTGTTTTGTTGTGTGTGTTTGTAGGGTGCTACTGGTTACCCTGGACCTGCCGGAAGAGTTGGACCCTCTGGCCCTGCTGTAAGTATCATCATGTCCACATAACTATCCACAATAACTAGTACACAATGGTGTCCTCCTTCTGTTGGCTTTCAGCAGAGTTTGTTTTAGTGACATGTCCTCTTTCATTACCAGGGAGCTGGCGGACCCCCTGGACCTGCTGGACCTGTTGGCAAAGATGGCGCAAGAGGAAATCGTGGTGAGACTGGCCCTGCTGGTCGCCCTGGTGAGGCTGGTGCTGCTGGAGCCCCAGGACTCAGTGGAGAGAAGGGATCTCCTGGTGCTGATGGAGCCCCTGTGAGTGCCAGCTATAACTCAGCGATAGACATTCGGTCAAGGGTTTTGATGGGCTAAAATATACTACAGTGATATCTGCGTTGTGTGCTAACTGACCTTTGTTTCCTTCTGTCCAGGGCCCCGCTGGTATCTCTGGACCCCAAGGTGTTGCTGGACAGCGTGGTACTGTAGGTCTCCCTGGACAGCGTGGAGAGCGTGGTTTCTCTGGCCCACCTGGACAATCTGTGAGTACTCTGACTACACTATAGCCAAACGGCATTCTGTTCACTCTGTAACAGAATATGAGTAGAATTATTTAAAACTAAAATAACCTTCAGTGTTTCCTTTGCATTAGGAAAACGTGTGAACGTACACATAAATCCATAAATGAAATCAGTTTCTCACACTTGTATATTATTTATAAAGTCCACATACATTCAGACAAATAACCACTATTCTTTTTCTTCAGGGTGAGCCTGGAAAGCAGGGACCTTCTGGACTTGTTGGTGAGCGTGGACCCCCTGGACCAGCTGGACCCCCTGGATTGTCTGGTGCTACTGGAGAGGCTGGTCGTGAGGTACGTAGTCTCGATCTGCTGCACACTCACTTTGAATCAAAGACATGTAGAAAACTTGTTCAGCAGGGTTTTGCACACTGCAAATGCAAATTGAAATCACACATTCATAAAGTGGTGAATCGTGGACAGTAGTAAGACAAATTAAAAGTTCAGTTCACCACACAATGGCTATCCACTGAACATTACAATTGACCATTCTTTCTGCTCCTCCACAGGGATCTACCGGTCATGATGGTGCCCCTGGTCGTGATGGAGCTCCTGGCCCCAAGGTAACCTTACTTTTCTGGACTAAAATCCATTTTTCTTAACCCTTAAACAATAAAATGAGAAAATCTTCTGCTATGTTTTGCTTGGACATTTAAAATTTAGTCCAACACAGCTTCATGAAAGCTAACATTACAATTAGCCTTTAGCTGTCTAGCACTGCCTCACTGGTGATGTGCTCCTGCAGGGAGACCGTGGTGAGAATGGTCAGGCTGGACCCCCTGGACCCCCTGGTGCACCTGGAGCACCCGGAGCTGTTGGCCCCTCTGGCAAGAGTGGTGACCGTGGAGAGTCTGTAAGCTCCCTTCATGCTTATCTTGATCCCTTTGAAAAAAACTACATGAATCTAGTAACTCATTGCATAATATTTGTGGTCTGATTTTGCTGTTGTTTGTTTCCTTTAGGGTCCTGCTGGTCCTGCTGGTCCCAGTGGCCCTGCTGGTGTCCGTGGTGCTAATGTACGTTCATTGCCTCATAATACGCATCAATAACATTTATAAGAGTAATTCTGAAATAATGTAGAACTCTTCTGATGATTAAGTGATCTGAGGCAGTATGTTGACCTTCTGTTGCTTGTATTCAGGGCCCCGCTGGTGCCAAGGGAGACAGAGGAGAGGCTGGTGAGGCTGGAGAGAGAGGCCACAAGGGACACAGAGGATTCAGTGGCATGCAGGGTCTGCCTGGACCTGCTGTAAGTAACTGTTTCAAAGCAATAGAGCAGCAAGGAAATGTTTGCCGATCATTGGACAAACTCAATTAATTTAGTTAATTGACGTTAACATGTTTCTCTGCCACTAGGGAGCTCATGGAGAGAGAGGACCTGCTGGTGCCTCTGGACCTGCTGGACCTAGAGTAAGTACAACTGGTGAAAAAACATCTCTGCCAATGTACCAGTGTGGTACTTTGTGAGTCTGTTTTTAGTTTTCCTTTCAATTTTTATTTTGATTCAAGACAGAAAATGTTAATTTTAGTTGCCACTGTACAATCATCTGGAAAGTGGCAAAAGTTAGACAAAATAAAAAACTTAAATTAAACTTAAAGTAAAATTGACTTGACAGTTTCATAAATGAATATAATGTCAAAATGGTAAGCTTATGGTAAGTGATGAATTGATGTTTTCTGTCATTAAGTGAACTTATTAGTTGTCTTTTGATTTGTAGGGACCTTCTGGATCTACTGGTGTCCATGGCAAGGATGGTCAGAATGGTCTGCCCGGACCCATTGGACCTCCTGGACCTCGTGGTCGCAATGGAGAGATGGGACCTTCTGTAAGTTGAATTGCAAAATTTATTTTATCCACATACTTAAACAATCCGACAAATGTGGCTCCAGTTTGTAAACCCTCTGTGCCTCGAAACAGGGTCCTCCCGGACCTCCCGGACCTGCTGGACCCCCTGGACCTCCCGGTGGTGGATTTGACTTCATCAGCCAACCTTCTCAGGAGAAGGCCCCCGATCCCCTGCGTGGAGGCTACCGTGCTGACGACCCCAACATGATGCGCGATCGTGACATGGAGGTTGACACCACCCTCAAGACCTTGACTCACAAGGTTGAGAAGATCCGCAGCCCCGATGGTACCCAGAAGAACCCAGCCCGCATGTGCCGTGACCTGAGAATGAGCCACACTGAGTGGAAGAGCGGTAAGTGCAGATCAGTGAAGGCTTTAAATAAAGGATGATATAAGAATATACTCAGCTTTAAACTGAACTTTATATTACTTTGTCGCAGGCACCTACTGGGTTGATCCCAACCAGGGCTCTCCTCTGGATGCCATCAAGGTCCACTGCAACATGGAGACTGGGGAGACTTGCATCTACCCCACCGAGTCCAGCATCCCCATGAAGAACTGGTACCGCAGCAAGAACATCAGAGAGAAGAAGCATGTCTGGTTCAGCGAGTCCATGACCGGTGGATTCCAGGTAAGAAGACAGGAATAACAAAACTCATCAACTAATAGATTTGAGGATGTGTACAGTACTGTTGAGCCAGAGCCAGTAAAACCCATCTACCCTTCTTTTCCTTCCACCATGCAGTTCCAGTATGGCACCGATGGAGCTGATCCCGAGGACGTCAACATTCAGATGACTTTCATGCGCCTGATGTCCAACCAGGCCACTCAGAACATCACATACCACTGCAAGAACAGCATTGCCTACATGGACTCCGCCTCTGGCAACCTGAAGAAGGCCCTGCTCCTCCAGGGTTCCAACGACGTTGAGATCAGAGCCGAGGGCAACAGCCGCTTCACATACAGCGTCACAGAGGATGGCTGCACGGTGAGTTTGGATTCTGTCTGGCCTGAGTGTGGCACTTACACACATTCTTAAAGATAAACTAAAATGATTTAACCGTGCCTGAAAAAACTTAAAAAACCCTACAACATTTATGTTAGAAAAACTCACATTCTTGGGCAATTTCTGACCTTTGCTCTTTTTCTTCTTCTCCACAGTCACACACTGGCTCATGGGGCAAGACAGTCATTGACTACAAGACAACAAAAACAACCCGCCTGCCAATCATTGACATTGCTCCTATGGATGTTGGTGCACCTGATCAGGAATTTGGCTTCGAAGTTGGCCCCGTTTGCTTCTTGTAAAAATGAAAGAAATATGGACATGACATTGTTGTTTTTTTTTCTAGCAGTCATCTCTAAATCCTCTTTCTATGCATTCAAAACTCATTCGGCTGCCATTGGTCCACATGCTTAAAAACCACTCTACTGAAGATGGTGTTTTTTTGGGGACTGCTACTTCAACTGAAGCCAACCACAAGGACACTTTAAAAAGAATCTTTTGTTTCCACTGGCAACAAGAAAATAATATATACTTGTGTAAAATTTTCCCCTGGAGATTGAGAAAAAAAATCGATCCACACACGCAATGAAACACAGGTGACTTTTGCCATTTTCTACCACTGCGGAAGGACATTGAAAACAACAAATGATATGTACCATTTTTCTGGTGTTAAATAAATTGTAAAAAGTGTGAAGCGTCTTCTTGTTATGAATTCATGACAGAAAAACACCTGAATGTTGCTCAGACAAACGTGATCAAAGCAAACGAGCAAAACAAAGAAGCTCGCCTTCATTACAATGTGTAGATGGCTACCTCATAACAAGAAGTCACCGCAATTTTTTTCTTAAATGAAAAGGGTATATTTTACACGAGTCTATCGGGGGGGAATTAAAAACAAAAGGTGCTATTATCAACTCAATGAGGTCCAGTTACTGGTGTGTGATGGTGAAACTCTCACTGTCACACTTATTACCACTAACGCCTGCAGAACCTTTGGTGCTACTAAATTGTCTTGTTGTCTATGCAGTGCAATTGTTTTCTTCTTAAGTGATGGTTTGATGACAGAGGTCCTCACTGCAGATGTAATGCATGCAATCATGTCTTTGTAGATATAAGCAAGTGACTCTGGTTCAATATCATTTCCCTGCCCATGTGTCCAGTGTTGATCCTTCTGTCTGTTTACCCCTGTGGAAAACTCCTCTTCACTAAAAAGAAACAGCACACATCTTCCACCCTGTTGTTAATGTTGTTTGTTGATGTCTTTTTCGCGAAAGGTTTCTTAAAAAAGAATTTGAAGCGGACCCACTTTCATGGTTTAAAAGAGAGATTCTGTACTTATTTTGTACATGTATAATAAATCAAGATGTTTTTAATTATTTTGGGTGCTGAAATAAAGCATGTGAAGTGGTCTACTCAGTGGCGGAGTTTTCACTGTCCTGTTTTGCAACTGTTGTGAAACTGAAATCAGGTGTTAGGATTTGTAAAATACTCAATACACGCCAAAGCTGCATCACACATTTTCAGAAACAATGCATGTTCCAAGTTTGGTAATGAAGTAGAGTTAAAGTAGGTTCAGAAATCAACTGTTCCACAACAGTTGCACTGAATACGTTTCTATTAAGCAGCAGTGAAAACAAGGCCAAAATTCAAGACTCCAACCTGTTTTTTCTTAGTCTCTACACACACAGTTGCTATAAATTAGTGCCCTAAAGCAGCTAAATTTCTCTAAAAATGAGATGTTACGCACTGTAGAATGTAGCCCATTGCATGTGCTTGTCTTTCTTTTATATCCACACTCAATAGCGTCAGGTAACTGAATCTGCATGAGAAAGACGGTTGTCCTCAGACAGGCCTTTGTTAACAGAAGTGGAGAACCCAAACGCTCACAAATCAGATGAAGATGCACCAGTGACCCCTTCTGGACGTCTACTGCAAGAACAGCGGCTTTGAAGGAAAGTGCAACAACGAACCAAACAGGATCAGAAAACTACTGCTCAACTGCTTTCGGAAGGTTTAAGAAGTTTCAGCAGGTAACCAGAATTAATTAAGTTATTTAATTAAGTGTTCCTTCTGAAGTTAGACTCTCTTCAGTATAAAACTAATAATAAAAAGAGGGATGTGTATTTTAAAAAGACTGAATATTGTTTTAAGACATGAACTCTAAACATGGCTATATACGGTAAGTGCACTGAAAAACCGTTCACGTCGTTTACTGACAAATCAATGACGTATGTGGTTCTTGATATTATTTATTGGTATTGAAAGGTGGTGAAATACAAGGACTCACAAAACACTACTAGTTTATTTAAAGAAAAAAATACAATACTGCCAACAAGAACTGCATAGACAGATAAACAGCAAATGACTGCTTGACTCATTTGCCTCAGTGATTCAGAACCACTTTATCCATCGTTGTTCTTATTTCCTGAAAACCAAAACCAAACAAACGATGTGTTGAATCTGTGTTGTCTGAAGCATAAATAATAATACACGAACAAACACAGGTAAAGTTTTACAGTTTACCTGGGCAGCGTGTCACTGTAGGGATCACTAGCAAAAAAACAAATTAAAATCGTTAAGGATTAATTCACCTCTCAGGACTCCCAGGAAAAGTGAGTCATCAATTTAGTTCACACAACAGCAGAGGTGACAGAAGTTCACAACTCATTAATATAAAAAAAGTGCAAGAACATTCCTAAAGATCTACTCCACCACAAGCCAGCATTTCAAATTCTTTATACAAAAGTGAAAATTATGGAAATAAAATTAACTAAACTAACATTAATTTAAATTAAATTGTTAAATAGAGAGTTGATTATATTTGCAGTAAATGTAGATCATTACTTGCCACCTCTGCATAACAGTAAGAGGAGTGCTGGTAATTGCAATGATAGTAGCTCTGTCATAAAATTTTAGAATCAGTAGTTTGAGAGTCTTACTGCTGGGCCGTGATGAGGGGGATGCTGGGGCTGTCTGACTGCAGCGCTGAAGCCCTCTCACCAGTCCGGCTGTTGAACATAGGCAGCGTCGACAAAGGTGGAGTAGCACTTCGGTTTCCAGCCATGCTCCTCAGCTCGTCAGTGTTCCCGTGAATGGTGTGGTGGTGGTACAGCTGAATTCTGCAGCAAACAGAACATCAGGTTTTTCTATCATCATGACTTCATAGATTTTACTGTCAGTTTACTGAGAGACCTACAGCGAACAGATTCAGAGTGTAACTACGTAGACTTATAGTACTTGAGTAAATGTATTTTCAACAGTAATGGATTCTTTGTGTGACAGCATCAATCAGAGAACAGTGAAAAACATTAATGTACTTACTGGTTTGTCTTCGCATTTCTTTTATCACTATAAAAAAGAAAGATTTGTCAGTTTATGGAACTCAATCAACAGATTAAATTTGCGTTGAGATTTTGCTTAAAGGCTGAGTTCACCAAAATTACTAAAACAATTATCTTTTCCTTCCGACCTAAGTGGAATTGACTGTATTGGTTTGATGGACAAATTGCTGCAGTATCTCAAAATTTCAGAAAAACAACTGAAACTACTGGCATGACTATCAGGGTAATATGATTTAATAGTTTCATAATCGGTGGACTAACCCTTTAACATAATAACACTAAAATATATTTTTTTCAGTAGGTTGATTCAGAACAGACACGTACACTCCCTCTCGTCTGCCAAACATGATGTAGGCCAGCAGCAGACACAGGATGATGGCAATGATCAGGGGCACAATGACTGTCACGATGTAGTCTGGGAAATAGTCTCTGCTTGGGGGGGACTCGGGAGGGTTGAAGTCCCCTCCAGCCTCCATAATGCCTGACCCCATTGTGGGAGCAGGTGGAGCTGGCTCCTGCTTTGTCAGATCAAACTGCAGAAAGAAAGAAAGAAAGAAAGAAAGAAAGAAAGAAAGAAAGAAAGAAAGAAAGAAAGAAAGAAAGAGTTTCTGTTTAGAACAAGGATAAAACCTAGTTCAAGTTTACCATTATTAAAAATATATACATATATATATAACACCAAAGTCTTACAAATAACTAAATAAGAACTACGTTGCATTTGATTTATCTTGTGCCACATACCCTCAGTTGCAGGTGTATTATTATAACTAGCTAATGCTGTTTAATACAATGGTCCTTGTCTCTTCAGGTCTTACCAGCTCTGTCTTGCACCAGGTGATACAGTTGCTGGGAATGCTGCAGAAGTTACAGCCTCCAGGGACCTTGACTTTGGCTACTGCCGCGCACTGCCTCTGATGCTCTGGTGTCAGCACTCTCAAGAGACAATCTGAAAAGTACTGCTCCGACGCCACCTTTACATACACACTGACACAACTCATGTTTAAACAAACAGGTTAGTTATTACAATTAAAACTTTTACAACAGCAACAAATTTCTCTGTTTACCCTTCATAGTGTCCTGCAAGAGGGAGAGGAACTCTGCCACCACGGTCTAAGGCGTTAGTGATGTTGACAATTTCCAATTCCTCTGTGTCCCACAGCTTTTGTAAATCCTGCTTTATCTCATCCTGAACAGAAGAGGGCAGCACCTTCTCAATCTCCCTCAGCTTGATGAAGAACTCCGCTTCATAGGGCAACATCTTCTCTGAGAGCGACAGCGGTGAGACGAGACGTGTTAACTTATGGAGCACTCATTCTTCATTACCAAATTTACACTTTTTTGATATAATGTAAGCCACACATACCTGCAACGACTTTGATTACCAGTATGTGTCTGGTTGCATCATAGCTCCGTTTGTTGACAGCATAAATCTTTCAGAAAAAGCACAAAGGTTTAAAGCCATCATAGCTATAAGTTAATATTAGTTTTCTTCAGTTCCTACTGATTAGTCAGTTTTGATGGTAAATATACAGAGCCTGTGTTTCTTTCACAGTAACATCACTTCACTTCTTTCATATAGTCTATAGGTCAAAAAACAATAAATAGTTGTAATAAAATCTGTTTTCATGGAAATTAAATGATTTATAATTTTTGGAGTTACCATGCCAAAGAATTTGCCAGTTTGTTCGTCTAGTTTTGGGTCCTGACAGCTTAAGGGTGTTTCAGGGTTGTGCTGCTGTTGGTGCAAATGATGACTTCATACCTCAATTATAGTTTTTCCTGGAGATCTTGGCGTGCCGTACAGGAACCCATTATCATAGGGATGCCTTTGGGTGACGCGCAGCCACTCTGGGAGGTCTGGAAAATTCTGCCTGTTGCACTTAAAAATCATGGGGTCATCGTACAAATGCCCAGCTTTACGACGGACAAAAATAGTTGAGCAGAGAAAGGTACAAACATGTTATAACTCTGTTTAATAATAAAAAAGGGTGAATTATAATGAATCAGGCTCTTACTGTAGATTCTTGACAAAGGTTCAAAATCATTCTGGAAAGTCTCTCTCATCAGCTCATACGTAAAAAACCTCCCCACAGGAATGGTCAATTTGATCTCTGCATTGGCCCCAAACAAACTGACAATGCACACTGTGGACATGTAAAAAACAATACGGTAAATCATTAAAAATGGCAAAATAATCCTTAAACATAACAATAAAATATGACAACACACAAATGCGGATGTTGTAAGTCTAACAATCAGGCCCAGTAACACTGTCCGCTGACGTCACTATAAAATGTAAACACTAAATAACAGACCCGACAGAAACCAGACTAGCCTACATCTGTTAGGAGTTGAATAAATTCAGGATTAAACTTGCCTGTTAAAAAGAAGAGCCAGCTCCCGCAGCCTGCCATCTTGTTTTGGCCTGTGATTGACGGAGCCAAGCGGAGTGGGGCTCAGTCGCAGTGAAACACATGTCAGAGCTATTTTTGCCTCACACAGCCAATAACATACACACGGGGGTCTGTGAGTCTGTGGAGTTAATTTAAGACCTGTTTTATTGTTACTTCTGGTGATAGAGAATCTTTCTTAGTTACTTTAATCATGAATTGCTGGTGCCTAGATAACTATGGTACTTTCAAACCAGGTACAAAAGAATAGCTTGATGTATTTTACATCATTATTTCCATGTTCTGCTAGAGCATAAACCTTCTGTCCTTCTATCCGTGGACGTAGTCCAAGTAACTAAGGACATTTACTAAAGTGCTGTAGTTTAGTGGAAATTTGAGGTACTTTTAGGGTCAAACCATTTTTCATGTAAAAATGCCAGCATTTGAAAATGTGATGAGTAGCTGCATTTCCCCTGTAATTACAATACACCAAAATAATTCACTTTACCCTTTGTTAAATATTCTTCTTCAATATATATTTGAATAACCATTTACTTTTTCACCCTCAGTCATTCAGTCACAATGCTAAGATCAGAGTTACCAATTATACAGTCCTTTGGAAAAGCTAGATGGCACTACAGCCTTACTAAGTGATGTAGATCCTATTTGACAGCAACTCAATCTTGTTTGTCTTTTCAGGTAGAATTCTTCTGGTTGTGTCCTTCAGACTAGACCTTCGACTGGTGTGATAGATATAGAGGCTATAATGACAAAAGGAAAATGATCTCTGCTGTTTTCTACATGAGACAGCTGCATGACTGCGTTGGCCCTGTAAATAAGTCAGCCCCCGTAAAAATCAAGAAACTGAGACAGCGTGGGAAGATTCAGACAAGCTCTCACTAAAAAATGGGAATGCATGACTACCTCCACTGATAATATTTAACATGTCTGTCAGGACAGATGCATAATGCAGGAAGCAACAATGTGGCTTGCAAATAACGGATGTGTTATTGGACAAGGAGGTTTGACGTGAGTGAAGTTTCACTGGGTCCTAATGCGAGTTGAGAGCTGTGTAGGTGAGGGGGGGTTGGAGTGAAATCACAACAGGGGTTTCCAGCCTTTATTTCTGTCTGATCTACCCCAGAGCCGTGTAAGTAAATTTACAGCAACATTACCTCTTCATCACAGATCATGTGATGAAGAGGTAATCAAGTTCATTTTACTTTAAACCATATGTTAGTAACTTAGCTCTACACACACACACACACGGTTTTGCTGCAATACTCTGCCCTACAATGTGCCTGTCAATGTTAAATATTTGTTTAATCAAGATTTTATTGGTACCGTTTGACCTGTGTCTATAACATTATTTTTTTTCATATAGTGCTTTGAGCATTTTTAGTTTTTTACTTACTATTTCATCTGTTTACGCATTTCTTTTATCTGGTTCAACCATTTACCTAGACACCACAGTTAATGGTGTCGTAATGTTTTTTCAACCACCTGTTCCTTTATTTTACCTTTGCACC
Organism: Ctenopoma multispine; assembly: GCA_034779795.1. NCBI lineage: Eukaryota > Metazoa > Chordata > Actinopteri > Anabantiformes > Anabantidae > Ctenopoma > Ctenopoma multispine. The sequence continues at coordinate 14,311,692 of JAUYWH010000011.1, read as the reverse complement.
ATTACTTTAAACTAGCTCAACAAGTTTCACCATTTCTGCCTTTTCAACCACTCATTTGCTATTTTGTCATTTTTATCAACACTTTTAGTTTATCCACTACAGTTAGCTCCTTTAACCAAATCAATTATCTCATTTAGCCATTCACCTTTCCCCAAGGACTAAGTTAACTATTTATCTATCACTTTTAGTTAGCTCTACCATTTAGACACTATTTTTAACTTTACTATATTTTTAATCATTCTTTTCCTATTTTACCTTTTACATGATTAAACCAATTTCAACTTCTACCCAACAACACCAATTGATGTTTCAACTAACTTACTACTCTAACTTTAACTAAGCATTTGATTTCTAACTATTTGTCCATTATCTGCAATTTGTTTTAGCCTTTTCCACATTACTTTGCTGTTTCTATTAATTACAACTATTACTTAGCTAGCTGTTTGAACCCTTTATCTTTTAATAGTTAGCCGTTAGCTAACGATTTCATCAGTTTCTGTTACTTTTAGCTTAAAAATTAAACTATTTATCCATCAGTTTGATCTGTCAGCATTGTTGTTTCAACAATTTATCTACCATTTTAGCTTTTCGACCATTAACTAGCTAATTCTATTGTTTAACGACAGCTGTGTCAACTGTTTGTCCATCACTTTTATCTTTGTCAACATTTTTAACATGACTTTTAGCCAGTTAGCTATTCCCACTGTTAATCATAACAATTAGCCATTTTAGCCACAAGCTAATGTTAACACTTGCTACCCGCTCACTAAGCTACCTCTACTGGTTACTACCACTGACTCACCGTGTTTTAGGTGTTGACACACCCGTGGCTCTCTTTAAAGAAGCTGTTGTTTCTGCTGAGGATAATAAATTACGAGAAGACTTGATGCGACAATCCGCCAGGGGGACAGGCTAACATCAGGTACCCGACGGGCGCTAGGACCCGGCTGCTCCCTCCTCCATGCAGCAGCTGCCTGTCGCTGCGAGAGGAGGACCAGAAATCTGCAGCTCGCAGAATGAAGAGATCAAAATGATGCTGTCTGTAAAAAGGGATTAAACGTAAGCAATCTGTCGTCAGCTGCGGCACATCCACGCCTCGCTGTTGCTTTTCTTGTCTGTGCAAATGTTTTTATGGTGTGATGCAGAGCTCTCTGTGTGTTAGATTTGCATTGTTGTAAGTGCAGGCGAGCTAATGACAGATGCATCGTGCTCACTTTCTCTGTTACGAAAATTGCAGCGGATGCAAGCAGGCCTCTAATACGATCTGTTTTTGTTTCTCCCCATCTGCCGGTGTAGTTTGTGCGCCACCTCGCTAGGATCGGCCGCTGGTGGATAATACAGATTTGCCACCGGGGGTTGAGAAAGGAGACATGCCGTCGCTGAGCATCCTTTGCAACGCTTGACCGACCATGATGAAGACCGAATCCACATCAAAGAGCACCGGCTCTGGTTCCACGCTCAGGAGCCCATCCCCGCACAGGAACGCGTATGAGGCGGGGATGCAGGCCCTGAGGCCCGTCAAAGACAGTGCTGCGAATGGGGACGTGCAGGAGGGCCCCCGAGGGCGCAGGTACGGCTCCAACGTGCACCGTATCAAAAACATGTTCCAGCAGATGCAGACCACATCCCCAGCAGATGCGGAGGGAGAGGACTGCGTCAGGAACGCTGACAAAACGGTGCGCCTCTCCCTCCCGAGAGCCGGGAGCCTGAACGAAAACGTGGACCACAGCGCGCTGCTGAAGCTCGGATCCACCGTGTCCGAGCGCGTCAACAAATTCGACACTAAACCGGAGAACGGGCACCTGCGGGCCTCGTCGCCCAGCTACTCCAAGCTGCAGGAGACGCGCCGCATCTTCGAGCACCCGGCGGAGAAGCTGGCCACCACCAGAGTCCCACTGAAGACAGACAAGGCCCCAAACTTCCAGGATGGCAGGCTGGACGTGTCTCGTTTCAATGGCAGCACGGAGTCCTTGGACAGCCTGGACACTAGCGAGGCTGTGTCCCCCACAGTCAGCCAGCTCAGTGCTGTGTTTGAAAGAGCAGCAGAGCTCCGGAACAACCTCCACCGCCTTTCCTCTACCCCACCGCTCCCTTCCCGAGGTGTCAGCGCCAAGGTGGGTGTGTTGAACTCCAAAATAATCACAAAGAGGGTTTGTGCCTTTCCAGCAGGCAACCAAGAAGAAGACATAATCAAACAGAAGGGCCAAGAAGGGCCTCCAAGGAGCGCCAGGGGGAGGGTGACTTCCCCATCTGAAAGCATTAATGGGGGGCAAAGTATTGCTCAAAGCACCCTAGCTACTGAACTGTGCTGTATTGTAGGAGAGCCAAATGAGGAGAGAGAAAAAACTGTTTCAGATGCAGGCGTTGAGGCCAAAGGTGAGGTCAGACCTGAGGAACAATCTAAGGCGAAGGAGCCTAACAGCACAACACTGCAGGGTGACATCTACATTGGTGTGGAGAACGGAGAAGCTGCTTGTGAGAAGCAAAGTGAGACGATCAGGCAGGAGCGGAAGATGGCCAAGGATGCTCAGGAGGAGGAGGACAGGACTCTGAGAGATGACCAGTCAGGCCGCGACTCTGTGGATATCAGTACCTACAGCGCAGTGGGGGATGACTTTGGAGGGAGCCAAGTGGATGAGGAAGAAGAAGAAGAGGAGGCAGACGACCACTACGATCCCGAGTCCAGCTGCGTGGAGATTTCTGGGCTGCCTGCGGAGGAAGACCCACCCCCTTCCAGAAAGATTCGCTTTAGCTCAGAGCCCATCAAGGTGAGGAAATGTGCAGTGGAAAAAAAAACACTCACACAGAAAGAATATTAATTACGTGTAGGTAGAATACAAAGATGCTATCTTTCAGACTACATCTGCAGATTCTTGTTTAATTAGCCTGGGGGGCTGAAGTGTGTGTTTGATTATTTTTTTTTTTACTCCTGTGTTGAGAGGCTTGTTGAACTTGACCTTAAAGCTTATCTGCTGTGGTCCAGTCATAGCCAGTGCCACTGTCAGCTCTTTTAATGGACTCTCAGCTTCTGTTGGTGTCAGGATGATGCTGACATTTTCATTTTACCCCATTTCAACATGGGGCTTTGCGCACACCCTCCCTCCGCCAGTTGCTAATGGACGGTCCTGCATTCCTACTGTGCAGCTGACATTGGCCCCTAAAGAGAAGTGACTTTGATACATATCTGAAATGTAGTGGAAGCTGCTTGTGTAAATAATTGCTGACAGAGGAAAGAGGACTAAAACAGCAAGGATAATTAACTTTGTTTTTAGACAAGTGGATACTGTGTTGTGCGTAATGAAATGGTTAGTGGACAGTGTATGTGGAGCTGGGTGAGGAATGAAGTGTTTGTGTGTGTGTGGGAATAAGAGAGAGGAGGCTGTGATGTTCTCTTGGACCAGTGAGATGAGAGAAGAGGAGAGACGAGGAGGAGGTAGCGTTGATTTAAAGTGTCTCTCTGTGTCTGGGGGTGGTGTAATGATCCAGAGAGGAGCATCAGATCCTTTGCAGCTCAGTCTCGGTGCTCTGCTCTGCCTTGAGGTCTGAGACATACAGAGACTCTGCCAGCTAAAGTGGGCCCTGACACTCTACATCACACACACACATTCCCTAACACAGAAAGCCATTTTAGTGACTAAGGGCTGCTGTCCCATATCATGACCAGTGAAGTTGAAAGTTTCTCTTACTCGCTTCACATCGGCTTGCAGCGCCTTAGTCACAATATTTCAAAATGTTAGAGTTTAAAAACACCACGTAATGACTCATATGTGTATATTGTTTTTTAAAATAAACCTAAACATGAATTATTTTAGAATCAGTAGATCATATTTGGCCTGTTGCAGGGGTGCTGGAACCAATTCCAGCTTTCCTTGAGGCGAGAGGTTGAGTGCACCCTGGATAGGTCCCGAGACTATTAAAGGGCTGACATACAGAGACACCACTGAAGATTAAAGGCACCCCTGTGAAATTATTGACCACTAGAGGCGCTGTGGAGCGTTGTGTATATTAGCGGGACTCAGTTTCAAACTGTTTACAACACAGAGCGACAGTGGTTGGTGGTGATGCACAAAGAAATGTTAAGCTGGAGGCAGAGAAAGAGAGAAGACGACAGCAGACAATGTAAAACATACATGTAAACAATGCAGATTACAAAATAAACAAAAACAACAACTTTGTTTTTGGAGGAAGGAAATGCATTTAACATTTATTTATCAGGCCTGGTGAGTAATACAGTCTGTAAACTTAACACATCTAAATAGTTAGAATAGAAACACAGATTAAAAGTTTTAAAATTGAATTTAAAAATGAAGAAATGCAGCCTATAGAACATGTATGCATAGTAACTTTCTGAGTGTGTTTGCTAATTAGGTGTAAATACTAACATATGTGTGATAGCTGTTGTTAAGCTCTCGTGTCTAAACAATCTGGACGGAAGCAAACTGTCTCTACCATGCAGAAAATCTCCTGAATCCCATATAAACCGAGCCTGAACTCTAATGCTGAAGGTAAACATGGCCTACTATCACGGTAATATATCGTCATGAGGTCACAGATGGGTGGCAGGAGGAAGCATTCTGAATGGTGTGATAAAGAAGTTAGAACTGGAGCTTAAATGATAAAAAAGCCGAATTTGGTTGTGACCCTGCAGAGAATAACCTCCTACTGGGCCCTTTCACACTGTATCAGACTGGCCTTTGTTATGGAGATTGATGCATGAGATGGATGAGAGTAAATCGGGGGGTGAGATGGGAGGGGCATTAGTACAAAGCTCAAATGTCATGCGACTGTAACTGCCTGATCGCTTCCAAACAGGAAGTGCTCGTTTTTAGTGCATATTTGCCCTCTGTGCACCAATTATGCTTTTGACCACACTTAAGTGTTGTGGTGGTGATGGCGGTTGGGCGCCTGGGCCCGTGTCTTTCTTTGTCCCCATTTTACACTATACATTCCTTTCTGTCTGCCTGTCTGTCTGTCCGTCCTCTCAAACTGGCAAAAATAGCAGTTCTGCTTCGGGTAGAGTTCACACTAGACCCTTTGTTTGCTCCTTCTGACATTCTCTCGCTCCTTCTTTTCTCCCTTTTGCTCTTTGTCACCAGTCTGCTACTGTTAGTAAAAATAGCAGCATTGTTATCGTCACAGACGTGCATCGCTTTTCAGGGCCGCCTCCTTGTCGAACACATGAAGCTTCCTCTCATGTCTTATTTATTGGTTTGGTGTGTTTGTTTTGGCTTCGTTCTACAGTATATCACTCAGTATCAGTATACTGTAATTCATGATGTCTGCTGGCATGAAGTTATTTTAAATTATTTATCTTATTGTTCGAGGACAGTTAAAAAAAGACTTAAAATACGATAATCTCCACTGGATTTGCACAGTGTTTAAACCAAAGCAGAAATAATCAGATTTATTTTTCAAACCAGAATCACCTTGCTCAGTCCTCACCTAGCCTTTATTTACACTTTTGACACCACCACAACACACACACACACACACACACACACACACACACACACACACACACACACACACACACACACACACACACACA
>JAUYWH010000011.1:14276173-14306044 GCA_034779795.1 Ctenopoma multispine | reverse complement strand
ACACACACACACACACACACACACACACACACACACACACACACACACACACACACACACACACACACACACTGTCATGGGTTTCTGCTGCCTACGCAGCTCTGAGGAGCAGTTCTGCCAGCCTGCTTGAAGAACACCTATGATTTTCTTTCACACTGTATCATTAACACAAACAAAGACTGTTCTTATATTGTAATAAACTGAGGGTATTTCATTTTGACCAAGAAGGAGAATTCTTGCTACCACAAACTACAAAATAGAGAATATCCAAAATGCAACCTTTGCTGGTTTTTGTGAGGGATTGTCCAGGGAGAGGTAATACATCACATACATCTACATCCGTTGGGGTATCCTCAAAATGTCTAAGATGTGGTGTGCCTGCAGTATTTCATACAGTGCATTATTCACAGCCAGGAGGGTTGGGAGACCAGACAGATTATCAGCAAGGTCACTCTGTCCCACTTCTCAGTCTTGCAGTGGTGGTGGGTTGCAAGCATTTACAGTACGCGATGTGCCCACTCCCTTAGGTTACTGCAACAAGACACGTTATGCAATCAACTGCCATCATCTTGTCAAGCAAAAAAAAACAACAGACGCTGGTTACAGTGATGTGACTGTGCAGTATGGATTATTAACTAACTCTCTAGTTAGATAGGAAAGTTATTTTATAGTTTCTTACCCCAATAATTAAAAAAATTGTTAGTTTGACTAAATGCTTTTTTGTGTGTTTGTGATATGGCAGTTTTCTAGGGGTAAAAAAAACATAAAATTTGCCATTTTTATGCTTTAATAGAAATGTAAATATAGACACAGAGTGGGAGATCTACAGTAAAGACATCATGAAGAAAAATAGCAGATGTATGCAAGTTAAAATTGAATAAATTCTCTGGATCTGTCTATGAAGTATAAATGATAGTAAAGTGACTTAGAGTAGTTACACTAAGTACATATATTATTATTGTAAATGATATTAATATAAATACAATAAATATAAAAATATGTGATACAGTATGTGATGTGTGCATTGTGTCATACCTCACACATCATGTAGCTATGAAGCTACTGTATCCAGCCACATACTGCGATGCTATTCAGTCGTCTGTCGCTGACCTTATTCTGATGATGCCATGTCTCTCCCGAGGGTCAGCGCTAATCCTATACATGACTGCTGACCAAAGACTGACCTGCCAAAATAGATGGGCTCTAGTGCTATGCAAATGTGACTACGACAAAAACCCAGTATTCATTTTATTGGTGGGGACAGAGTCGTCCAACGTGACAGCAGCCAGAGCCACGTTTTTATTTTCTGTGTGCATGTTGCACATCTGGGATCTGGAGTAATCCCCAATTTTGGGTGGATTTGGAAGCAATTACCTGCCACTTGTGCAATTGTTTAACCTGTTATGGTCGGGAAAGCAAGTGATGGTTAAGAGGAAAAGGTGCTTCTTTTGGTCTGTGTATGCTTAACTTTGACAGCTCGATTAAGTATCACACAAGCCTAACAAAAGTGGATTAATTGCAGCATATACAGGAGTAGGCGCAACCATTTCACAGACCTCACATTATGGATGGCAATCACCTTTATTCACTTGCATCTGAGGTAGCAGTTAAGTGCACATTCCTAGAACAAAGAGAAGAGTATGAGTAATGAAAATGATGGAAAGTTGGATGTTACAGAATGTGAAGAGACAGAGTGGAAACACACTATTTTTGTTGTGGCACCACCTACACACATTCTATTGGCCTAATCCAAAATTAGATCTGTTTTCGGAAAGACAAGGAGGAGAGAAACACAGCCGTCGACATGCTGCTGTGGGCAGTACAGTGGGTGAATGAGGCACTGAGTTGCTAGTTAAACCACCTCAGTGTTAACCAGTCACACTGAAGCCACAGAGACATCAATATGGAAGCACACTATAGGAGAGAAAAGCCCTCCAAAGCAGCTCCAGCATTTAGCAATTTCTCTGTCACAGCAACTGCATTGTAAAATGGTAGTTGTCACTTTCTGACTGTTTTCGATACCCTTTACAGTCCCAAGAGGGGTTTCTTTATACACACAATTCAGTTTATTGGTTGGTGAGTGGCTCTAGCTAGCTGCCCACAGAGCCTTTGTAGGACATCCCAGGCGTCTGGTGGAGGAGGGAGGGAGGACGGGAGTTTCCTGGCCATCTGTTAGCTTCTCTGACCTACTATCAGCCACAACTGGAACAGCGTCATCCTCCAGCCCTGCCCACACCCTCTCTTAATCCCAATGTTTGTCTTCCAAAGAAAGCCACCTCACCGTTAGAGGAGTTCATCTTCCACCCTGCATGCAAGGTGAGGTTGGGGTGTGAGTTTGTATCATGCAGGATTCAGTTTGTCTCTGTGCCCCATGTGGGATCATTGTCCATAAGGATGAAAAAAAAACGTCTTTCCAGACGGTAAAGTAGAAATTCTGTGGAGCGAAGGCAAGACTGTGGCCTCCCTTGCATCATGGCACCAGTCCTGAACTTGCCCAATGCCACAGGTCACGACAACTGTCCGACCACCGGCTGCTTTTCAGTGCCTCGTTAAACGCTGCTCAACCTCCTCGTTTGATCTTCTGCACCATCGTGGGAGTAAAAGAGGGCACCATAAGCCACCAGCTGTGGTCTTTTGATCTTAAAACTCGAGAGAAACGGAACACTTGTACTTGGAGTGTGCTGTTTTGTTTTATTCTCTGTTACTTAGGATGCAAACGGTGTAATTTGTGTGTCTGTAATCCACATTCTGCTAATCCCTGTAAATACAAAGGTAACCTAAATCAAAATCCATTAGACTCCAGAGCTGCTCCCATGCTAAATGTCTGCAATAGGGTCAACAGGGTTCAATTTGATTCACAATACTTATGGATTAAGCTCTCCGTTTTGTGGCTGATTAATTATTTAGTGTATAATATGTTAAAAACTAAACTAAAATGTCCAATAGAATATCCTAAAGTCATGTATAATATCCTAAAGTCCATGTCCATGTCCATGTTAATATTTGTCAGGAGTAGTTGGCTGGAGTAGTATTGGCTGTCTTATCTACGCTAATGTCTTACAGTACTTTTAACAAGCCTGGTTGCCATGCACTGTGTTTTCTTCATTTTCAGGTGAGAAATATTATTGTTACCCATCTGGATCCTTACAGTGGTATAGTTTGATATACATCCATGCTGATGGGAGAATTGTGATTAAGAAGAGCCATACATGTATATGTGTGTATATGACTCCAGAATGTTACTGGGACCGTCCAGATTTTTTAAATTTATTTATTCTTTGAAATAAAGTATAAATTAGACAACTTTAAAAGTGTGGCTAGAAAATTTGTGTTAGTTTTGGACATAGCTGTTTCTAATCTTTGTGATAGATAAGCTAACAAGCTGCTGGCAGTAACTCCAATAGAAGTATTGATGTTTTCATGTTAAGCGCATTATCAAGTAGTGAAGTAAGTGAATAGTTTAGCTGGACAGCAGCATGTAATGTTCGGGTTTACAAAAAAACAACAATTTGTGCCTCGTCATGACTTGTGTGAACAGTGATTTGGATCAAGGGGATAACATCTCTGTGCTTAAGCAAGGCTTAAAGGTAGAAGCATAAGCTTCTACGATGTTCGGTCAAACATGAGAATACAATGATAATAAATCTGCGAGAGGAAGGGCTGATTACATTTCAAAGGCACTGTCAAAACTGACAGGCTCTTTAGCCTGGGGCTGCCAGGGAGACGGGGCCCAGATAACTGAAGGGTAACTCTGAAGCTATGAGATGCTACTCGACACAGATGGACAAACAAAACGGCAGAGAGAGACGCGTGGAATAAAGTAAACAAAGACTCGAGAAAGAAGTGTTAAAAATGTTGCATCAGAGGGAACAAAGTGGACTGTGGAAAGAAAAGTCTAGATTTTCGAATGTGTGAAAGGAGAAGGTCCAGCGCTGAATTAGTGTGGCTAGTGGACCATGCAAGGTGGTGCATGCATAATCACCTTGGAAGACTGAATTGAGGCTTTTAAAGATTGAGCTTACTCTCTTTCTCTCTCTTTCTGTGTGTGTGTGAGAGAGAGAGAGAGAGAGGCCCATGAACAGCAGCTGCAGAAGGCCTCCATTAGCATGCTGGAAGTGGATTTGTGTAAACTGTCATGCTGTTAGATCAGAGTGAATGTGGGAAAGTAGACCCTGAAAACAGAGGCCTCTGTCTTCACGGGAGCAACTTCAGTGGTTGCGATTGATTTTCCCTCCCTCTGTTTGATACTGTACACATTACCGCTGTGAAATGATGCAGCTCTGGGGCTGTAAGGAAACTCTGCGGCTTCCTCAGTTGAAATGCTCAATACATTTTAATTGCATTATATCTGCATTAAGAGCAGTGGTGAGTTATTATCAGACCACGTGTGCAGCTTGTCTGTCACAGCTGCATACATCTCAACAACCACTTAGCTTTTCGTGGTAAACTGCGACCACTTTTGTAATCTCAAGAATTTGCAGTATGTCTAAATACACAATAAACAGCTGTGCCTCTGTGATCAGTTCTTGAACTTTTTCCCAAACATAATGCTAAATATTAGAGAAAGCAGAGAAATATTCAGGAAGTAAACTAAAATGGTTCAGACATTTATTGAAAAATATTCTCAGAAATACACTTGTGTGTAGTTTGATTCACAGTTAACCTTGTCCACTTCACAATTTACAACATGTCCATGTGATTCAATGTGCATTCTGTGTGCACACTCTTCCACTTGTTGATACGCACACAAGTGATTTAACATCAACCCCAGGGTCCAAAGGAAGTGATGTGTTTTCACTAGCAGTTACTATATTTAGAGAAAAATGCAAGAACAACTGGGTAGTAGGAGGAAACGGTGATGAACCACTATGGCTTCAAAGAAGAGAATTGAGCACTTAATTAAATCCATGGAGACATGTTACCACAGGGATAACAGTAATTGACCTTTTAGAAGTGCAGAGAGGACTAGTTATTGTTCTAAAGACAGACGTTTTAAGTTTAATCTTTGGCCTTTTAGAGATACAGATTGTACCTTTGGACAAAAACTAGCTAGCTGCTTCCTGTCTTTGTGCTAAGCTAGCTGCCCCCACCCCCCCACCAGTGCTTATTGTCAGATGTCCTGAAAAAATCGCTTTGCCTTCCACAGTCTAAAGTCAGACCCCCTGTCTCTTCTGCAGGTGTTTGCCACCTACCCCAACGAGGACTATGACAGGCGTAATGAAGATGTGGATCCCATGGCAGCATCAGCTGAGTACGAGCTGGAGAAGAGGGTGGAGAGGCTGGACCTATTCCCCGTGGAGCTAGAGAAAGGTACTGTAATGTTATGAAGGCTCATTTTCTCTTCTGAATGCTTTATTATGCTCTATACATACTTCTACAAAGTCTGCTTGTAAAGCTACTGATTGGCCATAAATAGAGAATATAATAATGCATTTACTTGCTTGGGGCCCTGGGTGGTTGGTTTGCAGCCAAGTGTAAAGTGGCTGGGATGAGAGGAAGCCCTTCCAAGCCTGAGGCCATGGTTGTCTCTTGGAAAACAGTGAATTCTCTTTTCCAGATGGGAGTGAGTTACTGCCTCAAGTGAAGGATTTTAAGTATTTTGAGGACTTATTCACAAATGAGGGTAAAATGGAGCTTGGCAGGTGGATTGGTGCAGCGTCAGCAGTAATGCTTATATTGTACTGAAGCTCTGTGGTGAAGGTCAGTCAGTCTATGTTCGCAGTGTTCCTCCTCACCTATGGTCACCAGCTTTGGGTAACAGCTGAAGAAATAATATTGCAATACGAGCAAACGAAAATGTAAAATTTCCTTCACAGGCCGTCCTGTTTCCCAAAAAGCGCAATGGTGGAGGTTTAATCTTCCATCTCTCTCCAGTGAGCCTTATAACACTTATAACATCCCCTCAACATTATGGTGCATTAATACATTTATGGAGAACTATATTTAGAAGTGTGTACAGGGCAGGTTACACAAGATACCATATGTGACCATGTTCTGTATAAATGATGCATTGCTGTATGTACTTCCAACATTAATTTAGTCACGGTAACAGGCTCTAATTATTGAGAGAGAAACAGTGCTCACAAACTATCTGGGCGTATCTACCTAGACAGGAAATTCTGATGTAACTTTCAGATTACTCATTGACAACGTTAGTAACCCTAACATTTTATTATTTCACTTCATTGTTTGAAGGTCAGACTTGTTGATGCTTTTAATGCAGCTTTAAATCAATAACAACTACTACTAAAATTCTGCTGTCAATTTGAAAATGCCACATTCAAAGCCACATTTTCCACCCACAAAGAGTGGTAACACAACACATGCTTGACTCACATGGACATGTTGAATAAAACTAGCCAGAACATAGCATTATGGTTTTCCCCACTCTCTTTCAGATGGTGATGGCCTGGGCATCAGTATCATCGGCATGGGAGCAGGGGCCGACATGGGCCTGGAGAAGCTGGGAATCTTTGTCAAGACGGTCACAGAAGGAGGAGCTGCACACAGGGACGGCAGGCATGTTGATTTATGCTAATTTCATTTTGGGTCATTCTAAAGATACATGCTTTACAACTGAAACATTTCAGCTCAAACGTTTCCTCTCACTGAACAGGCATTTGCCTACCGAGCCGAATATCAACATGGGGTTAGCTTAGTAGTTGTGGTTTTTATTTCCATGTGTGGATGCTTCATTGTCTAACTTGCTTATTTTGATCCCTGGCAACTGCAAATGGGTCTTGCTGCCAACAATGTGGACTTACTATATAAATGGAGTCTGACTTGTGTGGGCTTAAGTATAAAGATGATCAACAGAGGCCACAGCTGAGCTATTACTGTAAATCCGGAACTTCCTCTCTTAACTGTCTCCTCCAGGATCCAGGTGAACGATCTGATTGTGGAGGTAGATGGGACCAGTTTGGTGGGAGTCACCCAGAGCTTCGCCGCCTCTGTACTCAGGAACACCTCAGGAACTGTCAAGTAAGATTGCGCTAGCGTTTCGGGAGAAATATAATACAGCACGTTTGATAAAAAAGAGGCATCAGTCACTACTGATGCCTCTTTTTTATCAAACAAGAGCTACTGTGACAGATACACAAACACTGATTGCTGTAATAAGACCAGCTCGCAAAACCCTGAACCACCTTTAAAATAAAATTGTGAACATAGTTACCTTTGAGCATGTAAGTAGGCTGATGTTAACATTTAATGCTAAGACTGCTGCATTTCGCTTCATTAACCTTTTAGGGATTGGAGCATTTTTGCAGAATACTGCCTGACATTTTCAATCTTAATTAAAATAACTATTAGGTAGATATTCATTTCAATGGTGCCACTGTCAAAGTGATTCAGAAACAGGTGGTAAAGAGTTAATCACAGAAAGAACAGGCTCTCTTTTTATCACTTCTTTAAAAGTCTGGAAATAGCTAACAGGATAAGGTTTTTCACTGAGAATTACCCACAAGAGAAGTCGAAAGTCACGGGGGCGGGAGCTCACACCTGTCAATCAATATGTGAACCTAGTTTCTAGTCTCCTCTTGTGCTGAAGCTTCAAACTAGAATCAGACGATGGAAAACGCCACTGTGGCTAAAACTCAGGACAGCAGGTTCCCAATTCCTGCATTAGCTGAGACTGTGAGCGGGTTGAGGGGTGCGCTGCGTAAGTGAAGGACTCGGCTGAGTTCAAAGGGGCCGGGAGAAGGCAAGGTTCAAGGAGTGGAGTACTTTCAAGTCTCATGCTAACGCTACTGATTTTCCAAATCTTGCATACAGTACCTTTACATATACATATACATATACATATACAATAGAAATGCAGTTTTGAATGCTTGTTGTAAACAAGTTATCAGGACTCTGATCGTCTTGTTTCACTATCTGTTGCCACAGCTTGCTATGGCAAACAGCACTCTTGCCTGGGGAAATGGTTTCCTCTTGATATATATACCCAAACCCAGTCTTACATGCAGGACTGACTTCTACCACATCCTGCCCATTCAGCTCAGCAGACGTTAGATTTATATCTCAAGTCCCAGTGGGTCATGATTATATCCTTCAGTATTGAAAAGTTCCTTTTTGAGACATTTTGAATAAGGTCCAAAGACTCTACAGAAAACACCGTTATCAGAAACAAATACAGTTGCCATCAGAAGTATCATTGTGAAATGCCAGAGGGCTATTTGTAGCCTGGCTTGTTGGCATTTGGTGGAGACTGTTTCCTATGTGCTCCATTTGTTATCTAAGCTCATTCATAATTCAGGGTTTTAGTGGTCAGCGCTGTTAGAGTAATTGTTAGTGATGTGTGACTCATGAAGATCTGAGACCTCCATATATAGTTCATACATTATGGATCTGCAGCAGTGATGGCAGAGGGCACTAGAGCTCAGACCTATTCATAAAAAACGTCAGGCAGATGAATAGATGGGGGCAGGAAGGGTGTTTATGAACATTTAATTACCTGTTAGTGCTGCAAAAAATTGAAAGGCTGCAGTGGCTGGCTTAATAACCATGTGCAGCTTCATCATGATTCACTGTACGTTTCCTGTGTACTGTTTACACACTGGCTTTAATTGGTCCGAGTGTTGCGAGCCACAATCAGAGAGCTTACAGCCTCTATAATAAACTGTACAAAGAAATAAAAGAAAGAATTGAGATTTTGACTTTAATCATATAAGAGGCCAACTTCCTTTGAGAGATTGTCTTTGTTCAGCTTTACACAGGAAGCCATTTTCAGTCATCAGAGAGCTAGCACCCTCCTTACAGCATTAATACATCACACTGTACCACTTTCAGCTGGGTATTATACTACAACACCGTTCCTTGTGGAGCCAGTGCTTCTCAGTGGTCATCAGAAATACGTATCGTGTGTTATTGATCATGTACATACAGTATCATACTAAATCACATAAATTACTGTTTAACTTCTGCTAGTCCCTTTCACACATGACTTGGGTTCGTAGTTTATCGCAGATGTTGTTTGATCTAGGCTTCCGATTGTCAAAATACAGGTTTGTGATTGGGCGGGAGAAGCCGGGCGAACAGAGCGAAGTGGCCCAGCTCATCCAGCAGACCCTGGAGCAGGAGCGCTGGCAGAGAGAGATGATGGAGCAGCGCTACAACCAGTACATGGATGAACAAGAGGTTGGTCCTCACATTCAGGGCTGCTTTTGAGAAATCACTGAGAAAACCGACGTAAGACGAAGTAGACTAAACACTGTGATTTTTTTTTTTTTGTAGAAGTGATGGTGCATTGTCTGCAAAGACGTGAAAAAAAATGCCAATACATTTATTAACATATTTAGTCATAAATGGGACAAACGTGCTACACTAAGCTGGGTGATAACAGAACGAAGGCATCTAAATACCTTTAAAGTTTAAGTTTATGTTTATTTCAACCTGATGAGGCCAAAATACTGCCTCAAAGTGCTGTTGATTACAAGCCTTTGTTGGCCACGTAGGTCCCTAGTTCCCCTTTAGGATTATGAAATGTATCCCAGTATCCACGCTGAACAGAAGTGACTCTCTTCAGTGTGGTTTTGTTGCAGCTTTTGGACAAAATCCACACTGTCGCATCCAGCATCAGTCTGATCAAACTATAAGCTCAGCACCAAAATGGGGACAAATAAGGATCACTCAAATTTTGTGATCCAGCTTGCCCTTTGCATTGTTAATCTTTGTGTCAGATTTTCTCTGTCCTTTGGTTTTACATAAACAGAGCGTGAGTCATACGCTGTCTGTAGTTTTCATTGTAAACAGAGAGGAAGTTCCCCCATTCATGCGAAGGTGATGGTGGGTGGTTCTTGAACAGCTTTAGCTTGTAAAATGGAAAGTGTGGTCTGTTCCTTTTGAGTTTTGCGCCACCTAGTGACCATTTGATGTCACAGCACAAAAATATGTGCTATTAACAGCACCATTAAGTGATTGCTTCGGTGTCACTTTTCCTGTTTTCTGACATTTTGTGTCAACGTTTAACAGTAACGATGAATTCCAAAATGCCCAAAAGGTTTCTCTGTCCGACAAAAGAAAACAAAATGTGCTTTCCAAAGGATTAGTTCACATTAAATCAGTTTCTAAGATTTCTGCTGATGTTTTTGTAACTTCAACCTACAGGGTGGTGAGTACGGCACAGACGAGGAAGAGGATGATGACGAGGAGGCCAGTCCGCCATATCCCAGCACCATAGAGGTGTTTGACTTGGCAGAGAACGAGGACATGTCCCCTCTAGAGACAGACCCGGAAAAACTGGCCCATAAATACAAAGAGGTGAGCATTTATGTCCTTAATTGGAACCGTTCTTGTGTAATCACAGCTTAGTTCCTCTGACGTACCTAAGATTAACACGTGTATGAACTCTTTTTGCCACAAAGCTCCAAATAAAGCATGCTGTGACCCAGGCTGAGATCCAACAGCTGAAAAGAAAGGTGAGGTTTTCATCTAAAATCATTTGTAGTAATAGTATATCACAGTAAATACTAGTCATAAAGGATGAAGAAGTAAAGAATCAGGGATAAATTTAGGGATCAGAGTTGTTTGTCTGTTTACGTTTATTGGGATCTTCACCTGGGTTTGCAGCTGCACCACGCCGAGCAGGATAAGCAGCGCTGGCGTATGAACAAGGCTCAGCTGGAACAGACCCTACAGGAGAACAAGGAGCGTATGGAGAAGTTGGAGGGCTACTGGATGGAGGCTCAGAGCCTGTGTCAGGCGGTGGACGAGCACCTTAAGGAGACGCAGGCCCAGTATCAGGCTCTGGAGCGCAAGTACAGCAAAGCCAAACGCCTGATCAAGGAATATCAGCAGAAGTAAGACAGCCTCACTGCACTAAGAGATGAGAGCTGTAAGAGTTGTGCAATAAATTACGTTTGAGCTTCATAGATTTGTCACCGTTTTGAAGTTATCACCTTTGCTTAACAGGGAGATCGAGTACCTGAAGAGGGAGACCCAGCGGTGCGCACAGGTTGGGGAGGAAGCCTCTCTTCTGCAAGAGGAGTCCGGACAACTCCAAGAACAGGTACAACACCGAACAGTTTTCAATTTGCTTTAAAGAAAATGATAATCTTAATGGTCGTAATGGGATTCTCCTTTGTCTTCTCCAGGTGGCTGACCTGGAGTGCAGGGTTGAGGAGCTGAAATCTGAACCTTTATAAAAGCCTTTTCCCCCATTCTGCATCTCAAAAAGCAGAACTTCACCAGAAGTAGAAGATAGTGTTATTGTACTTGCGATGAACTGCAGGGTATTTCTTGTCTCCAACTTGAGCTTGGTTTCTGGTCGCATACTGTTTGTGTCCTCAGGCTTTGTATTTCAGCCACTTAACCCTTTTAATCATGTTTTTCTGTTAACATTTCGGGGGAACGCGAAGAACGTCTTCATCATCACGAACAGACGAGTGAGCATTAGATGTGCTGTTTTTTATTTTTTATTTTCAGAGTTCAGTATTTAATCCCTTAATTTGTGGTTGTGTGACAGACCAGGCCGTTGCTTTTAATTGCCAAAAAAAACATCAAATTCCTTTCTTTCTTTTGCCTAGTTTTGTGACCTTTTTTCTGAGTTTGTACAGATGTGATACTGTGTGGTTTAACAGTCTGGTTTGTAAAAAAATTTTAATATGTGTATAACATTTAACATAATATAAAGTAAAGAGATTGAGGGTTGTTGTATATTTTATGTGAGGAAGTTGTGTAAATTGGAAGATTGCACTGAAGAGGACGTCAACAAGGTGCTTCACTGGTGTGGAGGGAGAACACGGGAACAAAGTTTAAGGTGTCTTCGAAAAATGTACAAACTGTAACCCAACCTTCGTAGGGGTTGTGTCAGTTAACCTTGGGAACCACCTGCTGCCTACCTTTCAGAAGTGTTTTGTGTGTTTTTTACACAATAGGACTCACTAGTGAGCAACAAATCCTCCAGTTTCAACCCTTCGCTTCATTCAAAAAAACAAACAAAAAAAGGACCACAGAAACAAGCCTCCACAACTGTTGTGCCACAAATGAAAATGGACCTTTGCCCCTCCCCACCTCAAAATGGATGTTGTCAAGGACCTGTGTAACTGATATTAGTTAGGACTACTGATACAAGAAACATTACTGGACTGATACGAGAAGAAGCCGTTAACCAGCAGCAAAAGATTTAAAAAGCGTCTCGAACCAGCAGCTGCACTTGACACCGCTGTGTGTAGCACATGGAAAACACTGCCAGGTTTGTACCTGTTTCAACTAACGCACAGTTTCAAATGAGTCTACTTGTGTCAAATTGTGTGATGCCAGTATGTTTGTATAGTTCAGGTAAGACTGAAATATTTAAATTTTACTTAATATTTATAATATAGTCAAGGTGGAAATATGACCTAACAAGGACAAAAACTGACAAAAGCAATGCAAAAACCAATGTTAAATAGACAAAGTTATTACAAGTACTGTGTCATGTTAAAAAGTAGAACTGGGTGAATACAAAAACAGATTAATGAATTGAAAAAAACAGGCATGGTTATGAATATTTTCATAATATTAAGGCTTGTACAGTGCACATGCTTTGCATTGTATGTTTTGTGGAATAAATGGTCAAAAGTGATGGACAGGTGGGATGTCTTTTATTTCACAACAAGTTGACAGATAAGGATTTGTTTTGTTTTTGTACATTTTTTTCCTCTTGGAAACAGTTAAGATAGAAAATGACTTGTGGATATGAAATTATTTACTTTGAAACCAACTTAAGTATAACTTTAAATAATGTTACGTACAAGACATTCAGAAATCCACAAAAGTCAAACTCCTGACGAACGCAGATATGACTATTTAGTGCAATTCAGTTCAGACTTCTGAAGCTCTGTTACATCATCTCCAAACCCTTAAACAAGTGATCTGATTACAAGTGCATCTTCTGATGGTGTCTCCTGAGGTGGTAGTTTCTTGAAAAGCTCTTTCCACACTGGGTGCATTTGAACATTCTCTGTCCCCGGTGAAGCATCTGATGAGCTTTAAGACTCTGCGGGCGGCTGAAGCTTTTGCAACACTCGGGGCAGCTGTAGGGCCTTACCCCCGTGTGCTTCCGCTCGTGTCTCTTCAGGTCTCCCGACTGGCGAAAGCTCTCTCCGCAGTGGGTGCACAGGTAGGGCTTCTCCCCGGTGTGAGTCCTGAGATGCACGTTGAGCTGGCCGGTGTAGGAGAAGCTTTTGGAGCAGTGGGGGCAGCTGTACGGCTTCTCGCCTGTGTGAATGCGCTGATGCTGCTTGAGACCGTAGTGATTTGTGAAGCCTTTTCCACAATCAGTGCACAAGTACAGAACCTTCACCTGCTGGAAGCATGTGTGGGATTTGAACGCTTTGGCAGTTGCACAGCTCTTCCCACAATGGGGGCATTTATACTCCTTATCCCCCTCCTCTTCTTCCAGCGTAGCCATTACGCCATCTGAATCGCAGTGCGATAGATACTCCACAGGGTGGTGCCTCTTGATGTGTTTGATAAGGTAGCTCTTCATAGTGAAGGAGAACTGACAGTATGAACACGGGAAAAGCTCAGACATGCAATGATATTTCATGCAAGTGTTGCTCTTCTGGTGCTGTTTAAGTTTCCCGGACGTAGTGAAGACTTTATCACAGTGGTCACAGCTGTATGATGGAGCATTTTGGTGGACTGTCTTCTCATGTCTTTTCAGGAACCCTGACTTATTAAACACTGCCCCACACTGGCCGCACTTGTGCTGTCTCAAAGCACACTTGTGTGCTTTCAGATCATCTGGGTTTGCATATGTCAGTTTACAGCGATTACAGCTAAACCACTTGTATTTTGTTAGCTTTCCACTTCTGTCAGCAGATGCCTCTTTTTCATTGCAGCCCTGCTCAGGCTTCTTGCAGATGTCTGCCCTTCGTTTTGGTGCTATGAGCTTTGTTATGGCAGATATTTTTGATCTAGCTCCAAGGCGCTGCGGCCTCTGATAGGGGAGATTTTGGATGGATTCCACTGTTTCAGCCTCTGTGGGTTGTGGAATGAAGTCCGGATCACGGCTTTGATCATCATCAGCAGGCAATGGATCATCCTCTTGATTTTCTACCGTGGTGTTCTGTGAGTTATGCTCACTAATGTGCTGCTCAAGTGTGTCCACTGAAGAAAAAGCCAGTGAACACTCAGCACAGCTGAAGGGCATGGTGTTCGATTCATCTGGAGGATTTATCTTTTCTTTCCTTTTCTTTCCTTTTTCGTGACAATGCAGGTGCCTGTTTAGGTCGTTGAACTGACCGAAGCACTTCTTACAAACGGTGCAGACATATGGACGTAACCTCTCGTGAACAGTTGCCTTATGCTTTTTGAGGGAAACTTCATTTGTGAAGCTCTTACCACACTCAGAACAGTTGTACATGGACGTTTCTGCTTCTCCTGCAGAAGTGCTCTCTGTTGGAGTCACATCCAATGCATCATGTTGTCTCTCATTTGCATTAATTTCATCAATTACAGCTGGATTTGCAGTTTTCTCACTGACTGTTTTGTTCTGATTAGGGGCTTTAATCACAACCTGCTTTCTGTGAACTAGCTGGTGTCTGATTAAGCCAGATGCCTGGCTAAATGTTCGCCGGCATTGTGTGCAGCAGTAGGGGCGCTTGTTCGAGTGGACACAAAGTTTGTGCCTCCTGAGATGAGGTATTTGTTTGAAAGTCTTCCCGCAATCACCACAAGTGTGGGACTCAACAGTATCAACAGATAATAACACCAGGGATGCTGCAGAGTGTCCTTCGTCAGCAGTGGAAGTGCGATCTCCAGGTTCAGCTTCCTCTGCAGTACGTGTTATACAATCCAATTGCTGTGTGTGGAAGTATTCTGTATGTCGCTGGAGGAAGGCCTCTGTAGTGAAGGACAGCTGACAGTGAGAGCACAGGAAGATCTGAGATGTTGCAGCTGATTTACTCTCTACAATTAAGAAGAGAGGGGGCAAATTAACACCATAATTTCACTAGATGTAAAAAGTTATACACAATTATGAGATTAGTGGAATTTAAGTACCTGCTGCATTTAACTTCAAAAACCACATCTGGGTCCAAGCTGCACTGAAATGGGTGAAAAGGTTGCTGCTGGGCCACACCGTGAGCTCATCTCCAGGGTTTATGGTGCGGCAGCAGTGATAAAGGATGCTACCTTTATACTGGACTGCCAGTAAATTTTTCTCGTCTTTATTGCGAGCACAATTGACGTACCTTAGTATGAAGAAAGTAGATTAAGAAATATGAAGTGAAAAAAGAGCTTGAGTGAAACATATGAACATATTTTAAGATGCACCATGAATGTGGAATCTGGAATGTAAAGTGAGATTCTAAAGGGTAGATAAACATGTTCAAAACACTGACATGCTGACAGTGAAAATTAAGTATTGTACTTTTGGACTACAAATTCAAAGAAAGTTAACTCAGGGCCCTAGTGACAAGGTACAAAACTGAGTCAACAAACCACCCTTGCTTTTTTTCTGGTTTATTTTAAATTTGTTTCTGTGACTGAACAAAAACAGACGCAGTGTCATAATATCAGAATTTATTTCCTCACCTCATCCAGTTTGAGTGCGATTCTCTGGCAGCATCAATGTACTCATACTCATCTTTTCCTTTGTTAATCTGCATAAAATTACAATGTAAATGACACAATAACCACAATAATAATGAAAGAAGACCAGTTGTTTCAGCTGCAAGTTGAGACACTGTACAATGTCACTTTACTGATTTGCGTTTGAACTATGTGAGCTCACCTCCCAGGAGAAGTCACTTGCCATGGCATTTTCACTTGTTGTCACTTCGCCCTCATACGGTCCAAAATGCATTCCCGGGGACACTACTGGTCCATGATTGATGACCCCAATACCCGCACTGGGAATGCCTGATCTGCCTATCATCAGGCCATAGGGAAGGGTGAGGAGGGCCCTCTGGAGGACACCCATGCTTGATGGAAAGTCGAGAATAAATGAAGGACCACTAATGTTTGTAGGATCACTCTGATTCTGGAAAAGAGTCAGACACTCCTCACAATCTGGTAAATATAAAAAGGAGGAAATTAGAAAAATACAATAAATGATCTTAATTTATATAAAACAAATTGATCTTACAAACATATATACTATTATCACACCATGAATACTCCAGTAAGGGTGTAAACAACAATAGTAAAACAAGAAAAAGGCCTAAAGTAGGATTCCAACGTGTAGATTAGGTTTTCTAGATCCTTAGGTATGAAATTAATTACATTCAGTTATTAATGTAATTAAACTGAAAAAAAAAGGAGAAACATATGTAGAATGAAGAAAAGTACAAAAGCACAAAATAAGTACAAATCAGTCATATTCCACTATATATATATATAATTTTTGTACTTTGTGATACAAGTTAGTAGAAAACCAAAGACTGCATCTTGCTTACTAAAGCCATCTTCTCCCTCGGAGTTGTCTCCCTGTCCCACAGTGTCCAGTAGCCTCTGGATCGGTGTTTCTGCTGGCTCCAAAACCGGGATTACTAAAAGCACAAAAACACTATTACAGATATGAAACCATGTTACATCCTGTGGTTTAAATGTTAAACTAGAGCAGAGTGTATTACAAGGCGCTTCTCATAATGTACCTGCAGGTGTGTCGTTTTCAATGGGTAGACATTCCTCTGTCATAACAACCTCCTCGGTCGCCTCAACCCACTCCACGTCGGTGCTCCTGTCCGACATGACTGCACACTCTTTGGAGAACTGATGGAAACCTTTAACTATTAAGCTGCTCATGCACAAAACGCTGAAACAAGAATCGAAAGGCAAACGTTAGCACATTAACTTAGCTAGCTAAACTGTGACCAGCTAACTATTTAGCTGGCTAACACTAGCTATACTTCATACAGGAGGGGAAGAGATACTTTTATTCAAAAGGTGCTGTCATTACTCTATTAGTGCTGCTGCTGACAGCACAGCTATCTTATTAGAGTTAGTAACTTTTATATGGCTATCATAGCACACTCAAAAACACGAAGATTAGCATTTGCGTTTACCATTAATACTGTCTACATTAGTATAAATAAAGTTCTGTACCTGCTCGAATCAAGACAATATTCCTCGGACTATTGCCCTAACTAGCGTTCAAAACGACTAGCATTAACCATCGACATATGGCCTAGTACTGGAAACTAGAAACCAGAAACAAAACTATTATTGACACAATACGCGTCCCCGGAACTAAATCAGTGTCTCTTTCAGCATAAGGGATTTTCTGTCCTTTTCAAAATAAAAGAATAAACTGACCTGAGCTATGTATCTGCTATCGCGCTTTGTTCTGTTATATATAAATTATTATTGTTATTAGTCCAAGACAATTAATGCCGCGATATTTAAACACCAGCCATACTTTAGCCAAAATATTAAGTCACACATCTAAAATACATGATATATAGGGCCTCGTGTACCTCTGACGTCGACGGCGCCGCTGGTGTAGTGGTATCATGCAAGATTCCCATTCTTGCGACCCGGGTTCGATTCCCGGGCGGCGCACGTATTTTTGTTATCAGCCTGAAAAGATAGTTTAGATTAGTGCTTGTTAGTTGTTATGACTATGTATGTAATTTTTTTATTAACGATTATGATTATATATTATACTGATAGTAATATGAATAACCACAGAGTTGAAAAACTGTATAATGAGCATTCTACAACCTATATAAACTCAAACACTGTGATTTTAGCTCATTATATATAGCATCCGTCCACAGCTGCTGATTTTATTGTTGTAGTTGGTAAAGGTGGTGGCAATTTTAATAATATTATATTGGACTACAAGTAATGGTCACTTTCATTATGGGTTAATCTGCTGATCATTTTTCGATAATCAACTTATTGTTTGCATTGTAAACGTATTAATCAGAAATGCAGTGGACAAGACAAAGTGTTACAAAAGGTAAGTAGGTCAAATTTCTATGTAGTCTATGCGGGGCATAGAGAGCATCCATTCCCTGCTGTGACGTGTTGCCTGGCAACATGCTGAACGATGTCTGCATGTTTGTCTATATTGTATTAAAAAAACAACAGCGTGTTGCCTGGCAACCACGGGGCCAGCAGAAAGCTCCACAAACCTAAAGCATCGAAATGAAGTCGGCGGAATTTAGTAGAATTGTGTCTGCGTGCGGACTCAAGTCTAAAACGGCGGAAGGATGTCCCAACATGTGCGGGATGTGCGCTCCGTGCGTCTTTGCTCCCAAACCGCCGGGCTTCACCCAGTGTTTGTGGAAAGTGTCGGATGAATTCAAGAGGAGATTCGTGCTGGAGTTGCTTTTACGCTGCAGAAACATCCGAGTGCTCGAAAGCATCCAGCATGTGCTCGGCGTCACGTCATGGACCATGTTCACTTACGCCAGGTCAAGAAGTCCAACTTCACCTGGAGATTACCCCAACCGCAGCGCACACCGAGCGCTGCACGGGAAACCACTTGGCATGGATATGAATAAGATCTGGGACTGGTTCAGTAGCAGCCCAGACTGGCTAAAATCGCGCTATGTTTGCCGTATTTTGTTGCGTTGTGACCCCGAACTTTTACGCGTGGTCTCCAACTTAACCAGTGTGCTTCTGATCAGGCAAAAACGAGGGTTTCTGGAGTTTAATTGTAAGACCACAGAGAAAAAACACATACAACACGATAAATGATGATGACGATGATTATTATTATACATTAATATTAGCTATGCCCATTTCAGTGAGCAACAATCAACTTAATGAAGACAATGAAGACTCAGATGATCCTGCTCTTATGGTGGTCCCTGGATCCTCAACGTCTGTGTCTGGAATCAGCCGATTCAGAGACTTCATTAGCTGCCTGCCTGTTGATCTGTCAAAGACGATACTGGGTAAGTCAATACACAGTGTGGATAACACTAACGAAACACTAAACCTACTGCTGCTACCGTCAGTAGAAATACTTTGAGTATTCACAGACCTTTATTCATGACACCCTATATTTCAATTATATATGTAGCAAATGATGCAAAAAGAGTTTCAAGCTGTAGTGTAGCCAAGAAACTGAGTATAAAGGATAAAGCAAGTATGCTGGGCCAATGGTGCCATGGAGATGTCACTGAAATACTCAGGAATGCTCTTGTTAAATCCGTCCCATTCAGGTGGGTAGCCCTTGGATATAAGAGCAACAAAGCTCGGCCAAAACACTGTTTGGTTTCCTTCTTCTAATCACCTCTGTCTAATAGATTAAATACCTGAAGGAAGCGTGTTTCACGACAAAAAGCTTCCAGGCAATGCTGAAAAGGATAACAGCTTTCGATTAAAATTTAGTTTGTTATTTAAAAAGACTTAGACTGTCATAAATTGTGTCATACCGTGAGTTGTTATTGTTAATAATGCTGGACACACTGCAGACATCACACCGGGCCTCTGTGTCTCCTGGCAGGTCTGTTAGAGGAGCAGACTCTGAGGCGCTGCCAGAGGGTTTGCAGATACTGGCATCACCTCGTGAAGGAAACCATGGAGGAAATAAAGTTCAGAGTTAATTTCCAGGATCAAATCAAGACAATGATGACGGTAAAGCATTAGTATGTTTTGAATATTTAGTTATGTTTTAAGATAATTAAATAATGTGATGTTTTTGTGTTCTAGAGGTGCAAAGCTATTAATACAGTCAATCCTACTTATGCTAACATTGTTGAAGTCCTCATACCCACAAAGGAAGAGGAGACAGTGGATATTCATCCTGGTGTCCAAAAGGTGAACAAACCACTACTTCTCCGTCTGTAATAGAAATGATCAATAGTTTGATTTTTTTTTCTGTTTTATTATCTCCACAGGTTTTGCCATTAGAAGCTGCTTGTACCAAAACCAAAAAAGTACAAATGGAAGAGAGAAATGTCTACTGCGGCGCATATTTTACCAAAGTGCTGCTCAACAAGTTTGTGTGTTTTATTTTCTTTTTATGCCTCTGTACGGCTGCCCAGTTCTTAAGAAAGCAATATCTAAGGAGGGAATTCCTTCAGAAGCACAAATGTCAACTTGGATTCAGCGATGAACTGATTGGAGTTTGGTGGGCCATAGGTCAAACGTCAAGGTCAAAGTGACTTCACGTTCATCCAGTTAATGCGAATGTGATATGTAGAGAATTTCTTTTGATTTGGTACAACCGTCTAGTTGGATTAGGTAGTAAACTGATTAGTTTTTGATGGCCTAAGGTCGAAGGTCAATGTCAGGAACTGATGTCAGGAATGCTTTGAGGGAATTTTTTCAAATTTCCCACAATGGTCCAGTTGGACTCTATTATGAACAGACTTTAGTGCCCAAAGGTCAAAGGTGAAGGTCACAGTCACTTAGTGTTCATCCAGTGTGATGTCTCACATTGAGGGAATTTATTCAACTTTAGTGTTTTTTATCAATTAGGGTCAAGGATGAGCTGATTAGACTTGGGTGGTAACAGTTGACTGTGACCTCATGTATATCCCATTCTTGTCAGTGTTATACATGCAACTACAGTGCAGTAATGCTAGTTATTAGGTTGCGGGAGGCATATTTGTCTAAACTAAATGGTGGTGTCGTGTGTTTCACAGAGAAGACTCTCGCCGGGTGGTCGACTACAGAGGCAGATCATTGATGGCGGTGGGTTCAAAGGACCATGTTGTGCAACTGTTTTATGTGGTATGCGACACGAAGTTTGTGTCAGTGATGAAGGGCCATGTAGCCAGCATTCGGGCAGTGCTGCTCTGTGAGGACAGAAACCTGGTGATAACGGCAAGCGCTGATGCAAGTATCAGGTGAGATTTGGAATAAGAATTTAAGTAGCTGTAGCTGAAGTGGACGTGATAGTGTGGGTGTTTACTTGAGGATTCCTGACACTGGTAGGTGTTGGAATTTGAAGACGGACCGGTGTGAGATGGAACTGTATGGTCACACAGGCTTTATCAGCTGCCTGGATGTACATGCAGATAGACTTGTCTCAGGGGCTAAAGACTGCCTAGTAAAAGGTAAGCAGTCTTTGAATGGTGCATACGGTACATTTTTCAGACCTTAGATGACATCTACAGAGATGATAGCGTGCTTTGTTTTTAATATTGTGTGTTTTTAAATGTTTGGAAGTATAAGTAGTACACGTTTGCATATAGGAAGTACTTTAAAAACTATTAACTTATTAACCTTTCGGACTTCTAAGGCCACATTTTTATAAAACAACCTTTACGTTATAAATTACTAAACTGTGATGTGAGCATCGCTTAGTTTTTTTTTTTTACTGCCATGTGACAGTGACCTTAATGTAACCACCACACTACCAGTGTGGAATCTCAACACAGGGAAGCAGTTTGAGCATTTGAATTTTAAGCACCCAGCCTCTATCCAATGCGTGAAGATCAGCACAACAAAAGTCTATAGCAGCTGTGATCGGGGCCTTGTCAAAATATGGGACATGGAGAAGGCATCACTTGTCAGGGTGAGAATATTTCTATGAACGTCTATTTCTATTAACTTATACGTTAAACTGTATATTATATTTACAATTGATGATATGTTTGCAACTGTTATACATTTTCTAACTTTCTCTAATCACTCTAAGGTGATTGATGCCCACAGGGGCTCAGTTAAGTGCCTGTTCCTAGACGAATGGCACCTTCTATCTGGGGACATTAATGGTCAGGTCATGGCATGGAGCATCAACTATGGTGCTAAAGAGTGTCTTATAACCTTTAACCACCCAAAGTAAGCATTTGTTACCTGTTATTGATAATATTAGCCAGAACACCTAATATCACCATCTAAACAGAACATGTGATTTTATTTTACCTCATTTTAATAAAAAAAAAACACAACATGTACCTCAAGCCTTTAATGCTGAACTAAATACTGACTTTCCTGCAGGGAGGTCAAATCTCTGACCCTCACCTACCTGCGTGTTGTTACCGGCTGTGTGGATGGAATCATTCGCATATTTAATTTTCTCACTGGAGATTGTTTGAGAGACATCACAGCGGAGACTGAAACAGGCCGTTTGCTGTCTTTGCACTTCAATGAAAACAGGTGAGACAGATGCCGCACGTGAAAACATGTTTATTTAATAATACTGTATTATTTTTATTAGTGGGGAGGTTGGAGATTCAGATGTTGGTATTCACTGTATATACTGTCTGTCTTATCCCCATTTAGTATTTTAGTGAACACGACCTCCACTGTGAAGCTGTTCCAGTTTGCCAAAGTCTTCTGGGATTACACAGATTCAACAGAGCGAGGCCAAAGTGATGCGGCTCAAAACGACTTGGCTTCTGAGAAATCTGGATCTTCACACAGAAAGCTTTCCTTTACTTCTGTTGGGGCAGATGACGCGGCTCAGGTGGCTTTACCCAGTCGAACGACGTGTGACTATGATAACAAGAAGCCAAAGAGAGCTGACCTGCTTTACCGCACCGGCTTCCTCTCCACCCCTACTAAATGTCAAACACTAAGTAAGCATGCTCGAGTACATGTAATAGAAATATTTTAGCATCAGCTACTTGTTGTAAAAGAAACTTTTCTTTCTTTTACAGATGGAGATCGCCATGAGACTGATAAACAGTCACTGATGCTGAGTGAGAAGGCAACTTCTGAACGGATTAAAAAGAGGGGTCTTCACCATCCTCTGACACGTGACTCTATCCTCCTCAGGGTCAGCGCCATCCAGAGGGCGCAGTGCGTGGACGAAGTCAGCACCAACATGGAGCATAACGCAAGGCTGAGAGACTCCTGGGGATCTCACACACCTCAGGATCTTCTGCACGCTGACCTCCAGTCTCTGAAACAGAGTCTGCACATATGTCCACTGTGGCGCTCACACGTCGATCATCGCAGGAGGGCCAAAACCTGTGTCCCTCTTTCGAAAACAGCTGCTAGTCAAACTGTGACTAACACCTTAAGAGAAAGACATGTCACCACTGCTCCTGACACCTCGAGGCGACACCATCCTTGTTTATGTTCTGCAAAAGCGCAGCCTCAGAACGTCGCCGCACACACAGCAGTTACAAGGGTCGGCACCTTCTCCACAGGTGCCAAAGAGAGGCCACGGGCTCCTAAGATCATGCTCACGAGGACACTACCTTATTCTGAGTACTGCATAAAAACTAGTACCAGCTTGCCTAGGATTAACACTTTTGGACCCATTCAGAGAGCAGGGGGGGATACAGGCTGATCACAGAAGCGCAGTTGGAAGAAAGTGTCCAAGCCAAGAGGGACTCACACAGAGCAGCGAACAAAACAAGAGGGTGCAAGAGGGATACGAGGATGTTTTGACAGAATATAATGTGTCAACTGAACTCTCTTGCCACTACGCTGTGGTTGTTTTCGGACATGTTTATTTACCCAGGGCAATTTATTTTTAATGTGATATTGCATTAAGACTCCACTAGGTGCCAGTATTGTATCATCTTATGGTGGCTGGACTAAAGCACAGGGTTACGTTACAGATTTAAGAAGAAAGAAACTCTTTAAGAAACTCTTTAAGTTTATTTTTCAGAATTTAACTTGTAGTGTGATTAAACTTTAGTTTAAGGTGAGTTTGTTTGTCTCCATCAGTTGTGTTTGCCCATTTCCTGTGTATATTCAGTTATTGTTAAATGGAATAAAGAAAATTAAGGCATATTAGGGCACATATTTTAGGCATTTATCTTCTAGAATTTGACTGCATCAAAACAAACTTAGTATAGTAGTGAAAACTGTATATTAATTTTCTTATTGTAACTAATTCTATTAGAAAAGTAAAGTAAAGTATTTTCAAATATCTGTTTTAATAATCTGTGCCGATTAGTTAACACATGGTCTTTGCACCAGAATTATTTAGTTTTTTCTAATAGGACATATTCTCCACCGATCAGCTAATGAACCATCCTAAAAAACACTATCTCCTTCACCAAAGAAGCAACTACGACTCTTTGTGGATTTTAACTTACTTCAAACCAGATGAGTGAAGTCATCAGAATGAGATGAGGGGCGTTTGTCCCATCCAGAGAGACCTTTCACCCTTCCACCTCCCCTCTAGCCCCGGTGCCTTGAGGGCATCATTAGGAGCGAGGAGGTTGAAGATCAGTGAGGGAACACCCTCATCTCTGACAGCAGCAGCGGAACAGCTGGGCACCCGTGCATAACAAAAGCTTATGCGGAAAACTGACTGGGTACGGCGTCCCACTTTGGAGAAAGTGTCTTTCACCAACACTCTGCTGCTAATTTGATTTGGTCTGCAGAAAACTTTGAATAATAGTGTCACCCCCTTTTCTCTCCTTCAGTAGTGTGACATGGAGAGACAATGCAATCCCCTCCTGCCACCTCAAGCTTGGCCCGGCTTCATCAAGAAGCACAGCCCTCCCCCCACTGTTTCATCAGGTATGGAGTCTCTTGTCCAGGACCAGCCGAGCTGCAGGGGGGATAACAAGCGTAAAATCAAAGCAAAGTTAGAAAAGAGAAAGTCTTCATGGAGGGTTGCTCTTAGACCTTCTGGTCCCTGGAGCAGACCCAAGGGTTGACTGGGAAGAGGAGGGTACAGGTTTATTTCTGCATGAAACTATGAAACTTGAAAGAAATGACGGTTAACCCTCACATAGTAAAAGAAGGATTTAAGACGACAAAAGAGGAGTCAGTATGACCCCGCTGGCCTCTGATCTACACCGATCTCCATCTCCAAAGGCCCATATTTGCATCATAGTTCATTTGTCAAATTAATTTTTCACTTTTGTCATGCTGTGTCAGCATCAGGCTTGAACTCTTAACTTGGTTTTGGCTGGTACTGTCTTCTGAAGCCAGGTCACTCGAGGTCAGTCATGGTGTAGAATGTGATTAACCAAATCTTGATCTGCATTATTTTTGTATTTGCATGTTACTCAGACGGGTAGGTAACTTGCCCTGGAGCTGTTCAGATATCACACCGTTACCAGGTCTAATGAGATGGGCATCAGATGCAAAGGCTCAATGAATATGCAAATCACGTCATTCTCATGGGGAACTGAGTCACGATAAAAGCAGTGACTATATCTCTCCATTGTGGAAAACTTATTCTGGACATTGTTCTGAAAGGCAGCCACACAACGCTGAGTCCTACAAACCGTCAGAGAGCTGAAGCTAGGCTTAAAGAAAGCTCATAATGAACAACTTAAAGGCCTGACAGAGCAGTGACATCAACACATGGGAGCGAAGGCAAGTGCCTTGATCATAGGACAGCTTTAAACGCCAGGCCACATGGCCAGCACTCTTTCCAACCGTTCCCCTGTTAGGATTCAGTAGATCCAGACTGGGAACAAGATCCATATGCCTTTCTGACCTCATTTGCAGATAGAGATCATAAGTAAAAGGGAGTACAGCCACAACGAACAGATGCAATTAACAGGAACACCGTTACTGAGAAATGGGACTGATTAAAATCTGCATCTCTCCAAGCCGAATAGATAAGAGGGAATCTGATTGCTCATTGATTGGGACTCTGCAGTGGACAGGCTCTTGTTTTCTGGACATGGACCTTGCCGTGCTCAAGAGGCCCGTGATTGAGCCAAAAAGAAAATGGGGTGAAGCCACAGTGAGCACACATCAGGAAGATGATCAAAGAGGCTACTGCTGGCTCCTCATGAACGAGACAAAGCCCCGATAAATGTGTTAGCGTTAAAACGTGTCTGAAGACGCAGATATGAGTTGTGGAGGTGACACCTGAAATAGTGGAGGTTAATGTAAAATAGTTCATCCTGTATAATACAACACTGTATAACTGAACTGTAGCGGCACTGAGATTTTTACTGCACTCTTGATTTTGTTTGTGTTTATTTCATTAAGTTGAAACTTTTTTTATGAATCGACTGATTGTGCCGTGAGACCATCTGTCTTTACAGCGTGACATCTGGAATGGATTTTGATAATTGCAAAGAGATTATTTTCTATCTGCAAAACTTATTCCATACAAGAGATCTATACATAAACACAATTAAACACACCGGTGCTTTAACACCAGAGGCTATGGCATGTGTTACATTTGAATTAAGCTGCCACGGTGCCATTATTCATAGGCAACAGTGATTTATAGTAGTTGTCCTCTGGGGGGCTCACAATCACTACTTATGAACCTTTTCAGACCTTTATATTTTAATCACCAGTGCTCTTCTTCATGCTTTTGACTGACACCTCACACAGTCTTTGTTAAGATAATGTGTAGTTTTAACTGTATGACCTTACAATTATTTAGAATAATGTTGTAATTGCAATGTAAACTTACACTGCAACATCATTCTGTCCTTAAATTACTGTCATAAAAGAAATATAAGAAGTCTTTGCGTATATGGTATTTTTCATGTTGTAATAGCATGTTAATGTGAGTGTGTTTGATAGTGTGTCACTATTAAAGAAGGGAGAATGGTCACGGGTTGGCCTGTGGTCTCAATGGCTCCCAGTCTTCACAGACCAGCTCCAGACACATGTAGGCGACAGTGTTAAGTGTCATGATTTCAGTATTTTGTCAGACATAAATACGGAGACGTAAAAGTCAAAGGTGAACGGCATAAAACTTATGCTAAATTAAAAACTTTAGAGGTCAGTAGACACATATCGTGTGAGGGGGTGAGTGGCACCTTTGGAACAAAAAGGCAATTCACAGAGGAAAAGTTACTGCAAATGGCCTCTGCCTCTACTTCCTGCCACAAAATGAACAGAAAAATAATTGTTGCACAGGACTACAAAGGTCTTCATGCACTACAGAGGAAAAACAAAACACTTTGTGCACACGCTGCAGCGCAGGATTAGAGGTCTTGTGATGGATGAAATTGTACTTGACTTGAATATCTCACTGAAGAGACAACATTCTGAAAATAGTGCCACCAGCATTTTTCCATTTACAATAACTCCTGTCACGTATGGTAAATGGTGTATGGCTGCAGTACCAAGTGTTTCTATTTAAAGCTCAGAGTTTCAGCAAAAACACAGAGACACTGTGAGAGGGAGTTCGAGACAGCTAATGGACGTCTTTATCAGTGCTTTCCTCATAGTTTCCACCGTGCACTTAATCACAGCCTGACAAACAATTAGCAACTCGCTCATGTCAGGACAGATGTTTGCTCTCCTCTGAATCCTGATACCAACTGGGACCTTGCTGTTTGGAGAGGTCACAGTATCTGATAAAAAAAGGGCTCTCACGGTTTGTGGTAAAAACACACACTCCCGCTTATTTGGCCACACACAAAGACACAATTTGAGGGACACTTTCAGAGCCGAATTAGATTTTTTTTGTGTGTATTGTGGGATGAACTGCTGCAGCCCCCTGCATAACAGCATATGGATGTTCTATTGGTGTGGCTCAGTGCCTTGTCATACAAAAACTTCCTACCTTTCTGCATGAAGACGCTAAAAACATTTTAGCAATTCACACAACTTCTGTTCACTGTCATTTAACCTGCAGCTGATGTCAGTTTTTTATGACCCACCAAATAACAGTCACAACAAACATCACTTTCCAGACATGATAACTTGACTGCTGTTTACACAGTAAATACTCTCCACTTGCTTGACCCTGCCTCAGGAAGAACCTTATTCGGAGCTGAGGAGAACCGATGGGTGTCCTAGCTTACATATTTCACAGCTCAGCAGGTTCCTTAGCATGTTGATACAAGTGCGAGATTTTTTTTTTGGGAGACCGAGGGACAAAACTGACCTATATTAGCAGCAGATGTTTTGGGTCATCGAGTGGACTGTTTCAAGAGCTTTTCCCAGGAGCTCATGTGGTGAGTGGAGCATCAGTGATGGCCACCAGAGGTGTACGCTGCTTGAGGAAGGCGAGCGGGTAAAAATTTGTTACTAAAAGTTCTCCACAGAGCAGTACGACCTTTAAGGCATGAGTCAACAACTACACTACTAACACTTTTAGTTGTGCCCACTGGTCCCAAGACTCTTGCCTGACAGGTTGCATTGGTGCATCTCAATGTGATAAGCACTTTTTAAAAAAATGTTGAGATCCAGGTTGTTAAACTAGCCCTAAACTAAGCTGTAGCCTTATATGTAGCAGATACGTATGTGAATGGTGTCAAACTTATAATTACAGACAAAAAAGGAAATGTATGTGTCCAAAAGTATTCCATTAAGGAGTAATTTTACTCAGTTGTCTGTCACTTTAAAAACTCCATGTGCCTAACAGGACACGAAATACAGCACATATACACATACACCTGCCCTCTTTGAAGTTTATATTTCACTCGGAGGGACGAAACTGACCTCTTAAAAAGATCTATATAAAAAAAATCATAAATACAACCGATTCTAGTGCTGTTGTGCCAAAAATGTGTCATTGCCTGTGTGAACCAACTCTAAACTAAACCCTCTCCTCTGGAACAAGAAATCTGCGACTCAGTAAAGTTGAGAATTTCCTTCTCAACTTGTTCGATAGTGAAATGTAAATTTTTTTTGTTATTTGTGAGTCAAATGCTCCAAGTATTGTTATAGGTCTCTCCTCTCTTGTCTTTCCACGATTCATTGAATCCTGCAGCCTCGCACCCTGCCCTCCCCAAGTCCACAGCTGTTAAAACACCCCGTATTATTCCCGTAATTGTTTCAGTGTGTGGGCTGTTATTTTAATGTGCCAAGCTGGATGAGTCAGAAATTGAGAACTATCGCTACGTAGAAGTATTTTCTGACTACTGACATTCTTCTGTACGTTCTGACATTTAGACAAGTTCTTCCTTGAGTAGCTGCCTCATTATCACATGATTGCCATTTAATTTAGTAGTATAAAACTAATAAAAGCTGACATAAGCAAGAGTGTGGTGAACTGTAATTGACTCACAGACTTTCTGTTCGGGCTTACTATGTTTAACATTTCTGTAATATTTCTTCTTCACATCCTTCCAGTAAGACTCACTGCAATGCGTCTGTTTGGCCTCGGCTGACGTGTCTGATATGAGATTAATTAAGTGTGAAATGGAGATGGAGGAAAAAAGTTTTGTGAAAACGTGAAAACAGGCAACTTTCTGCAGAAATTTACAGGTTCTCCAAGATACACGTGTTTCTTTTGGATTCAATTAGAGGTTGAGCAGTAACTCATACGTTTGGCTTCCAGTTTATTTTTTAAATATTGACATTTGTCCCTGAAACAAATAACCTGAAAAGAAATTTGCTGAGTGCTGTTTTTATAATGAACTTCTCTGAATGACCTTAGTGCTACAGTAATTACACAAAAATTTCTTTTTTTTTCTTACATTTTAAAGGTGTTTGTGTTACTTAATGAATAAATGAAAATTGATTATTTAACCACAAGATGTTATTTCTTACAAATCTGTCTGCAGTACCATGACTCCATGTTTTTGGCTGCTTTTTCACTCAGCTGGAGTTTTATACAACCTCCCGCTGCTGACTTTTCATAATTATAAGCCCTTTTGTTCTTTGAGTGTCTGTTAAGAACAGAGAACCAGAGAAAAGTAGTCTGAAGCTCAATAAAAAGTAAGATTAGATACACAAATGGCCACTCTTAGGCAAGACAAATCTGTAAATTTATAGTTCTCATTCGGAAAACTCTATAAGGTGAGATAAAGAATGTAACTGATCCTCATGCAGCTGCAGAGTTTAACAGTTCGGAGTGTTTAAAAGGTGGTCTGCTGGGGCCTTCAGGCTAGTGCACTGTTTTCCTTCAACAATAAAAGCATGAAGTAAGAATGACACAGCTGGAGTTGTCTTTCTCACACAGTCTGCACACAATATCTCACATTTTGCAGGGCACAGTGAATGTGTATTTGGATGGGACTGTCATCTAGTTACAGCTCCTCTCAGGAGCTGTGAAAAAGTGAAATTTCATGTTTAGTAGTCGCAGTGGAAAGCTTGTTTATCATAAGATGCTTTAACACACACACACACACTCACACACACACACACACACACACACACACACACACACACACACACACACACACACACACA
>JAUYWH010000011.1:14241319-14267511 GCA_034779795.1 Ctenopoma multispine | reverse complement strand
ACACACACACACACACACACACACACACACACACACACACACACACACACACACACACACACACACACAGCTATTAATGTTTAGATGATGTTCAGCTACAACATTAAAATTCTGCTTAAAGGTGAATTATTCAGTAATAAAGACACAATATTACAATATCTAATTAGTTAACAGCTATATAGGGGCCCTGTGTACTGGGCATTTTTAGTTTCTATGCTTTCAAGTGGTAGCTGCTGGTCCCGGTCATATTTTACAGCTTATACTGTAGGCAGACTTGTGGGGTCCAGACAAGGCTGTGAGACAAAGAATATGCCTGGCACTGACATTGGTTTATAAGGAGGGCCAGACTTCTCCCTTCACAGCATGACTCCCCCTATCTGTCAGTGACATGAGAGATAAATAGCACCGCTGGACGGCCAGCGTTAGCAAATGAGACCAAAGCCGACCAATCGGAGGCAAGACGCCCCTGTCGTCCGCGGGGCGGTGGGGGGAGTGAATAATTCGTTACAGGTTTGAATGTATCACCAGGACTGACGTGAATGTAAGTGGAGTCAAAGTGCAGAGATTGAGGTCTACATGGACTCCAGTGTTCAGCGTGTCATGGGAAAACAAGGAAACATTTTGGTTGGTGGTTTGCATTAGTAGATAGAAATTGAAAAATTCAACAAGTCACCTTTATAACATAAAAAATTGTTATTTAAAAACACGGTAGCAGCACTGTTCTGAGGAGGGGGGTTCTTGCCAAAGAACATGTAACATGATGCAGAGATTAAGGCTCGCAACACAGCCCGGCTTTACTTTCACAAACTTATACAAAGTCCTCATAAAAGCTCTGCTTATGGCCACATAAATGAGGATGAGTCTTAGCAAGAGTACGGCCACATCCCACTCTGCGATGATATGTATATTCCCGAGGACATTTATGACTCTCTGTAATGGATTGTGGCCCGTTAAAGATTCCCTAACTGTTCCTTTTTACTGCCAGGCAGATCTGTGTTTGGCACAGATATTTTCTCTTGAGAGCAGTATGGATTGAATTAAGTGCTACGACCAGTTTCCAGTGCTTCCAATCTCGACATCTTCAGGATTCCTTGTTTGCGACTTTATTTTTTTCACATTTGATGAGTGGAGCAGAGTAATCCCTCCACTGCTGCCTTTACTAATAGCAGTCTTGGTAACAAAAAAAACCCACAAATGTTCCCTAATCCTTGTTTAAAATTTCTCATTCTCACACACACATGCAAAAATCTGCTTCATTTCCTCCTTTTCTCAGTCACTCGAGGGCAAACACCCACTTCACTCCAGCAAAAATGCACCTTTTCCCAAGCATGCATGCATATAATGTACATTCATGCACACCGGGCGCAAAAGACATTCATCAGTTTGTTTATATCAATAATTTCACATAATTACACCTCTGTTTTGTCAGGGTCTGTGGAGTTGAAGAGTAAATGCTTGCTCTTGGCTCTTAGTTATATTTCTCATTCCAGGAGTGGGGGGGGGGGGAGAAATGGAGGGTTCATGAATAATGCCTCTTGCCGTTGGCGTAATAAGGACAAGATTAATCCCTTTGCACAAACACCAAGCCCTTTTTCTGATTAATTTCACATATATAATTTAGTAATTGGACAACTCAGACAGTTGCATATACAGATAATGAGATTTACATATGCTCTCTGGACCCAGGTCTCACTCAGCTGTAGATTCTGTACAGAAGTGAGTGTGCCCCTGATGGTAATACTTACTTTACAGTAAATGTCAGAGCATGAATGACAATATAAAAGACATGGGACAACATTATTCTTTTAGAAGAAATCTGTTGTTAATATATAATATATATATTATTATATAATACATTTCACATACCATACATCTACAGTAAGTCAAGACACTGTGGCATTCAAGTGCCAGTTTTTTTGGCACTGATTAGTCCCACATTCTTGTCAAAGTAGACGAACTGTTTTTATTTTCATGCTCCAGCGTATAAGACAGGGAGTGAGGGGAGAGGCAGTAAAACAGCCATGACCAGAACCACACGCTGTAGCTGTGACTTTCATTGCCTTGCATATCATTTGAAAACTGTCTAAAGAACAATTCTCGACACTTGAACCAGTCGAGCAGGCTTTCATCTGCACTGCCTAACAACCCTTGTTGGTTCTGTCCAATCTGGATTTTATTCTCCTCTCTGTCTCTCACAGTGAATGATGCCTTTGTAGTCACTCCCTTCCCACAACACACATCCTTCATGTCCAATATTTAATATGTATGAAGTGACAAGCCAAGGAAGTAACCAAGAATCTTACACACTAGTTATTGGCCCCAAGAAGCAATATACAGGTCAAAGTAGTGGACACTTTTTCAAGCTGTTTTCCAACATACTACAAGAAATCATTTCTTTGAAAGAGAACAATAATGTGAATAATGCTATTGTCAAATTTACAGAACTGTAACGAAAAACAGTTTCAACTATTACCCCAGAGGGAGCCTGTTACGGCCAAAGTGCACACACACACACGCACGCACACACGCACGCACATACGCACACACACGCACGCACACGCACTCACGCACACACGCACACACACACACAGGCACACAGGCACGCACGCACACGCACATACGCACGCACACACAAACACGCATGCACACACACACACGCACGCACACACACGCACACACACACGCACACACACACACACACACACACACACACACACGCACTTTGTTTAGGGAAATTCTTAATTAAATTCTTACTTTTTTTCTTATTTTTTTTACTAAATGCTACTATTATTTGTGCATAAGTACCAAGTTACGTCACCACTCACCAAAATTGCTGAGATCTAAAAACATGCTGACAATATTCTGAAACACCAAAAACACTAACTAGCCAGACAGGTTGTAAACAAGCAGCAGAGCAGTGCAGCCAGCTATCTAAACCACTTTATCTGGAGCTACAGTGAAAAATGAAGTGGAAACAGAAAGTAAAAGCACCCAAGTAGTCCCTCGTTGCAGGCCTGTAAGTAAGATACCTCAAAGTGAACCACAAAGTTGGACATTTACAAAAAAACAGTTGGTAATAATTTTTCCATTCACCTCTGTTTTTTCTTTCAGAACCTCTTTTGAAAAGAGGTTTTTGTGCTGGCAGTGCTTTTTTTGCACACTACTTGCCAAACACATTTTTAAGCTCAATTAAAAGAAATCTTGTGTGCAGGTTTGTGTGGGAGTAAGAAAGAAAGAAAGACAGCGAAGGAGACAGAGAGATTAGAACTTTCCCGGAAACTTAATCAGTGGTAACTCACATCCGTAAACACATCTGTGGACGTCACTTTTCTGCTCTGGACCAGTCTGCGTGAGAAAATACCACATTTAATGGTGATGCAGAGTATGGTCAAAAGCGGGAGTGGTTTTCGAGGAAATGGCCTATGATAGCTTGTCCTCATTGACTTCTTTTGTGACTCAGTCTTCGGATGAATGAGAGCACATTTTGAGGAGCAGACACATCATTAGCCTGACGTGGTGATGGTTTGTGCCACCGCACGAGACTAGAATAAGTGAAGACATGACGGACCACACATGTTGCTCCTGACCTACAGTGCACAGCATGCAGAGCAGCAAGCGACCCTTTTGTCTTCACGTTTTTTTACTCCCCTCCACCTCTCCAAACGCCCTTCCCCAATGCCCTTTGCAGCAGACAAAAACTAATGGGATTCAGAGGACGACTGCAGCAGCCGTGATAGACAGAGATTTATATAGAGGGATGAGTAGGGAGAGTGATGGAGTTGTCTACTGCAGATCCAGTCCCCACATCTGTCCAGTTCTACTTGGCAGCACTTCTGAGCAGTTCAGCTGGGGGAGAGATATGCAGGTGTTTTTTTTTTTCTCCCATAAACAGATGCATCAAGCTAAGCCGAGCCAAGCAGCAGACGGACGGCAGCGTCAGATGTATGAAAAGAAAAATGTTTTGTTCAGGCCCAAGCTGTGCATTTGGGAGAGACGTGTGTTCAGCAAAGTGTTTAAACAAAGTGGCTGTTTTGCATTTTTTGGCAAAACGGTCCACCTGCTTTGTTTTGCCTTCTCGCTGGAGCTGAATCACCTGTATCCCTCGGGAACGTGGGGAAAAAACTTTTCAGGTTTGTGACATTACGGATAATTGAAATACACAAACACAGCTGCTGTAATTACAGTTCATCCAAGTCCACCAACATAAATAACTAATTCAATTTCTAGTTTTTGATCTGTTGCCTTTGTCCAACAGTTTAAACTAATATTTACATGGGAATTTCTGTCACCTATTCTGAAATAGTGGTCTTGGTTAAAAAAGGCTGGTTGGTAGGCAGAGAGGTTGGCAGGAGGTCATAGGTTTAAAAAAGATTTGTGAGTCACCTTTACCAGGCTTCTTGGTGCTGACATCATACACATGATCCAACCCAGTCTCCTAAAAATGATGTGTCTACACAACTAAACTGCAATCACAAATTCGTTTTTGTGGGGAACAAAATTGCAACCGGATTCTGTTTTCTGTTAACATAATCATCACATGTTCACAATTAACGTAAATACCAAGTCACAAATGTGCTGATACTTAAAATGTCGAGGAATTTTTAAAAAATGTTTGTCCGACAAAATATCTGATCTACAACATCCTGTTTCCCTGTCCAAGAAAATATTGGATGTAGTTGAACATCTAGATGTGTGACTCCAGTGTTATTAAAGTTTTTAGTGGTTGGGATCAGGCACTGGTTTAAGATCAGGGAAAGACTGTGGGTAATAGACAAAGACCTGTGCGACTTTAAATGAAAGATTATTATTTCACAGCATGAGAACACAGCATGTGTTCCTGTTTCACTTTGCTTCTGTAACTGGAGCCACTAAATGTCAGAATACATTTTTTAAATGTGCATGGTCATATCTTTGCTTCAGTTCGTGCCTAAGGCAAATTTGCATCCCCCTGCGGTGCCTCTAAAATGTATTTCACGTGAAGCACGAGGACATGAGGAATTAGTGCTGTTGGCCAAAAAGAATTTATAAAAATGATAACGGACTTTGTATTTACACGTGAAAATGTGTCTACAGAAACTGGTGTGCTGAACCTAATTGAGCTAAAATGATAGGGTCAGACTAGATCTTTTCTTTTTCCCCAGCATTTCACACCCTTATTGAGTATGTTTCTAGTAGCACTGTGTCTCCAAAACACAGACCAGCTTTGTTCTTTAACAATGCTTCCTGCTCATTAAATCTGGAGGCGTGACCCAGCGAGATGCTCTTCTGCATCCTCTGTTCTCCAGCTGGGTTACAGTGGGAAGTCGTGTACTAACTGCCTCATACGTGTACCTGGCTCAGCCATGAGAGAGGAAGCAGGAAATGCTCGCCGTAGCAGGGCTGCTTTGTACCTTATGGGAGATAATGGGCACCGTGCGGAGAGGTAGGGATGTGCCCTGGGCCATGTTCCACAT
The DNA here is from genome assembly GCA_034779795.1 of Ctenopoma multispine. Taxonomy (NCBI): domain Eukaryota; kingdom Metazoa; phylum Chordata; class Actinopteri; order Anabantiformes; family Anabantidae; genus Ctenopoma; species Ctenopoma multispine. The sequence continues at coordinate 14,262,058 of JAUYWH010000011.1, read as the reverse complement.
CAGCACATCGCACCCTATCCACACTGTCTGGACAGGAAGCAGCCTTTCCTGTCATTCCCCTCATCAGTCTGTGTCCCTGCCCTTATAATCACAGAAAATCACTCCTCTGAATCGGTCCCAGTGTTTCTGCTATGAAATAACAGTGAATAGGTATCATTTATGATTTGTTGTGAGAGAAGCTAGTGTGTGATTTGAAAAAGAATGAAATAATGTTATGCTAATCAGCAGGAGACAGACAGGACCACAATAAACCAATAAAAGAGGTCAGGGTTTCATTATCTCCCACCCGTAAAACACAGATGTGTAATGAATCATAAATTTAGTCTGATTTCCACAGATTACACCTTGACCCCGATCCCAGCATTGCAGAAAACGCGTCAACAGATTTGTCACGCGGGGCTGTCAGTAATCCATGCTCTGGTCTCGTCTGCGTTACAGCAGCAACAAACAAACAAAGCCAATGAAGGAAACAGCTGCATCCCAGACAGCTGGTGCTCTGGTGTTCCTCTAGGAGAGGTTTTATTTTGAAAAGCTCTATTAATGCAACATCAACAGCAAACAAATACAGACAACATCAATTCAAATTTTTATGACATCATGAGATCTGTATCACTTCAAACTCATCTCACACTCTACATGTTTGGTGTACACATAATTATCTTTCAGAAGCTTTACTGGGTAATTTTCTTTGTCACTGTAATAAAGTTAATAAATGTATCATCAGCCACATGAATGTTTTCTCTAAACAAGGCCGTCCTCTTGCTCTTTTACTTTGCTTAGTGTTTTTCATGAACTTTTTCATTAAACCTTTCGTCAACCCCGAGGCTCTTAACTTCATAACCACAACAGATTTTCGAACAGTGATGTTGTGAACATTATTCTTTCAGATACACAGATATCAGCAAGTGAACTCACAGTTAACATGAAGTGTTTGCTTCTAGGTTTGCTTCTAGTGTCTGGAGAAATGTTGTAAATATATTAAGCTGCGCTTGTCAGGAGGAATCTGAAAATGAATGCATGCTGTCTTAAAAAAAACACTGCAGTATCTGTCTTAAATGAAGTTAATGCATCGACTCGGGCCCTGAGACAAGTTCTAAACACAATATCAACATGTTTGCAGCTTGTGGACATGGACACGGTGCAGAGTTATGGAAGCAGTTATTTTAAGTCACTCCAGTATTATAACAATACTGAGACGGCAGGTCTGGTTGCATCCTCTCCTTTAAAATGGGACATTCAGCTGTATCAGTTAAAAGTGACAGCGGATCTGCACTAAATCACATCTCGCTAACAGAAAATAACAGTTACTGAGAAGCTTTGTGTCGATTAATGGAGAAAACCAGAGATACCTTTTTTACCTATAAACCAGTGATTCTGGCTTAGCAGGAGGGACACAGGCCCATTTTAATTAGCACCCCCGAGTCTCTGAGCTGTAGTAAAAACTCCAAAGAACAGTGAAAAATGATATTGTGCCATTTACTGAGATGAGTGCTTTTCCAGTCTTTGGCTGGAACAAAGACAGATTGTGTGTTGAGGCTCCAGTTAATGTTTACCTGGTCCTCAGCCACTGCTTTACTATTCTGTGTTTTCTAAGCAACTCAGCACAGATATCTACAGACTTTCACATGCGCCTTCTCTTTGGATTAACCAAGACAACGTAACTGACACCTGATTTTTAAAAGCTTAGAGTCCGTCTTCGCTGCTTGGACCTCTTTTTGAACCCAATCCTTGCTGACGTCTTGGAACATCAGAGATGGCAGCGCTGGTGCATCCCCATGCCGACACTGAGTGTCCTCAGGATGCGTTGTGCATGTGTTGAACGTGCCTCACCGCGCCACGGAGGGACATACATTGGGATGTATCGCCCAAGTGTCACATTGAAATTCTTTTGCCAACATTCTCCTGCCACAGACTGAGCAGCAATGTGATGAACGTCCCTTCGTGTCACAGACATAAGTGCTCCCATACATTACTCAACACATCGGACACTGCCTGACACAAATGTGTTTCGATGACGGCTCATCTTTCTTCCCACTCATCTCTCTCTTTTTTCCTCCATGTGCCAAGGGCCTTTGGACAAACAGGGTAAAAATATAAACCAATTACAGCCTTGTTAGGAGAGAGGGTTTAGATTTAGCAGGTGAAGCAGGTGAAGGGGCCGAATACTTCAGCAGTAGGTTTTAACTTACTGAAAGATCCACCAGACATAAAACACACCCATCTCATATTAACAACGGCCCCCCCCCACCAGTCCAGGCAATTAGAGCTCTTTGCCACCACATCAGAACAGAACATGCATGCAAAGAACGGCTGACGGCAGCCATCTATGTTTTGACTTGTCAACACAGAATCGCTGAGGAACATTTGTTCACACTCATCGGTGGAAAACAAATAGATACACATCTCTTGGTCACATGCAGGGGATCCACGAAAGCGGTATTATTAAGTGTGATAAACGTCTTTGCTACTGAAGTATTTCACAACCCTTCTTTACTCCTATCAAACCTCGCTGCTACTACAGTGCGGTATTTGACCTCGGGCTGCATTTACTTTTGTACAGCTGGAAGCTATTTAACTGTCAGACCTGTAATGAACTAACAAGGGTACCACAGAATCGTGACATTGGTTGACCCCGGATTGCTCTGACCCACTAAGACCTACCACGACCTTTTAACGACCGGTGGCTCAGACACAGGAGCAGAGGTTCTCAATCAATGTTAAGATAGAATTTTAGTAAAACTCCCATAGTATTAATTCAGTATCTCCAATAATGCTCAATTGCATCTCAAGTTACAGCCTGCATGTTACAGTATACATATCTATAGAAACACTTAAAATGGCCTAACGCTGGGGAAAAGGGTTCTTTTTATTTATCTACCCATCTATATGTCAATACTACAAGAGCATCACAGACTTGTTAAAACCTTTGAGCTCTCCCTATATATTTGTCTCAGCCTGTACTCACCAGTAAATCTTGTACAGTATCCTGTACAAGTGCTCTAATTTGAGGCCTTACTGCATTCTCAGATGACAACACTGATCTCTGACATCTGACTAATTAATTTTAATATATACACACTGTGTATTTCACTTCCCCAAAAGGTTCCATATTTTCCCACTGCAACAGCAGGAGATGAGGCCCACCCAACATCAGCTCTGGCACAGAAACATATCAGCATGACAAAACAGGAGGCTGAATTACAGCACACATTCTATTGCTGTTAATTACAGTGGGAGGAGGAGGTCTGTTCTAATTACAAAGAGGGGCTTACAAAGCCAGCACAGCCCAGACAGAACAGGGAGAGCGAGGCCCCCTTCCTTCTCACTCTGCGGTCTGGCTTTAATGAAGACCCACTGCCTTCTCCTCCAACCTGCCGGCGTGTGCGTGGTGGCTGCTGGTGCTGCCATTTTCCAGTAAGCCAGGAACACCGTCCGCTTTGAAGCCTCATTATGACCCCAGTTTAGCCGCGGCAGCTGTTTTTCAAGACTGTGGTCTGAACCGTGCAAAACAGATAAAGTGACACAGTACATCTGCTGGTGGACAATGGTGTGAAGAGGTTTACGATTACTCAGAGCCGTCAGGAGTATTTCAAATATGTTTAGTTTTTTCTGAACTGGAATCTGGACACGTCGTAGCCCAGTGGTTAGGTGCTGGTTTAGAACGTGTTTGAGGAGATCACATGTTCTCTCTTAGCCCCTCTCTTACCCTTGTCTCTCCTCCACCCTCTCCCCGCTTCCCTGTTTCCCTCCACAGCACCTTTTCCACACCCCTTCCCTTGCTCTCTTTCTTCTGTCTATCAGTGGGACATCGGTGCTTTCCATCTTCGGTGTGGGAGGTTTCTGACAGGGGTTAATGGATTAGGCAGGATGAAGCATTGTGTTCCACTGTCGAAGATTGCCATTTGTTTTGTGTGGCATCACTGGGGAGATCTGGAGTTGGTGCCTGCTGGAGATGATGGACTAATTTCTCAGCACAAAGTCATGAGAAACAGTCAGTGGGAAAACACATCACTTCATCGACTCTGCCTTAATTTTACATTTTCCTGAGCAAAATATTTACGCCCTATATGCTTATAGTGGGCCCTTTGGAATTTTATGACACTTTTATGTGACTAGCAAATGGAAGTAAAACAACGACAGATGTTAATTTGATTCTTGGTGGATTTGATGATGCCATGAGTGGGATGGAATCCATATTCCTTAATGGTGTTTGCACCCTTGGGGACTTCTCGCGAAGCAGTGCCTATGAGCAGACAACGTTCACTTATGGAGGAACTGATGCTCTTGATAGCTGCAATCATCATGAATTTAACACCCTGGCCTGGAGGCTCGACAGCTGTATGGCACAAAATGTGGTAGTTCAATGCTTTTGTTCAAGCGTTATTTAACACAATAATAACATTTGTTTGGTCTGAATGTTATAGCAGACGTACTTGATATTCAGGTATTTGCCAACCTGATGTTATTATTCTTGGTATTTGTGCTTTAACACACAACAACAATAACAGATACTTTACTGTATAACCCACCACTGTTTAGTATTACATATATAGCCCATGTAACTGATAAAGATAAAGATGGAAGATGCCCTCTACCAAGCAGAGGGGCGTTGTTGGTTGATTATTCACTGTGGGATCATTGCATTACACAACATCGTTGTTAATATGAAAATATAATTAGTGCAGCTTTATAGATTAATATTTGAAATGAAAGTTTGAAATGAAGATGGACTCCAGTTCGCTCTGTGCTACCAACGTGTGTACAGTTCCTCTGAAAACCTCTTAATTGTGCCACCCCTACTGGTTCAGACGTCTTCCAATGAGGTGGCTGTCTCCCACCTGTTCCCTCCTCTAGATGGCTCAGGCTTGGTCCAGCTGTCCAACAGAGGTAGCAAAGTCATCTGGTCATGTGAGAACCGTGTCGCGGAGACTGAAAATCAAAGAAGCTGCGGCCTGTGCTCTTCACTCTTCCCGGGTCATCCATGTGGAATTTGACACACTCTGGGACAGCCGGATTTTCTAAAGCAGCCCTGCAACATTAGGATCCACATGAAGCATTCCAGCAGGGGATCAGAGCTGCTTCAGTTTGTTTATTTTATTTCGTATTGCAGCATTATCTCATGAATGGAAGAGGCTTGCAATACATTTATCGTGTAGTGATGAGATCCTGCTTGTCTTCCCTTATCTCATTTCCACCGTACTTATACAATAGGTTAGCTTCATCGAGTCAGAACATTTCGTACTAGTTATGAAATTGGGCATCGTGCCATCACCTTGTAGAGCTGATTGAATATAGCTGCCCTCCACCCCCTTCCAGCCTGCCCCTTGTTAGGTAAAGTGAATTTTACTAATGCCTGGCGTGGGCTAATGCCTTCTTTTACAAGCCTAATAAGAATAATGGCTTGTCATAAATTCTGAGTCATCCTGATCTTATGAGACAGGCTGTAAATGAGTTATGAATCATATCCTATGCACTTACTGTATGATGGTAAGAGCACACTCGGGGAAAGAGGCTGTGGGGTTCACAGGACTGTGCATGTGTGAATTATAATAAGTAGAAGAAGTATAATCAGCTTTCCTTTCTCTTAACCTAAACTCCACCCAGTTACAGTGACACTAACTGGGTGGCTGTAACTGTAACTGCATACACATCTACTGTTCGGCTGTGTGGTGGCTAAAATCTGACAAATTAAAATAAAGGTTTTTGTAACTCTGAAGGCGTGTTGCTTTCAGCATGAAGAAAAACTAGAATAACATGAATTGAGTCTGTCTGTGGCTTGGTCTGAGGACCAAAGCCAAATGGATCAGGGGCCAAGAAAGTGCAGATAAATGATCTGATTGTAAAAAAAAAAGAAAAAAGTAAATGAACACAACCAAACGAGAGCATCAATTTCTTTTCAATTATCAGCTCGTAGTGATTTATATATTTTGATTGAAGGCAGGGGGGTATTTGTTTATCCCAATGCCAAAGCAGCTCATTGGGTTCAAATGAATCTGAACAGTTGTTACAGTAATTTAGAAGTACGATTAATAAAACCAAAACCCTGGACTAATTTGTAACTGCACGGGAGAGAAGACGTTGTTTGACATTTACAGTAGTGGCTGTAACAGTGGGGCTAATGCGGCGTGTAGTTTTGTTGTTTGACTTGGCTGTCACTGTCACCTCTGAATGGCAATAGTCCCAGACGTGGAATATTAGGGCTCAACACCTACTCTTTTATTCATTGCCTGGGTGAATTGCAATGCCATCTGCGGCAGACCAGAGTTGGGATTTCCCAGCGTCACTTAAAGTCTCATTCTCACAAAAGGCAATTCAGGTTCAATTCAAACAGTGCAACCTGGGTTTAGCATTTTGTTTATGTCTGTCACCCATAATTTCACATTGGCTTGTGCTTTTAAATGTTGGGCATGAAGGTTTCATAGTGAGTACAACATCCCAAAAGAATTCCACAGTAATTCCTCCTCTCATCTCCCATTTTGCAGAGAAAATGGCTACGTGAGTGATATTTGGAAAGAAAAGCTACAAGTCTGTCAGCGTTGTGAAGCGGTGGGTTTGAAACGAGTGGAGAATGTTGTATTTGGTGGGTAATGAGCTGTATTGGCAGTGCAGAGTGTTGATGATCAACCGTGGCAAAGCACCCTGGGCAATGGAGGTGAATGGAGCCTCTGATATTCTCCCCTATCTGACTATCGACTATCAAATAAGAAAATACTTCTATTATTTCTAGCCATGTGGATAGTTTTGGCTTTGTTTGGCTTGATTTTGAGATATGCACCTCTCAGGTTTGTGCCACTATCCTTAAACAAAAGGGGTGAATGGAAATTTGTCAGTGGTGCTGAAAGCAATAAAAGAAATACATTAAAAATTCAACAGCGTCTCTTCCCGAAATCACAGCAATAAACCACAGACCAAGGTGTCAACAGCCTTCACTGGAACTACTCTCTACCAATGAAATTATAAGCTGTATTTATAGAAAAGGGATGACATATTTATGCAAAAGTAAAACCACTTGTAAAAATAACATATTGGGAAAAAAACTAACTTAGCCAACTCAGCCTTTCTGCCACTGTCACAAACCCACACTTTGTCTAACATGATTTGCAACCATTTAAAATGACTAAATAATGAGTACGTTTAATATTAAAAATATGTATTTCATTAAGTGTATTTTTAAAATTTGACATTTAATTTAATTCAGTTTCTTTATAATAAAGTGGCAACAGAAATCAAAGTACATTTTGAACAAATAAAACCATGCGCGTGGTCACTTAACTGGTGTAACTGGTTAGATTTTCCTGTTCTCTGTTTTCTATTAACTGTTGAAAATAAGCATATTTGTCAAACTGGCATTAATTTCTGCTAAATAATAATATTTATTACACATTATTCCTTTGATCTTTGAGTGGAATTACCACACAGGAAACAGACGGGAGAGCAAGACAACAAAGGCCAACTCCTAAGTGGAATGTAATGAAATCAAGACTCTCTAGGGCCCACCCAGTTCCAGTGCTATCAGTCCCTAGAGGTAAAGAGGCTAAGCTAACCTTCCATCCATCCATCCTCACAGTTCAGACGAGTAAACTAGCAGAGAAATCTGACACCAGCTCATCGAGACTGCAGTCTAGTAAAGGCTCTTGAGAGGAGACCAGCCAAGGGTTAAATTCAGGTCAGTCTCCCCTAATGTTGAAGAGTGGCCTTTGATTGCCCCCACGCATGGATAGTGTGCTGCCGAAAGGCGAACAGAACACTAATGTTGTTTTTGAAGTGCTGCTGGGGGGGTTGATAACTGGTCTCATCCAGCGAACGAACTGCCTCCCAGTATTTATAAAAGACAGTGACAGGTGTGTGACAGATCTGGGCGTTAAAGGACAGTTGGGACCCCCCCCCCCCAGAGATGACAGCCCCTTGGCCTATCTCAAACACTGATTAAAGCGCCTGGTTGTTTAGGATGTCGACCATCTCACAAGGCAGACTGACTGACCTGAGCATAGCAACACAGAATGAGAAAAGAAGTTTTTAATACGTTTAATCGTCAAACAAAACATATTCAAACATACAGAGTGAAAATAAAATCATGCTTCACAGAGAGGTAACCTCCATGTTCTATTTATTATTTGGACAGTGAGTATCTGGACAAGTACAAACTCTAAATGTCACAGCATAAATCTAACGTCAGCTGATCCAGCTTAGCTGCTGTCATCAGATGTTGCTGCAGATAAAATTTCAGAGAAAAAAACAACAACATATTTCCTCATTTTCTTCTTTAGTGGGAAGGACTAAGACGCAAACACTGGATTGTGCTGTTTAATGTATATTTCAAACTGCTGTTTTTCAGTCTTTTCTTTTAATTGCTAATTTACTTAGATTGTATTTTACGGAACAAGGCCACTGCCTTTTATATTCTTTTAACAGTTAAAGCAACTATCAATTGTTAAAGTGGCCGACTGTGGAAAAAGGAAAGTATTAACAGTGCATAATAACAGAATTAAATATTTATTACCAAACCGATGGTCTACACTCTTTCAAACTTGTGATGAGAACCAAAAAATAAAATAAAGTAGTTGTAGTAGTAGAAACGCAGGCTTGTTGCTACTTAACCTAATGTTCTTAACTTACGTGTTCAGCTAGTTACTTACTCAGAAACCAATAATGCCAATAATGCTTAACATTACATTAACATTCCCGTTTACATAGCTACAGAGGAAGAGAAAACGCGTGTGATGTGGCTGAAGGACCAAAAAGTGCTCGACTGAACTACTGAAATTACAAACAGAGAAGAGACAGAATTGTTAGGACAAGTTTAGGTCACAAAAAAGTTACAAATGAAAACTCAGTATTTATCATGTTTCCCGGTCTGGCAACTGGTCCTGAAATAGCACAGCATATAACCCCCCCATAAAACATCAGATGGTTTTTGTTAGACTTTAGTTTTTACATGGATTAAAGAAATAAAATATGCCATGTTAATTAGAAAGCTTTAAAACTCGTGGTAGGGAGATTTTGTTATTTCATTTTAATCTCGCAGCGTTCGCTGTTATGACTGTTATGATTGCTTTAGCTGAATCACTTTGCAACTCGGGTTTTGATTACTATTATTACCAGCATTATGATAATGTCAAGGATTGCCAAGGGGAGGCTAAAGAGGGACAGCGGAGATTGGAGGGGGGTTGAAATATGAGGGGAATGGATCCTTAAGTCTCCAACTCGACCACAAGTGGCATCATTGTCATCACCTTGTTCTGATTTCATTTCATCTCTTGGCGCCACCACTGCAGGCAATATCTGGGTATTGAGTTACAGGAGGCCCACCTCTTATTATTTTCATGGGAACTCAAGGACAAGCAGTCTTGTGCAGAAATGACGGGATATTTATATGAATGCATATAATGTTGTGTTGTCAGTACTCAGGGACATTTAGCGCCTATCTCCGAATAGCATCAGAGGCTTTCAGCTCGACAGAGTCATTAATATCAGATGGGTTTATGTGTTTCATATTGCCTTCACGCCAACTGGGACCGCATGCCTGATGAGATGGCTAGTGTAGGAGAGGATGCACCGTCCGTTGTTTTTCATAGCTTTGCTCACAGTGTGAACTCAGCACATGTACTGCTGTCCAGAGATTATCACTTTATCTTCACAAGGGTCAAGCCAGTGCTCCCCAAAAACAGCTTTAACTTGTTAATTTGATTTGATCTTCTGGCTCAAATATTAAGTAAGATTTGAAACACAACTTTAGTTGTCGTTTTATTGCACTGCATCGGGATCAGCATTTCTCTGTGCTGGGCAAAAAATACCTGAAAAAGTGGCTAATAGGGCTGTGTTGTGGATTGCAATGTCTAGCCATGGAGGATTAAAGCAGGGCTGTGAACAGAGAGAAAACATTGTTGGAGCAAATGGTGAAATTTTGACAGGTTAGCAGTATTTATAGCAGCAGACATGTCTGAATTTGCCAGTTGAAGTAAACCTTGTGTAATCAGAAAGTTAAAGGAAACACAAAAAGTGACGGCTGTGACAGTTAGATACTGCATACTAATCAACCTGTTAATGTAAACCATCAGCATTATGGAAAAATTTGTGTTGACAGTCAAACAGACTTTTCTCCGTGCGTAATGCAAAACCTTTCCCCTCATTCCAACACGATTCCCACAAGTCATTTCAATGATTCCTGGGAAAGCTGAGCGGGAATGAGACACGAGACTGTGTTTGATCCAGACGTTTCTTCATCCTGCAGGGGGAATGATGTGACAAGCTCAGTATCTGTAATCCTTTTTTGTTCGAAAATCCACCCAGTTCTCTGTCACTGCCAACACTAAGTCGAGTCGAGATGGTTTGCGTTTTTGAAACTTTCTAGAAAACCAGCAAAGGAAAATGGTTACTATGCCAGTAGTAGGGGTTGAGTGCATCAAGATAAACAGTTTGTCGTGCTAATCCTTCAGCTAGGTGCTATTGAACCACTGCAGTTTGACCAAATCTACACCACACACACAATATACTGGTTGAAACACGTGAATTTAATTGGTTTTTAAAGCATCAAGTTTAAAGCGCTTTTTTCATATGAAGCTAAAGTGCTTAGTGACATTCTTCCAACACAATCTTCCATTTGAATACAGATGAAGGATTAAAATGCAGGTGCTGAATAACGTCCTACAGGGGTCTGACCATAACTAATGTCCCATAGGTTGGTTACCACGCAGCGCTGAAGCAGCTGCCAGCGTACCCAAGCAACAAGTACCGTCAACCCTCGAGGGCTGCGAGCGCCAGCGGGAGTGTGACTCACAGCCCATGTATCCCAGCATGCTTTGCCACTGTGTTGCCCTTCACCCCCTGACCCACCATAATAGTGGCATGGAGAGATGAAAAGAGCCATGTGACACGAGAGGACATAATCGCTCCGGCCTCATGCTGCTCGGTGCCTGTTCAAACACAGCTCACATGTAGAGAGTGAAGACACGGGGCAGCTTGGGCAACAAGAGTCAAAACAATCCGACAGAGCAGAAGTCTGGTTCTTTTTACGTTACTACAAAGGGTTTGTAGCACGTTAGTGACAAGCTTGCATCTTTAACGATTCTGTAATGTATTAATTTCAGTACCTGTTTTCATTTTCCACCTCAGTGATGCAGAATATTACTGCTTCCCTTTTCTGTTTTCAAAAATAACTCATCAAAACAGATTCCTGGAAAAGTTTACAGACTAGAGGGAGCCAAATGAGAAAAGAGAAAACACCAATCTGTTGCGCCACACACTTTCACCTTTATTGTCCAGCAGTCTCAGCACAGAAACACTTATTGTGTGAAAAAGCACCATCTGTGCTCGGAGCCAGCAAACTGCCATACCTCAGTCATCATTCCTGCAGTCCCTCTGCATTGTGACGGTAATGGGACTTTAAATCAGTGCCTTGGACCCTCAGGGTTCATTACAAAGTGACAGCCCATTGTGGTTCCTCTGTGACGACAACAAGTGGCAGTTGAAGGGGAGAAAGTGAGGCAGATGGTACGGAGAGATGACAATGGTGCTATTTCACAGTGTATCCTCCACCTGTGGCGTGACGGAGTCTGCCGTCGGGGGCTTTTGATGCCTGCTGAGATGAATGCAATGGATGAACATATCTCTTAGTGACAGCCTCCATATCATTGTTGATTGAGATGTCTAGACACCCACAACAGAGAGCTTTGAAAACAAACTTTGAAAGAACTGCTTAACTTAGTGTGAAATACAGAAAAGAAATTATAGAAACAGTTCCCTGAAATACTAAAATGTATGTGGGCTTGGCATGAGTTGGAAAATAATTATATGATAATGTCATATGTCATATGTAATATCTTGTGTTTCTTCTTTTCTCTACTTTGCAAACTATTTACATTTTTACATTCACGATGAAAAAATCCTTTGTCTAAACTTTCATTACAACATTTCCCTTCACCTGCTTCTCCAAAATGCCATTCTAATAAAAGGCAATTGCCCAAGACTACCTCATATCCACCAAAATATATGATGGAACATTTCTCATCATAAGATCAACAATAATGAAATCCTTTAAAGCTGAGCTTCAGCATGGGGAATATGACCACATAAAAAAAAGCACATTCACCAAATACCTCTGAGCAACACATGAAACAATTCTTCATGTGAGCATATGTTAGAGTGAGCAGCAAAATAATAAAAAGCCAGACAAGTTGTTTTAAGAGCGAGCAGGTGGTTCCTACTTCAAAGAGTGCAGGGATGAAGTTGTGTTTGCTTTTCTCCAGCAGTGAACTTTTTTTTTTTCCTCGTGCTCTTTCTTCCCAAAAGGGTCTCGTCCTGCAACTCTTCCTCGCCAGCCTGCCGACTTCAGAGTTGCGTTATTATCAGCAAAGTGCTTTTAAATCCGCTCCTGCTCAACACCAGGATGTCTTCTGCATGCTAATCCTAGGGGATACGGATCCGTCACTCCTCCGTCGTTCTCTCATGCCGGGCGTGCCTGAGACAGCTGGGAAAACAGTCTCTGACTGATGATCTGTACATACAGTGGGGATCTCAGGCCACCGTAGCACTCCTCACTTGAAGAGCACTTTACACTATAGTGTGCTATATGCTGCAGAAAAAAAAAGGTTTTCTGTAAGGCAAAGGGAGTAATCACACACTTGGTAAATTTTGGTCTTTGGTCCTTTACCAGTCACCCATGTTGCTGTTGAAGAATAACAACACACTAGCGAGCTCTCTTCTGTCTAATAGAGAACAACTTCCAGTATAGGTCATGCTGAAGATTTCCTTCATTGCTCTTTCAGGTAAAACTAAACATGTTTCCGGGGGTTTAGAGTCTATTTTAGATTCATCTGCTGCAGCACTTATTCGAATGTGTGACTTTAATTTGTTAAGATTGTGTGCAGTTGTAATAATGTCATACTTTATGTCATCGTTATGTTAGATTTCAAGCTGCGTTTACTTCCACTTGTGTTTGTTGTAGTTATAATTTGACATTTTTGTCAAATAGCTCACAGTCTTGCTGAGAGTTACATGAGAAGATTGACACTACTTTCATAGCTGTGTGTTAAATAAGCTGGAAACTGGATCCAGGAGGCAGTTTGCATAGTATTAGACTGGAAACTGGTGGACACATCTATCTTACCTTCCACAAATACACCAGTAGGTTTTACAGGATTCACTGATATTTCTTTTTAGACATAGCAATAAAAAAATGCAATTCCATCTTGTAAATCTTTGCTAAAGCTAAAACCTGCTATGTTTATTGCATAGAATCAGAGCAAGTTCCAGTTTGACTTAAACACTCAAGTAAACTTTTGTGTCATCTGATGTACTTTGCCTTTAAAAGTTTAAGTTTAAAATCAAGCCGTGAGAGTTCAAAGTGCTAATCTCTCCAGGACTTCTGAGAAGTGAACGGCATCACTGAGACTGAGACTTTTTTTACTGAGCACAGAGAGGATGAGTGAGTGAGGGAAAGAAGCTGCAAGCTGCACAGAGGAAGAGAGGTGGGGATAAATATAGAGAACAGTGATAAAGAGGTACAGTAATCATCTCCACTCAAAGCATATTTTATCCAGTGGGGTTATTAAGAGGATGGAGATGAGTCAAATCCTCACAGACGTCCCTCTCTCTCTCTCTCTCTCTCTCTCCCTCTGTCTCTCTGTAGTTACCCACTCTTCATCCTCTCTCCACCTCATCTCCACACCCGACCTGCCCTGGCACCATTCACAGCAATTTCAATGTTTCACTGATTCCCACTAATAGCTGACGAATTGGCCGGTGCGATATGCAATACATACAAAATGAAGCAACGGCTTTTAATTAGAAGTTCCACTTAAGCTTTCTTTCTCTCTTCTGTCATCTATCATATTTGATGTGCAACAACAGGCTTCTTTGAGGCTCAGCCACAAGAGTGATTATGCTGCTATATTGTTTTTAAAGATAGGGGGCAGTGTTCTCAAAGGTAAAACGGAAACAGCTGAAAGACTGACTTTTTTAAATGAAATACAGTTCATATTCCTGTACACACACATCTGATAAGACTGACGTGTTGTTGAATGATTAAAAAAGTCAAAATGTGATTGTATCTGTATCAACCTGGTTATGAGATCATACTGAGCCGAGCATCTTAGCACAGTTAATGTTAACTATGTGGTTTCCAATTTTTTTATCTACTTCAAACTTCCTCAGAACTAAGTCTACTTATTCTGACTTCAATTTAGCTTCTCTACTTCACATTAATCCTGCTTAGTTAGTGAACAGTCAAGTGTCTTCTTCCTAATTCAGAGCCATGCTCAGGATGAATCTGTTTTCTTACTGCATCAAGACAGAAATAGCTTCTAATAATGAAAGATTGATGTGAAGTAAGCTTGTCATTACATGCTGCAGTAGACAATTAGGTGCCTTGCAACCTACAGCCCTCTCTGATTTTCTCCTCTTCTCTTCCACGTTTCTCTCCCATCTTCTTATTTCATTCTCCGTTGCTCCTCCGCATCCTCCATGCTGGAGTTGTTTGCTTAGATACGTTTGTCTCTAAAGGGTCGTGCAACAAGTCAGTGTTTCAAGGAGTTATTGCTGATGACAGATCCCCCCCCCAGGTGTCCAACTGTTTTTCTGCTTGGACCACAGCTTGATGAATTAAACTCCACTTGACGACTTGAAGCCCAAGTCCAAGTTTGAGAAACACATGTAAAACCTCAGCATGAAGGCTCATTAGTCAAGCAGTTAAAGAAATAGTTTTAACATTTTGAGAAATAAACTTATTCCAGTTTTATGCAGTAGATCAGATAAAAAAACGTGTTTCTGATCAAAACACACCCCTCAAATTCTTTCAGATGCTGCTTGTGAAATTTAGAAATTCACACAATGTGTTTCCTAATAGACACCAGCTGTAACACTGTCCCCATCCAACACACACCCATGCTCACACACACACACACACACACTTACAAACCTTTCACTGTTTGTCCCAGTCTGCGTCTCCAGGTGTTCCTATTAAAAATCACAGCTACCTCCCCTCATTCTATCAACCTTCATGCTGTTGAGGCTGTACCCCGTGACAGTGCATTCATAAACACTGGGAGGACTGACATCTCAATAGCCCGTCTATTCCTCCGCTATCAGCTTACAGCCTATAATTACAGCCAATCATCTTGGATCAAGCATGTCTGCGAGAACAGGCCAACCTAACATCTGCTGCCTTGGCCAGCAGGCCAATGAGGACTTTTATACTGAAAGGTGAGCTAACTGTGGCTGAGGACGGGAGAATGGCGTGCAATGTTAACAAGTACGAAAGACTATTCAGAAACTACACGCGGGCGGGGTGGGGTAGGGTGGTGGGGGGCGACTTTCCTGGGAGCAGGTGCCCTAAAGTATTTCTTATCTTCCCTACGCCAGTAAAGAATTCTTATCTGCGTTAGGAAATGCTCAAGGGCATTGCGATAAATCTCCAAGGAGCTATGTTTGGAGAGCAATGAGGGAAATACTGAAACTCTGCTCTTTAAAAATGGCATAAATAGCACTGACAGTTTGGAAGCAGCTTTGATGACACTTACGTTACCACACTGTGTGTAATTTTGAGGAACCTGGTCATACTTAAGATGACTTGGGGGACCATGTCCCTCCAGCGTTGGAGTCCCTGTAATAGAAATGCCTACCACAGTCCATACGGTCATAATTTAAAAAGTTTATTACCCTTTGCAAATAGTGGGAACATTTTATGTTTAGTGCATAACTAGACAGAACTGTGTCACACTGTGTGGAAAAATGTGATTGGCAGCTGTGAAGCCTGTTTTGTGGGCTTTGATCCAAGGCTTTGGTTTATCTCATCGGCAAAGTCCAGACCACAAGACAGAGCTCTGCACTTGGTTTGAACCATGATCTGAAAAATATCACTGATTCAGCTTGATATTTTGACGTGTAACCTACTCTTTAATCACTTTACTTCACAGGTTCGTTATTGGAATCATGTTGCAGGAAATCCTACATTTCTTTCTACTAATTTCATTGATCAAAAAACTGCCAAACGTGATTTTGCTCTAAGCGTTTTATATTACATCCTCTAAAGGGAGGAGTGATTGGAATCCACACTAATAAAGGCACTTTCTGTTCTGTCCGAACTCCATGTCTCCATCCGCCTACACCCATTCTCTGTCTGCGTAAACAAGTTAATCAGACTCAGAAGCCTGTGGGCTGTGAAACAAGCCTCGGCCCTACGCTGGGCCATCAGAGCCATCAATCATTTCATTTGGACTTCGGTGGAAAAGCGGGAAAAGACTAAAATCACACCCAACTCTGAGCCTAGCTCACTCTACTCTCTGCTGAACTCAGCACCACAGAGCTGGCAACAGCTCAACCAGCAGCTATAGACCAGACCCAAGAAATAAATTGACACTACTGGAGACTGAGTTAGACAGCAGCAACCAAATGTCTCCCTACCACAGACAACGAGACAGCAGGAGCAACACAAGAAGACATGTCGAAACTTTATTTGGATAATTACTGAGCTCCTAATTGTGGGAAGGCTCATCCAGGATAACTGCCCCCTATAATTCTTCTTTATTAGGATCTGAAAGGCAACAAGTTCAATAGTTCTTATAATCTCTGTAGATTAATAAAAGTTGAAGTCTTGGCATTTTCCCCAGGAGCCATGGCTTGTTTAGCTGCATTTATCTACATAGCTCTGAATTCAAATAGTTGTAATAAGTGCTAAACTGTCTGTGCAGGAATTCATGAATAAATACAGAATCAGCCAATCCTAAAAAGCCAAAGCCAAATCATTTAATATATGTATTGCTTCTTCTTCTTTTTTAAATCCCAGTGATTTTTTTCTGGAAAAATATTTAAACTGGAAGAATGCTATTCACCACAGCTGCCTTCATAAAAATTATCTACTGTCAAGTGCCAAAAGGGCAAATCAATTCTCAGTCTGCACAAACAAACCTGACACCTTTTTTTAGAAGGAATTATTCCCTTCAACCTCTTCTCAGGTAGCCACATTATGCTACAGTGAACCTTCTACAAGAATACGTAGCAAAAGTGAATCGTTTCCAGTCTGATGCTCAACACTAACCATTTAAGAGAAATTAAAGGATGAATTCAGGGCGACAAAAAAGGAAAAAACCCAACATCCAACTGAAGGACAGTGTGTGCCCCCTTTCTTTGTCTCACCATAAACAGTTCATTTCAAGAAATGTAAGTTTGTGCTGCTTATGTTCTGCAGGGAAGTGCATCAGATTCAGCAACCGTTCCAGTATATTGAGGTAGCTGGTGAGTGAGTAGACGAGGTATCTAGAGTGCCTTTCGAGTTATTAAGCACAGTATGAGCTTTGACTCTTTTTATAGCTGATTTATCTATTGTTTTACTGAACAATATAGTGAAATACTTTGGAGACCATGCATGCAGAGGCAGATTGTTTACTGTTGAATTAAAAGAGAGAGGGGACTTTCATTTGCAGAAAAATCCAATTATGAAATTTAAATATGGATAGAGATGCAGTACTATCTTTGGAACAACTGCTAATTTCATTACAGGCACAGAGGCGTTAAGAGGGTCACTAGGAACAAGATCCCTTGTTGCCACCCCTGCTTTTTGTGCAGGCAACACCCTGTTTCACCTCGTGTTTAGTCTTAGAAGGGTGTCATTAAGGGCTTAAGCTGCAATGTAATGAAAATGTTGTGACAACGGCGAAGGGTTGAAGTAAAAACAGGCTTTAGAAGACAGCTGAGGCTCCACTCTGGGGACCAGAAGGAAGGCTCAGAGGGAGGAAAATGATGGTTATCTGCACACCCTAGAGACATTGATATTAGCCTTATGAAACTGGTGGATGGACTTGATGATAACCCTGACCACAGCTGAAAGCCTCTCATAAGTCCAAGATGTTGGTTGTGTCACAGAAGAGAAGTCAAGCCAAAGACACAGTAGGCAGCTGGCTTGTAGAGTTCAGAAATTCTAACAGTGACTTATGAAATATTTGTGCAACATGCTATCAAATCAAATAAAAAAATGATAAGAACTGCGTGAGGAAGTCTCAGAGCAAATGCGATTAATTTGGCAACAGCAGTAATTTAATCTAATATGAAATGCTCTGCTCTCTGGACTGAAACTAAATTTAAGGATCATATGCATGCAGTTTGTACAAGTTAGCAGCCGCTTCCCCCTTTTGACTGCATTCATCATAATTCTGTGGCTTGTTGTTTTTCCACCATATGCCTGCTGGCAACCTGTGTGTCAAAAAATGAAGAGTAATGTGCTTTGTTCCAGCTCCTTTATCCTGTGCAAAGGCCGCTTTTGCCACCATTTTTTTTTACCGCTCCTTCAAGCCAAAAGCACTTCCACATGCTGTACTACAAGCTTGGTGCCACAGTGGGAGTTTGCCTCAGTTTTTTGAACTCCAGCTCGCTTTAACCTCTGCTGTTTCGGAGCAGCCGCACCACCCTGTACTTTTCAGTGAGAAGAACCACCACAGGTATGCTGTGTGCTGGCCACTCTGCAGTACTACTCACACCCACTACAAATTTGCATCAGTGCTGAAGAACGTGACCTAAAATTAGAGCTGCAGGAAACTTACATAAGTCACCCTGAATAAGTCATTATAAAAATACTTTAAATGACAAATTAATTGTATACTATTATATTGCAGTATAGAGGTGTTCATATAGGAATATGATCTCAAAGAGAATAACAGGGTACTAAATCTGTTTAGACCTTTTTCACACTACATACTGTTTTTGGCACAGTTACTAACATTTCTGTTTATCATATTCCGTCTTAATCAAACCTCTAATTATTCCCGCGCTGTCTGAGCAAGTCATTTCTGGTACACTTTTCCCCTGACTGAATCACAGTAAATCATTTTCTCCTGGGTTTATTTATTATTTTAACTACTGAAGAGCAACCACAAGGACGTAAGACTGACAGGCCAAGAAGTGAGTCTTGATGATACAGACATGTTGGTTCATAATTGCTACAGCCTACAGTAACCTAGACCACTGAGTTGGCAACCACATAGACACACGTGCATATCCATACTCAACCACCCTCACAAAACAGGGCATGAAATGCTGCCTCCCATCTGCCAGCACATGAACCATGGCAGTATGACATTGTTCAGTGCCCGCGGCCAGAGTCCCAGCACCCCCTCTCCAATCTTTTCATCCATCCCTCCAACCCCCCCACCACCACTTTCCTCCTGTTTCATAAATGGGCCAGTCTGCTTTACCAGAAACAGACAGGGAGCCTGGAGAAGGGACAAAACTATTATCTCTCTCACAGCAGCAGCTCATGCAGGAGCTCCAACAGCAGATAGGATTCTCAAACATGCTGCTGTCCTCACTCAGATTGTTACCCAGCCTGTCCTTGCTTCACCACTCTCTGAGATGTACCACTATGGTGGCAGGTTTCTGAGTTTTTTCCTCTGGGGCCCAAACATCCCCATACAGATTTTCAAGACTCCTGTGTGACCACGTCTGACAAAGCCACATGCTGTTTAAGGCAAACAAAATGTTGTTTTCTCCAAGTAAAATCAGAGTAAAAGGCATCACAGGAAAAACTAAACAAACACGTGCTGACGTGTTCCAGCACGATGCCTTCACCAGAGCGTGTCAGCGAGATCGCTTTTAAAAAGGCCGAACAATCAGCAATCAGGAGAGAAACAATTACACCTGTGCAGATCAACGAGCATTTAAATCAGGTCATACAGGCCAAGGAAAAGTAAGAGGTGGAAAAAAAACAATAAAAATATTCTAAAGGGCAGGAGATATTGTAGGCCAATGCCACATTTCTAGGATCTCCTTGATACACGAATAGAATCGTCGTATTATTCTGAAAATCTTGATCAATAGTGTGGATACGATGTTTTCCGGGATTCATTCTGCTGAATTGTAACCCTGCCAACAACAAACTGCAGCACAACGTGTGATGTACTAGAAGACACAATCATCCTGCCTTGGTAATCACATGCTCACTGTGCAGCAGCTTCATCCTCTTATTGTTTGCTGACAGGTGGCACGATTTCCTGCTGCATTTGCTTGGCAACTTCAGGGTCTGGTGAGTTGTGTGTTTGGAGATGCACACCTGCACATCACTTCGGTACTGATGTGTAATTTGCATATATTTGGCCAGACTCTAAGTTGGAATACGTGTTGCTATATTAATCTGATGTCACTCACCAACATGAGGACTTTTGCTTAGTAAATACTTTTCTGACGCAGAAAGTTTTTTGGGAAACTGAAGTATCTGAAAATCCTAACATGACAAATCTGATCAATCCACATTTTATAGGAGTTAGATCAAGGAAGTCTGAATATGTCTCTCAAGCTTTCTCTTTTCATTCTTTACACAAGTGCAAAGCCATGAATGTTTTGACACAACTCTCAGAAAGAAAGTTTACAGCTTTATAAACTTTTTTTTTCTTCATCTTGTTCTTTCGATAACGGTAGACTTTCTGTTCCATCTTCCAGGACGGCCATTTTCAGCAGCTTTAAACACTTAAGGTGTGTTCAGACAACACATCGTACAAAGTTGATGGTTGGTTTAAAGCACGAACCTCTTATAAGAAAGTTGCATTTCTGTGTTGTGACTGCATCTGAAGCAGATCCCCTTGTTACTTCTACGTACCAGACAGACTCTCAGTTTCTGCCCCATTACCCCTTATTACCAGCACATGGCCGGCAGAAGTGGGGGAGTAAGTGCAGGACGCTGATTCAGACCTGCTGGGCTACTTTACACCATCAAACTGAATCAACAAAACTCACTGTAGAAGTAAAATGCCACAGATC
>JAUYWH010000011.1:14226012-14241048 GCA_034779795.1 Ctenopoma multispine | reverse complement strand
ATTCAGACCTGCTGGGCTACTTTACACCATCAAACTGAATCAACAAAACTCACTGTAGAAGTAAAATGCCACAGATCTTAATTCTATGTGTTTTAATGTACAGATCTTTAGTGTAAAACAGATCAACAGTTTCTTGTTCGTGGAAACACAGATGGCAAAAGCTCAACACATCCACTGTCTTTGCTCTCGAGCTCTACATCCGCGAATGAGAAGTTCTCTCCCATGCACTGTCACATAAGTAGGAAGAATTGTAAACTACACGTCTGGATTGTAATTTTATTTTCACAGGAGAATCAATAGATTTTGCGGCGTTCTTGACTGAACCTTCTGAAGCATGCTTCTCCGCCTAATGGACCCACAAGTTCCCATCTGTTAGTGAAAGAGATCTCAGTGGGTTTTCTCTCCTTGACGTGTCCAAACACAGGATGCAGAGCACAGACAAAAAAAAAAAAAAGTGATAACTTTTAGTGGGATTCTGAGAGTTGGCTGGCAAAGCGCGAGGCAGCGACGTGCACGGAAAGCGTCTGATCATTAACATTTAACTGTAAGGAGCAGAAAGTGTTTTACGAGAGGGTCTGTCACTTCTTTGTTTTCTTGTTTCCAACTCAAATTCTCTACTTGTCACCACAACTCAACAGTTTGAGCTTTACTGTGTCATCTTTTTTATTTTTTATGCATGCAGAAATCCCAGCCTGCCTGTCCTCCTTTTCCAGTCACCTGAACTCCCTGCACCTGCCAGATCACCTGTTCCTCATTCCCTCGTTAGCTTCCCTGTATATTATGCAGCTTCACTCCTGCTTGCATTCTGGACTGTTGAACAGTTAGAACATTACTCTTTTTTTATCTACTGCAGCTGTGACATAACCTTACATTTCAAAAGCCCCAGTTAAAGTTTTATCATTTACACATGAGATATAAAACTAAAGAGCTCCATAATCTAACAAGACGTTGCACCTTTATTTCTTCACACAATTTCCACTGATCTCTTCAAAATGTTGCAGGCTACGGTGTAATTTTCAGGCAGGTAGGTGTTAACTGACGGTCTGCAGTGTTTATTACCTTTTCATATGTATCCATCACGGACCACACACACCTCCCTGAAACACACAAACCATTCCTGATGCATTTTCCTCTGGGCTGCATTAAAATGTTGTGCGATGCTGCATTATGAAACACTGCTCCTCATCAAGATGGAATACCCCTCGGTGATTAGACTAATGTGTTGTTCCCTGCTTTTTCCTCTCTCTTCTCAGTCTCCTCCAGAACCTCTCCTCTGTGTAAATAATGAATGCCTTCTCCCAGAGAGCAACAGCTTTAACCAGAGTATGGGTATTTAACTGAACATTTAAAACATTAGCCAGATACTCAGAGCTTTATGTCATCAGTGACAGAGGAGGATAGATTGAAAACGAGAAACAGGAAAAGGGAGGCAGAGAGGAGAGACAGGGAGAGGCATTAGACATGGGAAATACGTTGTGGTTGCTCATAAAATGGTGAAAGCAGGAAAGAAAACATGTTCTCTCTGACCGCACAGGGCTTTGATGGGCCTTGATGAACTCTTGTGTGTGGGCGTGGGATGGAGACAGAGACAGAGAGGTAGGCACCACAAGGACTTTGGCCAAATTCATCACCCGCATGGTTTAATCCAATGTGTTGCTTGGCAGCAGCTTTCATTCATCAGTCTTCTCTTAGCTGTGCTGACTAACACAGCAGCAGTCAGCAAGGAGACAATCTCTCTGCTAATTGGTTGAAATTTTCTTTTCAGTTTCCAGATTCCTGTTAGTTGCCATTCACTGTCAGAGCACTCGTGGATTCTTTGTGCTCCTCAGCTGAAATAAATGTCCTGCTGAAAGTTAAGGTGTTTAGTTTCTGTAGCATGACATATTTTAAGCAGGACATACTTTGCTAGATCAAAAGTGGACAGCATTGACTGTAAGAGCAGGAGGAAGAAATCAATGAATTTATCCAAACCATTAATATTTGATAACATGTATGTGATGTAACGAGATGAAACAATAACTGCAATCAATGAGACAAATATAAAAACTTCCAAATATGTTATTTTTCATTTCAGCATATTCCTAAAGCTGCACTTAGTGATCATTCTGCCTCTTGGGGGCGGCACAGCAAACCCTACCCCTAACCCAACATCAACATGTTATAGTGTTATAGCGAATGCAATCTGAGGCCTATTTCCACAACATAGTAACATTAGCATCTATTTAAAGTTGTGTTTCTGGCCACTGGTGAAATCTGAAGTGTAACATTCACTCTTCCTTCAGCGTTGGTTTGGTCTCTATGAACTCTTGTGGGAAATATGTGACTCTTTAGCTGCTAAATGAGTATATCGGAGCCTTTTTGCTAACAACAGCTGCTTCCAACTGTGGAAGCAAGGTATTTGCGAGTGGTGAGGCTGAATAAAAACATTACAGTTATGGCTTGGAAAACCACTGTAAAATGCTCCTTTCACTGCTGCAGCCTTAAATATGGACTCAAATTCATAAAAACAGTTGAATCTATGACAAGCTTCTTAACTTAATTTGCTCTGTGAACCACTTCCATTTGCCTCAGGCACGGCAGACTCCTCACTTCCAGTCTGTGATGTAATGATGCACAAATCCAAGTTTATTTGAACAAAGCTCTGCAAACAAGAAGAGCCATGAATCAGCAAACAAGATAACTTGTCACAGATGTGCTGGTAGGCAGGTTTGATGGTCAATTAATTAGAGGTCATAAAAAGCCAGTTCCTGTAGATTTTAGGGAGGAGGGGCCATTGCTATAATGGGATCAACCTCCCCATAGAGTCTGTCAAATGGCTTAGACTGGGCTTGTTAATCTGATTTGGGAGTGTCTGCCCTTAGCATGAGTCTCCCAAACTACTGCTATATGTATAACTACTGTAAAAAGCCTGCATAACTTTTAATTTTGCCTGAATCTCCTGGATCTAACAGGTAACCAATACTCCATTATCCTCCCTTGACCTTTAAATCTGGGACTACTCCTCAAGTAAACATTGTAATCAGGTTTCCCGGCCTTCAGCTGAGCTTAATTGAAGATACTCAACTGAGAGCTAAATTGTGTAAGTGTGATTTAGTTAGTGCCTGGCCTAATTAAAGTCCTGGAAATGACCTCCAAAGTTCTGTGTGGCATTAATTAGCTAAGACACCTCATCAGCCACCAGAGGAAGATCTGCACGAGCCCACGCGCACACAGCATTAAGTCGGTGTGTGTGTGCTACAAGACTGATTTCCTGGTCTTTAACCCCCAGCACAGCTCTGACACGATCAGCCACACTGTGGTCTATTGACAGCTGTAATCCTACCTCTGTGTTCAACCCTCGATTGCCTGCCACCATTCTGACACTGCACACATTCCTCATTTCCCCCGACATGTGGTCCACACACAGGGACTTGAGTTGTTTTTAGAGTTATGCCCCCCCCCCCCGTCATCCTCTAGCATGAGAGCCCAGACTGGCTTCTGCTCACCTCCTGCTCACCCTCTGCAAACGTTTGCCTGGATCTGCGGAGGTAATGCATGTGAGGTTTGATTAAAGCACTCCCTTATGTTTTTTGGCTCAGCACTGCTCAACCATTAACGCCTGTGCCATGAACAAATGGATTGTGTGCCGGTGCCAGGGCCCTGCATCTCCACCCGCTCAGACTCTCCTCCATCCAACTCCACATTCAGAACTGTACCTTTTAATGTCTCCTAATGTTCTTCTTGCCTTTTGTTAACTTCTCCTTCCATTTGTTCACTTTGACAACTTTTTGAACGGTATAGCAGTTCTTTGGTCATTAGCTGAATCGCTGCAACAGTTTCACAAAGAGTCTGTTCTGAAATGAACCCATCAGTTGAAAAAGTGACAATGCTCCAGCTCAACTCATTTCAAATGCCTTTGTAAGGATAGAACTATTACAAAATGTACTACAATAAAAGTGTAATAGAACAGATGTGTGCTACTTGAGGTTTTATATACATATATTTTATGGGTTTTTTATTTCTTACTTGTGTGATTTATTGTAAAAACAAGACTGAATAGGTAAATGAAAATGATTACTGCGCTAAACTATGCAATTTGGGTTCTTAACACACCTTGCAATCACAATCTGTCAAGAGTCAAACTCAGAGAGGTCTGTCTCTTTACCTTCCAGATCTCCTTTGTGCCCCTGTGCTCAGTGCGGTCGTTTTGTCTTATCGCATTTTCACACAGTCCCCTCTGCAGCTTTGACAGTTTTGAAATTCTCTGTTTGTTCGTACAGCTTGAAAAGAGAGAATGAGAGAAACGAGGCCTCAGAGAATCGCTGTAGCATCAGCGTTAATGCAGGCGGTCTCCATCTGTGGAAAAGCTGCGAGGTGTGCCAAAGGAGGCACCGGGCAACACACAAGGAACCCAGTACAGTCAAAGTTACATGACATTGTATGTGTTTATGTGTCTTCACAGAGGCATGTGAGTACAATCTGTGGTTGATAAGAGCTCACATCTCTGCTCTGCTTATTGGACTTATGTTCAAACACACTAAACCAGAGGCCGGGAGCTGTTAGTGAGTAGTTTAAAGCACTGTTTCCATCCAGCCAAGTACACGTGGGCTGCAGTTAACTACAAATAATGAACACTTTCCAGATCCTGTGTGCATCACTTAAAGTTAACTTAGCTTTTGGGATCAAACGTGTATAAACAGAAGCTTTGGTGTTGATTCATGTTAATGGATCAGCTTTAAAGGTTTAACCCTTTTTTTTCTCTTCTGTTAACATTTATGTAAAGAATTATTTTATTGATCATGAGGCAAACAGTCTCTGCAGAAACTGATGGTGAAGTCACAGTCTTGTTGACTCAGTCCTGAAAGGTCACTGTTGACAAATTTATTTGTTGATGGGTCAGTGAGAGAGGTCATGAGCCTCCAGGAAGAGGTCAGAGGTCAAGTTTGTGCAAACACAAACTCGCTGTTTTGCAGCTACTGCCAGGACTTGGACCTGTGGCAGTTTTGAATAACTCTCAGTTATAATAAAAAGTCAGGAATAATTTCTCCAAACCTGTTCAGCCTCATACCGTAGAGAATTCACTGAAAGTGGCAACAGTGCTTGTATAAAAATACTAAACAAAATATCAAAAATACAAAAACTTTCTGCTGTATCTGCTTTTAAAAATGTTCTCTTAGTGATCTTATCTGCATCCTGTCTCTTTTCCTCTTTATCTACTCTAAACAACACCACATACTGACTCTCAGCTTTCCTATCCCTGAATAAAAAAGTGTTGCAAGCCACTGCTTGACTTATTTTGTGCGATTCTGCCACAGTGTGTAAATTGTGTTGTGCAAAAGAGAAAGCTGCTTAAATCTACCGTGCAGGCTGGCAGTGTGCAGATATTTTCAATCGCTCCATTACTTCCCTATTGATTGAAGGGCTGTATTTGATGTGTTAATCCACTCTCCCTGGTGAAAGATTCCTGTCTTTAGAGACACTAAACACACACACAGTCCCTCTCTCGCACTGAGCAGAAAAAAAGTAATCAACTGAGAATTCTACAAGGCTCTTCATTCACCTGCAGTCTTCTGAAAGCCTTTGATCAAGAAGTGCTTAGGTTTCACATAAATGGTTGGATACCTTTCAGAGACCATGCTAAGCACGCAGCTACTTGGGGGATTTAGGCTACTTTAATGCCTGTTTTCAGAGCTTCACTGTGGTATTTGAGCCAACACGTTAGCGGAGGAACATGGCGAGTTGTGAACCGCCACACAAGTAGATACTGCAGCAGCCAACAAATCTGTGATTCTCATGAAATATTGGCTAAACCCAAAGGCGCGTCTCTGTTGTTTGATGACAGAGCACCGCGGCTTCAGGTTTTTTGTTAACTAATTTTAAATGTAATGGCTCTTTGCGTTAAATTACGTTGAAAGTTGTGTTGTGAAAATAACTGTGTATGACTAATCAGGCCAATAAACTTTTCTTGATTTGCAGTGTTTATCTGAAGCACACGTTCAAAAAATAAACACAGACATACGCCTCGTTTCCAGGGAGCATGTCTCATTTTTGTGCCATATTACTGTCTGATGCTATATCTCTGTTTGGAAACACTCTGCGCTCTCCCAAGTCTTGAGTGAAATGAACCATTTTGAAATCTTATCAAAAAAACATGCTCGTGAGTTGTTCGGTGTCTACATGTGTGCTTGTCTACGTGTATGTGTGTCTTTGTCTCATAAATATATGAAACATTACAGAATCCCTCTCCGATGTCTGAAGTGAGACGTGTTGTTGTTTCAGTTTGAAGCGCTTTGTCTTGTTTTCCCGCTCCGTCATCTACTTACAGCTTCATGAATATTTGCTTCTATAATGTGCAGACACTCACATAACTAACTGTGGTTTGCAAACATGCTTTGCAGGTGCAACAGGCTTCAAGAAAATGCAATTCTTACAGTAGACATTAAGGAAAGTTGTATGTAGAGATTTGCTCACTACTTCCAAGCCACAATATGCCTGAGCACTACCCTGCATTTCTTATTTCTGTTGTTTACATGCAGCACTGTGGCCAAAGTAACAGTACAGATATTCACTGTATCAAATTAAATCCTCATTTATTTCTCTTCCTCTCTGGGAAGAGGGAATTCCTCCACCTACTGCGAGGCAGCATCAGAATTACCTCCTGGCCACAGAAGCACTGGCTCCACATTTTCCAGTGGCCAGTGCAGTATTGACAAAAAGGCAACACTCGCAGAAGAGCACTGCCGCCCCCGTGAATCAAAGCGCAGAGCAGCGAAAGGTTAAAAGCTCTCGGGGCCTGCAGACACATTTTTCAGGGGGCGAGTAATAGGATCAGGGCTTCCATAACTCCCCAGAACAGCCAATCCTCCCTCGTTTCTGCCCGTTTAGCCTTCAAAGAGAAAGTTTGTGTGTCTGTGACGGCTGGTCAGGGGGGTTAAGACGAAAGTGCTTTTTTTTTTTTTTTTTGGTCACAAACTCAATTTCCTTGGTGAGCTGAAGAGGCCATGCTTTAAAAACCAGAACATAAAGCCTGTTTAATTTGTGCCACATACAGTATCCTCCTAAACCTCTCACTCAAGCAAGTTTTTCTGCAAGTTTTGACCCTTTGTAAGTATAACAATAACGCACTTTCATTCTTACATGCCTCCGCCTCATACTATCTTTATGTTGTCGTCCTAACATGGACAATTTGTCAGCAAAGGAAATGAGGCCAAACAAATGAACCCTGATTCTAACTATTAGTAATAATATAGTATGTTCCTGGAAATGATTTTACATGACAGCACTTTACAGTTGCATATACATGCTGTGTTTTACACTAAAATGTATAATCTATAATAAATAAAGTTGAAATAAAATTTAAAAAAAAAACAAAGCACAGAGAACTGTTTTAATTAAATAAAATGTATTTTTTAATGGATTCAGCATATAACATATATATAACATATTTAACTTGAATAGTGTGATAGAAAAAAGAAACAAACTGAAAAATGGAAGGAAAGAGGGGAAAAACAAGCTGGTGTCGGCTGTCTCCTCTAAAATAACGGGGGACCCACTTTCTGTTGTGCTGTGTCCTCTTGCAGCCGTCTGCAGTATGAGACTTTCTGCTGCGAGTTCGGCTGTAGAGAGAAAGACATGAGCAAACACGAGAAGGTTGTCAAGTAAAGTCAGACCACAGCACATCCCGGGGGATGCGTGTTGTGTATTGTGGTGTGTTACTTGGATGTTTACAACTTAAGACATCCCGCTGTAGAAAATCAGCCACAGTTTGAAAGTCAATTTGTCAATTTTAGAGAAAATAATTTTTCTTCCCTGTTATAAGCGATTTATCTCTGTGCATTTGTTTTACAGCGTTTAATTTCAGTTGATCATGTGACATGTCACTCAGGTGCAGTGAGTTTATATCTACATTCAGCGTCTATCTACCTATTTAATTTTTCCAAGTTCTCTATTCACATCTAAAGATATATTTCATCTGTAGTTATTTTAACTATGCCCCATGCATGAGACTCTGACAGACTTTGGTAATATGAGCTAAAAGTAACACTACTCACCTACATGACCTTTGTATTGCATACACGCCACTACAATGTGATCAATTATCACTGTGCCTCTAAGGCTTCATGGCTGAATGGCTGAGCTGCTCGTCTCATGACTGGAGCAAATATATTTCAGCCATCATCACTTGAGCGGGGGTTGCTGTTTCTGATAATTAAAAGAGCTCCATTGTCATGCTGCAGAGCTGCTGTTCCCATGTACTGTATGGGGAACTGATATCACATGACGATGACAAGGCGAGTGTGGAGAGGAGCCCGGGAGTAGGTGACGAGGGGGCAGGGTCCCTGAGGGTGACCTCGGCCAGGCTTCGCTCACCAGCTGCTGCCTGAAATGGGACACCCGAGCCCCTCTGCAGGAATCCACCTGGATTACTTACCTGACATAAACATGCTGCATATGTACAAGGATACAGATGCAAATACCAATAGTATCTCTTATCACTCCCACTGTACAACAGTCTCACACACACACATTTCTCTCCTTCAACTTAAATTGCAGTTGAAAGTCAATACGCTGCCATTATTAGTTTCAGACTTTACACTGGAAACACTGGAGGTAGCTGCAGAGGCTAAAATTAACTTTACACAGCATCAAGGTCGATAACACTGCCACCAGTAAATTTGGCCAAATGTTCCCTGGAAGATAGATTTAGGTAATTTATTAGACTCTAATTCTGGCCTATGTGCTAGTCAGTACTGTAGTGTTGTGGCTTAAAAAAAGCGTTATATCCACACTGAGGTTTTTCTTGTTAAATAAATACCAAGTACCAGCATGGCCATGAAGCATGCTGTGCAATAAGCACCATGTTAAGAAATGTCTACAAAGTTTATGACTGTTTTTAAAGGCCAGACGGCATCATGGGCCGCAATACATCACACTCAGACATTCTTTACAATAGTCAGTGTGTTGCAAAATACCTGACAGCACCTTTAAATGAACAACTTTGCTGATTACTGTGGGATTCCCAGAAACAAATCCATCACCTGGCTGCACCCAAAGCTCTACAGCAACACAAAAAAGTACCAATCTGCCCTACCTGTCATATTTATATATTTATAAGTACAAGGACCTCTGTTTGTAGCAGCTAGAGCTCATACATACTTCACACAATGACCCCCATTGCACTCTCATTTGTCAGAGCAAAACAAACCTTAACTAAAAGGCTAAATGAGGGAGTGGAGAAATCCCCCCCCCCCCAAGCTGGGTGGAGTGACAGAATGGGGAGTGACGTTGAATAAACACACACAGTGTTATATGTCATAGGGTGCCTAGTATTAACAACATCACTCCCAAAGCAGGTTGAAAAGTGACTGAATCTACTTCAGCCGACCGAAGGAATAAATTAGCCTAAATCACAGAGGTGGAGTCTAACGGTGAAGATTTCACACCATCTCCTCTCTCTACATTAATGACAAGTTTGCCATGACCACCAGATTTTACAGTAATATAGAATCTGTCTGCAACACCTCCTGAGTCTCTTCTTTATGTCAGGTTCGTAATTCTGGACCTCTCCGCTAACACTTCCACAGCTGTAGCCTCGGGTGATAAATAATTACTTGTTAGAGTCTTGACTTTTCGTCTGTTGCATTTGCATGCTGTCCCTTCGCTCAGCACTGTGGCACTCTGACAGCTTTAATTATTAACGACCTGCTTTTGCCTCAGTGCGTACTCTCCGCGCGGCAGGAAAGTTTGTGTTGTTTCTGTGTCAATAATACCAGCGAAGGAAAAACTTTGGTTTGCGAATGTGAGCTGACAGATGATTACGTCCAAATATGTTGTGCACGGGTTCTTGCGTTTGTATGTCTTTGTGCGTTAGTGTTTGAGTGAGAGGAAAGCTCAAGACGATGTTTAACAATGTTTTTGAGTTTTCAGCAATAATGCAGTGTACGCGTGTGTGAGGACCTCACAGCATGACGGGCCAATGTCTGTAATGAGCTGGAGGTAAACAGGGGCGAGTTCTCATTTATTCATAAGGCAGTGACTGGGAATAAGTGTGTGATTATTTATTTAGAGCTATTTGTTTCAGGCCACAGAAGCTAATTTTCCTCCTAAACATCTAGTACTCTTTATCCAACTCTGTCCCTCTTTTGTCTCTGGCTAAACACCTCCCTTAAGCTGTTTTATGTAATAAACAGTTTTCACAGTCTTGGCTTTATGTCATTTTATAGAAATAATCGATTAATGCACAAACAAAGTAGAATATGGAGTGTGAAAATGTATTGTATAGCATCATAAACCATCAGACAGTGGATAGCGCCGGGTTAGCTGTTTCCCCCCACCCTCAGTCTTTATGCTAAGCTAAGCTAATTTTCTATCTCTCCATATATGGTACAGATGTGGGAGTGGTATCAATCGTATCTTTCCTCAAATGTTCAACTATACTTTAAATTAATGAGCTTCAACACTGTTTTGTGGAAAAACTTAAATAGGATCCACCAAAAATCCAGTATGACTGAAATACAAAAATATCCATGCAAATGTAGTCTATCATTGTGTGACTAAAAGGTTCCAGTGCTGAGTGGCAGGGTTGACAAACTTCTCCTCCCCTGTGGATGTTTGGGCTCTGCCCCTCAGACGATCTGGGCGTCTTGTTTAAAGTTCTGTCACCCTGCTTTTCATCCAAGGGAAGGAAAATTTGAGCTTAACTCGAATACATCTTTAATCATGTGTCAGGATCAATTATCACCCTTTGAAAAGCAGCAGCTCTTTTGAAGGTTCTCTTAAGGAGAGATGCGTGAAAACTTCGAAGTCAAAACACACAATGTCTGGAAAGAGTCCTGCTCCCAGACAATCTTAATTACTAATTTTGTGCGTTGTCTGCTGTACTCTGGGCACAGAAGTGACAGTTCAAAGAGCGGTCCCTCATTTTATTACTAGCATGCAATCCATTGGTGAAATGCCTTTTCATCAAGAACAAACAATTGGTCATTTTCATGAGAACGTCTTTAAACTTAAAACCAACAATTTCGTTGGAGCATAGCTGAACATTTCTTTCTTTACATCTTTTGTGGGCCGCAGTCTTTTTGCTTTGTCTCAATGAGGAAAATCTGCAGTGTGGTTCAAAATAAAATATAAAAACTCTTTAAGCTTTTTCCATGTGCATAGAAAATGTTCTAAATTCAATCAGTGTATTGAATCAAACTGTGTTTGTCATTAGTGGATGTTGCTGTGTATTTAACATAAATTAATATACTTTTACCTACCTGCAATGAAGTATAAGACCCTCGTTACATCTGGCCATAGTGCTCTCTTTGAGATAGACTCCATGATAGATGATATACCAAATTCTCAACTGAAAGTGCAACTCAGTCAGCCTGTCTGCAGTTTTGATTAAAGCTGTGTGCGGAGCGTGCCTGGTGGAGATATTTGCTCAGACTAGGCCAAGGATTAAGGACTTCTCTTCTGGGATCCAGAGAAAACAGAGGTCTGATCCTCTCCATGTCCCTCCGCGGGGCAGAAGTGGGTGGCGGATGTGTTTGTGAGTGAAATCGAGTGGGTCAGCACGTGTGTGCCAACGATTCTGTATTTAATATATGACACAATGAGATTGTGTGCACTTACAGAAAGATGCACACGTGATTCTGGGTGTGCAGAAATGCTCTCACTGCTGCTTTCCTCTTCAAAGCGATCTCTCTGATCCCTTTACTTCATCATTTTACATGGCCTGGATGATGCTCTGGGCACTTCACATGCAAGCATACTCAGAACCTTGTTTTTCTAAAGCACTGGTGGTTGCTATCGTGCAGCCCACCCATCTTCTGCCGTGCATCTGTAATGTCTGTGTGTAAAAAACACGCTCAAAGTTGCGTGTATGGAGAGGGGAGTCTGCGTCAGTGGACTCCACACGGGCGCTCCTGCATCTATACATATTATATTGATGGAATTTAGTTAAAAAAAGAAGCATAAAAGGGAAAATATAAGTAAGTCAAACATTTTTTTGCAAGGCTACCAGGAATGCATATCTTTCTACAGCAGCTTGCCCCACCGCATGTGGTCAGCTGTTTTTCTATAGACAGACTTCAAGTTCTCCCCACATCCATGCCATTGATATTGAGCTGAATGCTCTTTGACAAGGGTGGTCTGTATGCCGTCCCACAGCAGATGTTGCCTTTCCATTTTCTCTTTCATATTAGCTGCCCTACGGAGAACGGAGCGGGAGGATGAAAACTGTCTCTGTTTATTACTGTGAGGAACTGTCATTGAAGAGGCCCTGCTGACCCACTCAGGAAGGAATAACAAGCAAATTGAACAAGTCAACAAATGGACATCAGCCTCTGCTTCCCTCTGCTCCCATCAAGTTGTTTAAGTCACATCATTTCAGCATGTTGGCGATCAGCATGAATGAGCATTAAAAATTCGTAGAGTTTCAACAGGTTTCCGCCTCTCATCGTGGTTCATCCGCTAAGTGCCTGTCAGTACAATTTTACAAATCAGTCAGCAGGCTGCAGAACGAAAAGCCCACGAGGTTTCTTCAGCAAAGAAAAACATACAGGTGCAGCCAAGGAGGAAAAAAAATGGAGATAGGGGAGAAAGAGGAGTAGAGACATCTTTACAGAAAAAGACAGGAAGACAAACTAGCAGCTGGTCCTTACAGCCACAAAGTGCGTATACACCGAAACTACAGTCAATCAAGTCACTGTACAGAGTAAGTGTAGCAACAGCATGTTGCTTTTTCAGTTTGCATCAGGAGAAAGTACAGATAATATACAATAACTGCACGGTAGCATTCATTATGCAGGTAATTCCATAGGCCTAAAAAGTGTTTGTAATGAACATTGTACATGTGAGAATGTCACTTGTTTAGAAGCTTTAAGAGGAATTCACACCAATTATTGGCAAAATGCTTCCGAAAAGCTGGATAGACATCAAAGAGGTTAATCTTGGTTTTAATGTCGACTAACATCAATGTCTGAGCAACCTCAGACTTTTTAGATGGAGGTGATCAGAGTAACCGTGTAACTGGCAATATGATCAATTATCTCACTGTGCCAAAGTGAGTTTTATTTTCATAATGCTCAAGTCATTTTTTTCAGCCTCAGTTGAGACTATATTGACATATAACAAAAACTGATGTTTGCTTCAAAACAGATGCTGTACCATATTGTCTGCATCAGTCTCGATTTTCATTCTGTGTGCAATTTCTAGTCCACATTTTTGAGGCCACCATCATATTGAATGATATTTTATTGCAATCAATCTCTTCTGTGTTCCCGTCTCAGCACTCAGCTCGTGACTCGTTGATCAGATCGCCAGAAGCTTAAGCAGCACTGTAACACTCTCTCCTTAACAATGTGGATACGGTTTCCTTTTAAATTATATTCGTTAATTTGTGGGATGGATTCGCTTCTATAAAAACAAAAAAAAATGTATACAGAGAGCAGAGAAAATTTAAATACTTTTAATCAAGGAGTGCCTTAAAACATTATTATTAATTAAGTAAACAGTCAAAACAGAACAGTTAGACTGGTAACGTAATCCCCTCAAAATCTATGTTAGGTTCTTTTCTGACAGTCAAGTCAAAAAACACTGTAAATTGTGTGTTTTAAAGCACATCTGCTTTCAGATGGTGGTTCACAATACAAGGAGACAGAAATTAGGAACACAGCTCAGCCATTGTTCTCAAGCTCTCTTGGTTTAGAAAGACTTCCACACACACACACACACACACACACACACACACACACACACACACACACACACACACACACACACACACACACACTGCCTAAAGGCAAGGAAGGCAAGTGACATCAAGTGTATTCAGTTCACAGGGAGGCATGTTGAGGAAATTTGAGTCACAGTTTAGAAAGGCCCTTTGGAGGTCTTTCCCCTCCACCACTGTTGCTTGAATAACAGCGAGTGCTATCTCTTGCCTGTAACTTCATTAACTGAATGTGGAGAAACGACCCCTGACACAACAAACTCACAGCTCTGGGACTGAAAGCCAAACAGAGACAAGTGTTTCCACACTTGACCATGAATAGAAAATACATGTTTGAAACACCTGAAATTAAAATGAGGATTTAATGTGAACACAACTTTCATAAACTTGCATAATAATAAGATCAAATATAAATTAAGGAATTACATAATGCTCGTGTAGTTTTTGAATAAATATATTTCAAAAATACATATTTTTACATACATAAATACATATGCTTTTCATATTCTTTTAGCTAGAAATGTTAACATTTGAATGCAGCTAAGTATGTGTAACATATGGCATTAAATAACTTGGTAAAGCCTTTTATGAAATGCCCCTGGACACAATGTGATTTCAACTATCTTAAACATGGGCCCTCAATCCAAACAACCCAATCATACTTTTTAGAGAAAAACATCTCTATAATTGTGGATATGAGGCAGCTCTGATGATAAAAAATTTTTATATTGCATATTTGGGGCGTCACTGAGGAGAGATTGTGCCACTTTCTCTCCTGTAACAGCCACATATTGCTTAGTTAGTGCTGAGGACATTTTTCTACGCTGGAGTAAAAGGGACACTCGTCAGGAAAATGATAAAAAAAATGTTAGATTTAAAACAAAACTTAAAGTGTTAGTCAGAAAATATATAATATTTTGAGAAAACGAGAATAAAATAACAAAATGAATCTTTATATACATAAGTTTAAAACAAATATGAATAAATAAGCATATTTTTTACCACAATACAGTCTCAGTGTTGGTGTCACAGTGTCACACCAACAAGATCAGGATGAGGATATTTGGATATTTAACATTTGTGTAATACAAGCTTTCTTTTAGTATTACTTTTTATAGGTTTCCTCACAGAGTGTTTCTAAAACTCCACTGTAGTATTGCTGTAATCCTCAGCTCCCCCCCCCCCAAAAAAAACCCAGAACAAAAACAAAATACAACAAACAAAAGAAAACCCATTCAGTCATTCCAGCCAAAAAACTGTCCTGTCATCTGGTAGAACTTCATGTTGAATGGTCTATAGAAGTCCCGTAGCCTCTGCACCACCTCAGGGTCAATGTTCGG
>JAUYWH010000011.1:14213646-14225570 GCA_034779795.1 Ctenopoma multispine | reverse complement strand
GCCTCTCGGGTCACAAAGTAGCTGGGGGTTTTCTCCATGGTGATCTGGCCCTCCAGAGTCTTGGGCATCAGGTCCCTGCAGAAAAAAAGAAGAAAAAAGTGACTAGAAGGGAGTGAGATATCTGTTTGGTCTGCGCTTCTGACTGAAGCAAAGTGAGCGTCTGTCCAGTTCTACAACCACCCTTATTAACATCAACATTACATCTGGATGAACTGGTTATATCATCAAAAGCCTTCAATCCAACAGAGCTGAACACTCATACCAGTTGGTTTACAGCAGTTTGTTGATGACTTGCAGTTTAGGTGCAGTGTTACGCTCAGACACATCTATGTAAGTAAAGTCATTGTTGAACAGATAGCATGCAGATCCTTGATTCTCAAGTCCTTAATGTGGCCTGAAGGGTTGTGAAATCAAGAAGGGCACTCCCTTGGGTGCATTTGAAATGGGGTACTCTCTATATGCATACTGTGGTAGTGCCGGCTATAAAATATTGATACTTGAGCTGAAAAGCCCTCTCAGCATAATTGATCTCTTTCCTGTCTTTCACCGTTTGCAACAAGAATATCGAGAAAATATTTCAACACTTCAAATTCCCCTAGTGGATAGTCAGCAGTGACTGTTTCCTCACAACACTGTACTTGAGTTTGTAGATTATGCTTATTGGAACATGATTTGGGGACCTGATCTGTTTCAGCTGAGCAAAGTGAACACACAATCACGGAGGTATTCTGAATGTGTTTACCTTTCTGAAATGAAATCCTAGTTATGACAGTATACTTCAATTCACCTACTGTAGAGCAATGAAGTCCCACTAGTCAAACCCAGAGGTGACAACGTTTGATGATAGATTTTACTTGGCAAAACGTCTTCCTCTCTGCCTGAGTCTTTTTTCTGCCAAAAACTCACAAAAGGAAAGGGAAACTAATCCATTTGGCCAAGCCACCCGTCTATTCCTCTTTCTGCCCAGCTACCTTCAGGACAGTGACTTTAAGCAAAGCGGGTAAAAGCAGCACATGAATGATTAATGCACCCTCCCCATGCCATTTAGACCCTCTGCAGAATACAGCTTTAAAATTCACCAAAGTACAGAATGCAGCCGTCAATTATTCATCTGCTTGGATGGTGCTGCTTAAAGCGAGGACTGGCACTGACAAAGTGGCCCAGGCTGCAGCTCCCAGGGTAGATGCAGTTTGCCACCCGTGACAGAACTGAGACCCTGAAGAAGGGAGGTGCTTAAAAAATTTCTGGAGACTGCTTAAGACTATAATCTTTTTGTTGTTTATGTGATCATACAGTGGAAAGCACTACCACATACAACCAAATAGTTGCTTCTACCACTCAGCAAATGTGTTATTTTTATGTGATGGCACCATTTTTCTTCTGCTAAGAGGATGATTTAACATACACAGCATGAAAAGAGACTTCTTTGGTTAAGACTAAGGAAAGACTGTGGTATCTCTAAAGGCAAATAAACACATTGAGTCACCTGAAGTCACCAATACGTTTTTCTCTATTAAGCAAGATCACAGTCTTTCTCTAATCGTAACCACAAGCAGTGAGTGCTTAAAACATAACCATGAAAATGTTAATAATACCGTAGTCACAAAAACGCGATGTTGTCCTGCAACATTAGATATTTCTGAAAGAAAAAAATCATTTCCAGGTAACATTTTATTTATATGTTCAGTACCAAACCGCTACGTAAATTAGAAGCATATCTTGATTATGTTAACAGAATATGTAATCTGACTGTGTGCATTCCACTGATCAGGATAATCGCTCGCTTTATGACCCCCCTACATTACAATGTAATTTTGGGAGAGAGGGTTGGTGTCAGACTTTGTGGCTCTAATATAAAGCAGGACTAAACCAGTTCACTATCACTCATACACATATGGAACTGAGACTTTTCTATTAAAACTAAAACCCTGTTAAAGAAAGAAAAACGCTGCTTTAGATGACATGAGTGTAATTTCCAGTTGAGCTTTCAGGCTTTTAAAACAGGTGCTGGTTGAGCTCAGTGTGTGAAGTGAAACTGACCTAAAAGGCATAAGTCGATACTTTCAGGCCAATGTCAAAACACATGCACTTCACGTGTCTGAGCACCCTGAGTGGATCTTCTTTGCGAGGAAGTTCAGCCCAAGGGGGAGCATGCAGGAAGTGGTCGATAAGAGCAAGGATGGCAACACGGGTTCACTGATGTCTTGACCGTCACCTGACCTCTAGAGTCCTCTCACTATCTGCGACTTCTCCAACAACTGTGTAAAAACGGACACGGACAAGGCTCCTTTCCTCTTGCATTAGCTCTGCTCCAGTGCCCCATGAGTCCAGAGTGAGGCTGTGTAACGGCACTTTAAAACAAACCCAGTGTCATCAGGGAATGCACTGGCTAAGCTGACAAGTCAATAATAAAGAACATGGAGACTAATTATTGATAACACGAGACAGCAGCATGTACCTTCCCTGTCTTCCATCCTGTATTAGCATCCTGCTGATTCGGGGACCACTACACCTCTACACCAGGCCTCACATTGCCACAGCTGTATGATGCAAAAGACAACATTATTGTGTTATGAAAAAGTAATGAGTCTGTACTAAAGGAAACATCCATATTTGATGTTGTGCGTCCGACTTGTTTTGTGGTCGATGCACTCACAGCAGTGGTGTGGTGGTGCGAGGGCTCTTGTGGGGACTTTCAGGGTCAGTGGGGTATGTTGTATGGTGTGCAACATGAAGACTGCCATGTCTGGCAGTCCAACTACTGAAGTCATAAAGCACTCGTGTTTGGTTAATGTAAATTTTATAGTTATTGGGAGAAAGGATTCAGGTGGGTCTGCAGGGCGTAGTAGTATGAAAAAGACACTGGCTGAACCACATGTGTGTTGTTTCAAGTTACATTTAAGGATGAGTATGGGCCTGGTACCTGGTACCAGCCTCATTATTCCAAAATAAATTTACGCTAAAGCTTAGAGTTTGGAGGGCTCTAAAGTTAATCTTAAAATTTGAGATTTTACTATGCTACATTATTTGACTATTGTTTTAATTGATTTTCTGTAATTCAAGTTATAAACTACTTGACAACTTACCCATGTTACTAGCAAGTAACTTGCATATTTTAGTTGGAAAAAGGAGAAAGAAAGAAGAAAGCTTGGTTTCATACTCACTACACTAGTGTATTTCTTTCCTTTCAGAAGAACCATGCGGCACTTTCTAATGAAACTTTATTGGCAGACTAGGTGATGTAACAGATGACAAACCATCCAAGTGCTTGAGATTTATTGCAGTTCCAGATCCTGCTTTGATGTCTTCATCATGCTGCTAAAATACAACTCCCTAAGCACACTGATGCATGAAACACAGGCTGCGGGATCAAAACTGAAATAAAAAACACAGCACATGACCCTGACCTCCCCTTAAATCAAATTCACTGATTTGGCATCGATCTACGTACCGGGAAGAAACAAGGAAAAATATTTAGGATGACTATGACGTTCAAAACATAACAAACAAACAACTTGTGCACATAACAGAACATAACACATGTTAAAACTGTACGTCATTCCTTTCATATGGAACCAACTAGCTGTAAAAAGATGCCAGGATTCATTTAGGCAGCTCTATTCCCTATTAAAACCAAATCCAATGTACACAGTGCTGTGCAGTACATCACTCAATGTGTCCTTTGTAGGCCCATCTATAAAGTAACCACATCGGCATAAAGGGCCTGATGCATCACTGCTTTCGTTTCCCTACTGAATGAATTTCACTTACAAACCAGCTGAACTCTGCCCTCATATACAGAACGAGATGTGACTCATGTCTGCCTGTTATATAAATGCCAAAAATCTGAATACACCATAAGGTCTTATTTACTGTAAACTGGGTGCACACATAAAATGACAGCATGACATATGAATTAGGGAGGAGTACGAAACTAACAAGCGATCAGCTCTGAATGGGCCACTTCCTGGTGTTATCCTGGACCCGTTAGAAAGGACCTTGGATCCGAGCCAATGTCTGTCAATTGGCGGGAGTTGTAAAGACATAGAAGCAAGTGGGCATGAGTGCTGTCCACTTCTCCCCCGCAACCCTTTGATTCATTTTTCCTTTTCCAGCAGGGTAGCCTAGCAGGCATAAATACACTCCCACAGTGTTCCCCTGCCACTACCACCAGATAATAATCTTGTAATCGGCTCAATATTTCTGCTGTTTGCAGGCAACGCAAGGCCCACGCCGCTCTTGGTGGCTTGGACTCACCAGATATTTTCCAGGTCAGTAAATGCTAGTAGAGGTCAGA
This sequence comes from Ctenopoma multispine, assembly GCA_034779795.1. Classification (NCBI taxonomy): domain Eukaryota; kingdom Metazoa; phylum Chordata; class Actinopteri; order Anabantiformes; family Anabantidae; genus Ctenopoma; species Ctenopoma multispine. Next base: position 14,221,273 of record JAUYWH010000011.1, on the reverse strand, counting down.
GGAAAAAGGAGGAGGAGAGGGGTGATTTAGGGTAATGGCTGCTGTGCAGTGAGGGGAAAACCCACTCTTCCTCTGAGCTCGGCCTGTTACTGCTCTGTCAACCTTGCGCAACAACACGGCCCTTTACCTGCCCTGCAGGCTGTAATTGCCGGCGGCGCTACCGGACATAACATATGATGTTGGATGTTGATGTTCAACAGCAAATTACTCTGAGATTCCCAAAGAAGCACTAATGGATGGCACAATGATATGTTTGCCATAAACTCTAATTCACCTCCGTTTGCCACACTTTTTAGGGACGCCAGGGAGGAACACGATGTGGTTGGCATCATCAGATCAGGCTGGATGGTGAGAGATCCAGCTATTTATAATTCAGGGATTATAGGAGTGTGCTCCCCCAGCAGCAGACACCACTGATCAGGATAATCGCTCGCTTTTTGACCCCAACAGCCTCAGTCCACCAGCATCTGCCCACCTGACCTTTTTTCCCTTTAACTGGATTTATAATCCACGTGTCACCTTTTCCTGCACACCTGCACTTTACAGCTCTAAATCCCCCCCCCCCCCCCCTTCCTGGACAGTTAAGTACTCCTCCAACATGTCTACACAGGATTACTGCTGTTGCACAGCTTCCACATAAGAAGTGAGTATTCCATTTTTTTACACGACATTTACGGCATTTAGTTATTTTGAACAGCTGAATTTTAGACTTTGCAGTGCAGAAAATGTTCAGGTCAAAACAATTTAGTTAACAATGACTCAGTTCCTTGTTGCCGTGACAACGAGCAAGTCCGTCTAAATGTATTTGTTTTTTAACATTACACCTGAGTTTCCTGCAACGGCATGCCAAAATGTTTGCTGTGAAAAGGTCTGCTCCTGCTCCCTGTTCTTCTGATGCTGTCGCCTTTGAATCAAATGAAAAGTTGCATGCTTTCAGCTTCCATTGGCACATATGTAAAGAGCTATGTTTAAAAGAAAAATGTCAAACTCTGGGCTCTGTTTTTATTATTTTCCATCCCACTTATTGATTCTGACTCAATCTCGACTTAAACTTACAGTAAAAACACATGCGCTTTGCGTGCGCTGGCTAATATTTGTCACTGAAAAATGAAATATAAAAGTAGTCCATCTTGGGTTCGCAATCACAGTCAAGTTATTCTCAACTTGAACAAAATCATTTGATTTGATAAATATTGGTACACTGGGTAACAGTAGCTAGAGTCGTGCTCTATTAAGAATACAGAACTCTGTTCTTTCATTAATTAAGCAAAAGCAAAAAGTCCAGTAATTTGTACCTTCAGGTTAGTAGAAATTGTCCAGGGTAGGTTCTTGGAAATAGAGTGAAACTGGAGTGTTGTATGGGAACTGTAGAAAGTAGGAAGCAATTTTGAGAGACATACAATTACTAGATAAGAAAGTCGTCTATTCTTGGAAAATGGCATGGGAGGACAGTGTCTACTGTTTTCTTTTGGGAAATGACAAGGTTTAGATAAAAAGTAAGTAGGAAAGGAAAGAAACCCTGCACGGCACAGGGGACACATAAGATAACAATGTCAAGGAGGATAAAAAAACTTTAGAAATGTCAGCTTTGTAATAATAGAAAACTTATGGTCAGATTATGTATGTTTTAAATTAGTCAACAATAATGTGAATAGGTTTTGAAACCCTGTGGTGGTGGGAGAAAAGCAGGAAATTTGAATTGAAATGGAACAACTCTTTAAAACTAAACCTCAGGGTCATTAATAAAACAGCTTTGTCAGAAGCTTCCCATTGATATTAAAAACCAAATACAAGTGGGAAGCTGTGGAGGATAATGTCTGCTGTTCTCCTTTATGTCTAGATGGAGGGAAAACAATAAAAGGAAGTTAATCAACTACACAAACAGTAGAATTGAACTTCTCCAGTGTTCAACTTGCTTCCTGTAGTTAGAGTTTGGGGAGTACATGCATATGAAATGTATTAAACTTCTCTCTGCCTCCTCTATATTAAAATATCTCTCGACGTCTTGCAGGAAATCCAGCAAGACTGCAGAGATATTTTAATATAGGAAAGGCAGAGAGAATTTTAATGGCATCCGCATACATGCACTCTTCAGACTAGAACCATAGAAAGCAAGTTGAAAATCTGTGAAATTGCCCTTTCCAAACACTAGGTTTGAAAAACTGTGTTGGCCTGTTGCCACTGCAATTTATCTCAGCTGAAAATAAGTCTGTACTTATTTTCTCATATACTGTATATACTCAAATCTTAGAGACCTAGAGAAAAAAATAATAATCAGGTGGGTGGACTTAGTTATAAATGGAGTACAAGGATAATATTATATCATACATTGTAGTAAAAAGGCTTTTTTCATAAAATCTTGTATAAATAAATCTCCCTGCTGGACACTCGTATTACCACTAAGCACAGAGGTCCTCCCCCTTTTTCCTTTCCATACAACTGCTATGCAGTTTAATAAAACATTTATACAGTTAGCTTTGCTGTATGTTCTCATAAATGTATCAGCAGTAGTTTTAACAGAATATTTTCTTTCTTGCTTGAGGTCTTGTTTTATTGCATAAGGAGAGAAAAGTAAGCTTTATCTTTACAGCATCTTGTTTGTGAATTATTCATCCTGTCTAACTATGGGAGATGTCTGCTCACTTCCAGACTGCGGCACAAACGGTCAGACAATCATATGGATCTTAAAACACCAAATCAGACATGTTCAGACACGTCAGTGTGTTTACACATTTTCTATCAAAAAAATGAATAGTGAGCAAATTAACATTAAAAACATTCGCTAAACTCATTCATCTGCCTCTTTTACTGTTTCCAGCAAAGCTCATACAGGGGCTATGAATTGCCTCTATTCACCGTAACGTCTGTTAATCTTGAACCGGATTTTGTTTATTCATCTGTGCCACCGACCTCGGTTATGGTTCAAAAATGGTAATCAAGGAATAACTGAAACAAACCTCTGCACCAATTAAAAGTGTGACGTGAGTTCTTTATATAAAAAGCTGCTTCAAGCCGTTACGGCGACCATTATTTCTTACAGCCTCTGGAGTGTACATCCTTCGTGAGATTACAAAGCTGCACATTATCAACGTGGCAAGAAGGTAGTGCCATAAACGGAGCAAAGATAACAGACAAGCATCAGTGGAGTCTTAGTTCACAAGCTTTACTTATGGCAGGTATAACTGTGGAACCGATTGTGATTACTCAGTGATTCATATTCAATTAAATCGAATTACTATAAGACCAACAGACTAAATATAACCTTAACGTAGAGTCGTGCACGGTAACTAATGTCCTCACATGGGCTGAATCTGTCTGGATGGATTCTAAGACACAGAGCATGCATTACTATTTCATTTTCCTCTGACCCACTTGTTCAGCGTGAGCTGGAGTTGGGACAGAAAACATAGAGATGACACTTATGTGGGATTGGCTTTGGAAACAGCTCACTGCCTTTTTTCTCTTTCTTTCTGCTAAGTCAGTTTTTAGGGTCTCAACAGCTTGTGGGAGATAAGACACTTACAACTGGGGTTAATTCCACAGCTAATTTTCAAGGTATTGTGTTGCTGTTGAACGTTCATTCATACAGTGAAGGTGAATTCAAATTTCAAGAGGGATTTCTATAGTCCTCATAGCCTTCAAATGCACATAAGCCTGATTTGAATAAAAAATAAATTAAATAAAGGCCCTGTGTCAAATGCATGAGAGCAAAACGAAAATGTGCATTTGTTCAGAGCCAAATGGAAGGCTTTGACGGGACTGCTCTGCAATAATTACCGATGACAAAAGGCTAGGGCTTTTGTCTTTGGGACCATTACCATGGTGATTTTCAAGCTGTTGAAACATTCAATATAAACATTTCAGACTGCAGAATATGCCACATACACTGTCACTATAGAGATATGCATTGAGAGGCACATTTTTTCTAGAGAAACAACTCAAATATTAGAGTCTAGAGAAAGACACATAAGCCTGTGATTTAAAAATATAAAGGCTGAAGTTTGATAACTAAAGCCCAGTTTCAGATCCCTCAATGAAAAAGCTGTAAAATGATGGGCTGGCAAAAAGACAATCTCCTTCTCTCCTTGCAGACTGAGAGGCACGCTGGCACTAGCATTCCTGAAAATGTCTCCGGCTCTGTCTGCTCAGCTCAGTCACCAGCAAACACTCTGACACTGAAACATGTCAAACGACGTGTGAAATCTCCACAAACGTTGTGAATGTTGGTGTACTGCACTTTCATTTTTCCTGTTAAATATTTTTTTGGCCTCTTCTGTCGACGAATCCCTCCTTGACAACACGCTGTTATTTACAGAAAATCTCTTCTGTTCTGTTTTTCAGAGGAGGAAGGCTTTTTCTGCTCTGCCTCGTCCCCCCAGCGTGTTCTCTGCGATCTAATACGTATTTCAGTACGTGACTTAATAAACACAGTCTTGTCAAATCAGAGATGATGGTTTCATTATAGTTATCAACACAAGGAAACGTGAACGGACTCGAGAAGCACTCGGCCATTACGATCTTTAGATGCGTCACTTTGCTCACTGAGCATTAGTATTTTTAAAGACTTGACCAAAAGCTACAAAATGTATCTGGTGAACTAATACAGCATTATTGGTACACCGCTGTTAGGGAGTATTAATACTCCCAACAGTATAAATCATGTAACACCACGCATGTTTGCAAATTTCCCACTTGTGGGACTAATAAAGGATTATCTTATCTTATGTGTGTTATCATATTAAATTAAAACCTGCATCATTCATCTTTTTGTCAGTGCGGCGTATGTCCTTATCAAACGTTGCTCCATTAACTTTTCCTTCTATAAACAAACCAGAGTCAAATGATACATTGCTGCTTATTTCAATCTCTGGCAAAAGAACAATCAACGATTCCTAGCCATTTCAATTCTGAGCAGTTTTTGTCCGCATCTGTTCTCCATTATACAGTAAGAGACACAGCAGAAGGGCTTGTTATGGCTTGTGCTCCACTAGAATGATCGACTACCAACCGGTGGGGAGCTCCTGTACAAAACGAGTCAATTAGTGTCATGGTGACCTATACGGAGAAGTATGTAGGCAAGAAGGTCCCACTCTGGTGTATGTAAAGCAAACTGGGTGCAAACATTCTGCTTTTAATTGTCAATAAATCACATATTTAAAAAAAATAATGCGTTGGTCCATCTCTTAACACTAACTCATCATCATTCAAACCCGCTGGTTCGTAATGATGACGTAAATCTTTATAAACTGTGCATGATTACAGGTTTCAGTAAAAGCTGCTGGGCCCCGGATCCTTTAGTAGACGTTACACTGTCTGTTTTCTGTTTGATAAAACATTTGGTGGTCTAGTCTGTGTTCATGACTACATGATGATGGACAGCATGTAGCACTGACTTGAAAAGTAATATACTTTATTGATCTCCATGCACATATATGATGGTGCTACTACAGGCTTTCAGTGCCTTGCCCAAGGACACTGCAACATGTTCCCATGAGGATTTGGGAGTTTAAACTTGATCCTGCAGTCCATGGATGACTACTCACCCCTCACTCACTTATTCAGTCATCCACATGAATATTGCTAACTTAAATTTTTTTAAGAAAAGACACATGCAGATCTGTAAAAGACAAAAATGGGGAATTTAACACAGAAGTGAGAAAACAAATGGTTAAAGATGAAAGAATAAGGAGGAGCAGGGTGTGGTGGTGACTGTAGTGGAAGTGTGTGTGTGTGTGTGTGTGTGTGTCTGTGGTTGTTGCTACATTATAAATTAGACTGACTGTGGAATCACATTAATCACACAATGCACAAGTCCACAAAAAAAGCTTGTGGAGATGATGTCATGTGCATCCTCAAAAGCCAAATATTATTCAGAACGTCTGCTTTAATCTTCTACAGCATTTCCATCTCATACCCAAAGCACAGGTACTGATAATAATACAGTGGCATAACTGCTTTCCAAATCTCACTGCACTGTACCGAACACACAATTAAAGTAAGAACTTGACAGGTTGAAAGCCCAAGTCTAAGTCTTGTTGGCATATTTCTGAGAGCTCTGACTGTAAACCACCTGGGATTTTCTAAAATAGAACAACTTTTAAAAAAGGACTCATTGTTCTGTTCAAATGCGAGCATATAGAGAAGCCAAAATTAGTCGGGTAGTATTTTAGCCAACAGAGCTCGAATGGACAGGCTGGCAGATTGTCTTGCTATGAACTCAGAACATCGTTGTATTTAACTCTCAGGCAGCGTGGACTACCTCACAGCAGAACGCCGGTGTCAGTTTCAGCTGCCATTGTGCTGAACTGCATTACAGTCTTTACTTTCTTACAGTACTTTGTCTCAGGACCTTTGTTGAGCAGAGCCTGTAAAACCATCACTCCAAATCATTTCCATATGAAATCTGATAGCTGTAACATAATAAATGCCAAATATCTGACAGTTAACGTTAAACAGTTTGAGGAGCACATGGAGTCAAGACTCCCAAGTTTACCTAGCTGAACAAAAAGTTAACAAGACAGCAAAACACAGCATATATGCCGCATGTGTTACAACTGCACCCTCGGGTGAGTATAAGGGAGGAAAAAAGAAAAAGGGGATAGACAATGTGAGATACTGGGAGAGCAGAGAGCACAGAAGGTTGGGAGTAAGAGTCAGACGTCAAGCTCACACCAGTATCAGGTAGTGTAAAAATGATTACACTACCTGAAGCTCTCTTCCTCTCGATCTACCGCCCTTTCCCATTTCATTTCCTACCTCTTCCTTCTTCCTCCCAACATCCTTCTACTCTCAAGTTCAGAATAGAAAGCGCCTGGCACCATCACATCGCTTTCCTCATCTTTGTGCCAAGCCACACTGAGAGAACGCCAGTGAGCTCGCACCCGCTGCGCCATGCTGCCGCCACAGAAGCAGAGAGGGGCAGAGATTGGAATATATGAATGCTTCCTCTTATCGCTTCTTTTTGACACTCATTACAAACGGGCTCAATCTCTACTCACATTGTAGTGCCAGAATGACACAGACAGGGGCAGATGAAGATGACGCTCCTTTACTCACTCATGTAGGAGCTTTAAATATTTGATAGGATTCTTTTTGTTCTTCTCAAACATCCTGAAGAATGAATAATGAGCCTGGTAATAAGAAGTTAGCAAAATGATTTATGCTCACCGGGGCTGAGGATGAATGCAGTTTGAGAAGGCAGGCAGGGAGGAGTTGAGGTTAAAGACACGGTCCAATGCATGATTTCCATTTTGCATTCCTTGCATTATCCATTAAATAAATAGTCCGGAGAAAATGGAACTTCGTGGAGCTCATTTTTGTTGAGGCAGCAGTGTTATGCATAATGAACAGGTGACGTTGAGGTGTGTGTGGTCGCCATGCTATCAACACCAGTTGCACTAGTGACTGTGAGGAGTGCCAGTGAGGTGGGGGCAGGATGCAGAGCAGGTTGTCGCTGAAAGAAAAGGTGAAAAATCACCTAGTGGGAAGTGTCACAGAGGCAAAAACAACACAGGATGTCTAAAGTGCAGGCAGTGGTTGCCTGGGGCTGGGCTGTGACCCAGAATTCAACAGCGGGGGGGGGGGGGGGGGGGGGGGGGGGGGGGGGGGGGGGGGGGGGGGGGGGGGG
>JAUYWH010000011.1:14141977-14213636 GCA_034779795.1 Ctenopoma multispine | reverse complement strand
TGAACCAGAATTAAACAGACCCCCCCCCCCCCCCCCCCCCAGTCCAAGCCTCATTGTGGCTGAGTTAAACTGGCCAAGCAGCAGCATAATACTTCTTTTTCCTTTCTTAGAATGCAGAGGTAATCCCATCTGGAAGCTGGATCGAGCGTGCGAGATAATGTGAGGTGTAATGGAAAACTGCGGCGTCTGAGGAGCTGTTGACAACGTGCTAATGTTTTAGCCTGTCAGCTCTCTGTGACCAAAGATGGGTAGAGTAGAATGTAATTGCAGGGCGGAACCTCATTGTCAGGATGAGGACAAAGCAAATAGTGTAGTGGAGGTTTTTTTTCATGCTTTTATGTAACTGAGAAGTGAGTTTACAGAGACTAAACACATAAAGAACGTCAGAAATTATTTTGCTTCAAAATGATTTGACATTATATATGTACTATGCAACTTTAATATCTGAGCGATTCTGATTGAGCTGGGTAATTAAAAGCAAAATGTAGTTTAATATCATTTTTGCCTCGTTTCTTGTTTTGTTGTGTGGCGAACGAGAGAGCTTTAAGCCAGTCAACCGCCAGCGCGCCTTCATTTCTTTTTTGTTTTACATATTTTCTTTCTTCACACAACAGATTCTAACCGCATTGCTCAGTCCCGATCATGTGTGTGATTGTTTTCAGCCTGCTGCTATGATATCCAGATGAACCGGTTATTTTTAACACGTTATAGTGTGCTTCATTTAAATACGTTACCTTCAGTGATGAAACGGTTAAGCGACGACTTCTCTTACACTTGAACACTTATCTCCATGAGGGATGTCGCGCTTCATTCTTTTATGAGCAGGTCTGTGGTGTATTTATGTATGCCATTACATTGTCATGGCCCATGCAGCTGTTTTCCTGTACCAGCCCAATAACAAATGTAATTCTCACCAAGGCCCGCGTGATTACTAAGCCAGCACCACGACCCGATCTCATGTGAGCAGGTGATTTCATGTAGGCACTTCCACACAGAGATAGTAAATGAGGTATTCAAGGGGGGAGGGGACACAGGCTTGATGATTCATGTTATCAATCACGAGATTATTTTTCAATATTTCAAATAGATGTAATCGTCCCTAAAACACATTAACATTGAAGGAGTATGCCGTAGAGAGATAATGGCTGGATATTTGCGCTGTTATTGAGTCAAACTCCACCAGGCTTGAATGACAGATGTGCCTCACATACAGAGAGAGGCTGTGGCATGAATAAATATGGCCTATCCAAATCACAATTAGAAAAGAAATAAAGTGAGTGTGAAAACAATGATGAGCGTGGGCTGGGTGTGCATGATCATTCAAGTCAACACATTTACGGAGAAAAGAAGCAAACCAAAACAAAATAAACATTAATGCCGTTTCAATTTATGACTGAATGGAGACTATTATGAACCACTTTCAATCCCATTTGCATTTACATTATGGAGCTATAATGCAAATGGCGGTGGTGCAAAAGAAAAAAACCTACTGCGAACAAGTACAGTTTGGATTTAATACAGTAGTTTAGTGTTTGCTCCAGTGACTACCTGTGTATATAAAAATGTATCACATAAATTTACAGTGCGTGTGTTTGTTTGTATTCGTGCATGTTTCTACATGTGCCTAGAGACTCGAGAACTCTTTTAAAGGGACATTTTCGCTATAATGTGCATCCAAGAGTTCATAGGGGAGAGCTAGAAACGTGCACTGGCACTCGAATGGCAGACGTAAAAGCTTTGTGGGTGAGGGGGAAATCCCTCCTGCTGGATTTACGTCTTGCCAGAACCAACCTTGTTTAAAAGCCAGTTGGATGCAAGAAAGAGAGGAGAAACATAAGAGCAAAAATAGGGCAGTGAAAGAGAATATTCTCTGCTGCTGGTCCTGGGCTGAGTGGAAAATAATATGATGTAATAAATGGTATGTCAGACGCAGGCCTGCTCACATCAGCCAGTGAGTGTGGCTGAGTGTGTGTGCATCTATACACGCATTCCAGTCCATACGTTTGTGTGGGTATGTAAGCAACTCCATTAGTGCTCATAAACCACATTTGGTAAGGCAAACACACTACAGAATCACAAATGAGGATAGCGAGGCGACAATATGGGCCTAATTACACACAGATGTCTCACAAGTGCCATAAATCAATGTTTGCGGTGAATCCTTAACAACAAAATCAATACAGTTGCATCTCAATGACCATAATGAGAATCTGGTTGAAGGTACGAATTTTAAATCAGACACATTTTGGCTCAATCCAGTGAGCTAAAGCTCAGTAAGGTTATGATGGTGTGTTAAATTACAGCATAAATCAAACAAATCAGGCATTATGTTGCTCATCTGGAATGTGTAATTCTAATATTAGACAGTTTTGTAATCAAAGTGATACCACTCATTTTATTTTAATTAATAGATTCATAATTAAAATGTTTTTTTGCTGCTGTCTGATGCTATTAACAGTGGTTCGTAATGACCTACGTCAGACAGAGTCAGTGTGAAGAAAAGCATAACTCCAAATGTGTAAGAACTACATGTAAACCACTGGGGGCCTTGACTCTCATTTGTGTTAATCAAACTTCTCTAAATTGTTTGTATAATGAAATTATGGCTCTCAGGGAGGCCTGGGGGACATCAATTAAGCAGATAAGCAAATGAAAATAAATCACTTTTTATCAAATGTACGGCCGCCTGCCTGTGTGTCCGGTAAACACAAGGAAAACAGGAAGTGATTTTGTTCTGCAATTTAAGGTCCATAAATCCCAGTGACAAGCAATCAGGATCGTCGCTCTGGTCGTAGAGCCTTAGGAAACAGAGGGAGGACAGCAAAAATATTACTTCCTCTTCAGACCTAAAGATAGAGGGAATACTAATTTCTAGAATTTAATTTGTAAGTAATGATGCATTCTTAATTTTAGTGCCAATTTTGATTTTGTCAAGTTTTTTGACACACACTAGTTCATACAAAAACACTTTAGTGAAGTTAACAGACTCCAGGCGACATTCAAAGCAAATAAATATGGCCAACGTTAATGTGTTAATGTTACTGCCAAACCAACGGACCTTAAAGGGCCACTTCTCTGCCTCCCCTATATGAAAACATCTGTCTGCCTCCAGCTGAAAACCTCATCGAAATGATGATACCAGGAGATTTGCTGTTTAGATGATGTCACTCACGCTACAGAGTTTGGCCTTGCTCGGCCTGCTTCTTCCAAACTCCTCCTGATGACACCATACGAGGTGAAAACACTGGAGAATCTTTGTCAGCTAAAAGCAGAAAGTTATTTTGATATAGGGAGGATAGAGGGACATTTAATACTGTTCATTCTCTAGGCTACTCTGCAAACTAGAATTACGGGAAGCAGGTTGAAAATTGGTGAAGTCGCCATTTAAGAACGTTCTGTCAGCTTAACTTCTCATGACGGTTCGCGTGCTGGCCTGCATGTTTTTATGGTTTTGGCTAATGTAGCTGCTGAGATTATGGAAGCATTTAATCCATAAATCTGAATTTTTTTGCTTATAATGTGAACTGACTTTATAGCCTGAAACATAATGATATTGAAAAGATGCTGAAGAATATACTTTTCTGGGTAGACGAGGGAGATAAAGTATAATGAATGATTCAACAGATGCAGGCAGGCAGTTCAGTAAGACTGCATTAAAATGGTAATTAATCCATATGTCTAGTCATTTTTACACATTATTGTTTAGTTTTTATTTGTTGATGCACATTCTAACAAAAGTTTTTTCCCAGGTACAAATCTCACTATGTCACTTACTATGCAATGTGTGTGAAAAAGTGAGAAAAATAAAGAAACTTATTATGAAGCACTACATGAACATGGTGAAAACATGATTTGGAGGTCAAATATACACACTGGAAAGGAGACTATGGGCTGTGTAAGTGCCGCATGGGGAAAGCCACAATGAGCCAAGCAGCACTGTTAATGGATGTGATCACAGCTTCCTGGTGAATAATGCAGCCCTGCTAATTGGCTGGATTAATAATTGATGAGGGCGTGTTTGAGGAGACGGTGGGAGCCGCAGTGGATAAAGCAGATTCTACTGTCTTGGTAGAGAAGATTTGGGATGCTTAATCTTTTACATCTGTCCATAGCGATGGTTGGCTCAGCTTCCTCCTGCTATTGATGACATGACCACGGGGTAGGATGTGACTGTGTGAGACGAATATGTCAGAATAAACAGTCGCCCTGACAACATAATGATATAATGAGCCCGGTCCCCACCACATGCGTGACAGGTAAAATGACTTGGGTTCATGTTAAGTCCCACAGGCTTCACGATGTTGTTACACCCTTGTCCAAACTGACTGTGGCTAACCCAGAGCAAGTCAGCTACATAAATAAAAAATACTGAAATAATGCACAAAACAAAGAGTAAAGTTAAGTAAGTAAAAAATTCTTGGCACTTGATTTGGAGCTCGGCGATCCAGCTCAAACTTAGTGACAGGGACTAATGTTGGTCAGAGGAGAACAGGACACAAGGAAAACAATAAGACATAGGAGGGCAAGAAGAGATAGATTTAACTGTAAAGTTGATTTATCAGCACTTCTCAAGGTGTCCAGTTTCCACAGGGCGCATAAAACTACCCCATAAAAAGTCTTGTCTTTCTGTCTCTACGGGTCAACACCTTCAAGCCACTGTTGTGCTCTTCCAGGAAACAATAAGATCAATATCTCAGGTTGAATGTGTTTAAAAGGATTTCTGACAATCCAGAAGCATTTGTTATAGACTGCAACGGGTTCAAAACACAAAAGAACAGAAAAACAATGACCTGCTCCCACAGGCTTCACACTGAAGACAGTAAAGACGGCGTTTTCAGAAGCTGAGAATCTGGAAAATACTCCTATTATCAATTAACAGATACAGACAACTCGCATGTATGGTGAGACTTAACAACGTAATTCTGTCCACCAAAATATCTGATCTGCAACATCCTGTTTCCTTTTCCGCACAATTCTCCAATCTTGCAGCGCAACGTTCAGATTTATAACTACAGTGTTGCTGAAGTTCTTTTGGTTGTATCTGGTTGACTTCATAACTTAATGGCAAGAATGCGTCTTCTGAATGAGAATGAAAAGCTCCTCCCAGATTTTGCACCGACGGCGTCTCTGCCACAGTTCATCTCCCACTGCTCACATACCGGTCTGCAACTGTATTTTCCTGTTCCCTGCTCCTCTCATTAACATGCAAATCCTCATCTTTAGGAGAAAAAGAAAGAGCCCTTTTATAGAACTCTGGACGATGTTCCCTCCTACCTTTATTAGCTGGACATGTTCGTTTGACAGCGATCTCCCTCCTGTCTAATGTACAGTCAGACCTAGTTACTGTACAGTAGCAATTACTAGTGTTCAGGTTAAGATTAATTGAATTACTGGGTGGCGTCTCTGCACTCTTCTGTGGGCATATCAATCACAGCCTCTGTGCTACACAGACCCTTTATCACCCTCTTCCATCTTTATGTAAAAAGACGCAGGCTCTGCTGTTACACTCCATTTATCAATAAACGGGTCTGGGGTGGCAAACTCATTTTCTAATACATTCCTCTCTTAAATCAAGCATCCTGGCATTTGGTAGCTGTTAGCAAAAGCTTTGTGCCATGTTGTCTCTTTTTTTTCTGATAAAATAAAATCAGAAATAGAGCAGCTGTCATCGCAGCTGCTTTTGTTTGACTTCATAAATGAGAAAAAGAGGGTTGACCTGTGCTCTGGATTGAGTCACAGAATATTTGTGATACATTTTAATTGATGATTTGTAAAGAGAAATCCTGCTCTTTAGCAGAATGAATGGCTCTTTTGAGATGTGACCTCTCTCATTGAGGATACAATAGACTTTATGTAAAGCATTTGTTTGAACAGCTGGATTTCCACTTGAGGAACCAGGTAGCTTTTCAAAACCGCACATGCAGTAGAACTGTGGTGCTTCTGTTTGAATAAAGTAGCTCTCAAGTCAGATTAAATGCCACTCTGTCATTCTCGCTCCATTCACCACCTCCATTATAAGCTATTTAAAAAACTGTGCAGGATTTCTGGTCATGGTCTATAAAACTGCCAAATCCTAATCTTCAGCATGTTTTATTTCACTCATCAATACCATGCAACTCTTGTTCATCACTTAGCAGGAATATACAGAATACACTGGATACAGAGGTGCTGAAAGTCTGAATATCACATCTGAAGACAATAATGTGTTGGCCTCTTTGTCGGCCATGCCAAAGAAATACCAATCCACGCACACTCACACTCACACTCACACCTCGAACTTAGCTACAGTACCGTGAATGGAGACAGAGGTTGGGCAGTCAAATAGCAGTTCTGCCTGAGGTGCCGTCTGGCATAGCCTCAGCCCATGTCTGCAGGGCCGACTCTGCCAAGGCGACTGGCACTGGTCTTGCCCAATGGAGCAAGAGAAAAAGGATGTTTGGTGCCATCCTATCACCACACAGGCAGCTGCAGATAGCACACATGGCAAGTGTGTCAGAGTCCATGCCTTTAAGCACAGAGGCAGAAACAATTCCATGTTTGGGCAGTTGGGCATTTAGAGATCCTTGAAAAGAGTGAAAGACTTTGCTGAATCAATCTAAAGGGCTGGAGACACAAATCTCAACCTTCCTTGAACAGTAAACACTTAAACGTTCTTTTTAATTTTACAGGGGCTTAAAATACAGGATGGAGATGTGCCAGAAAAAAAAGAATATGTAGTAAAAGTATTTTAAAGAAAACATTACAGTTGGAATGGAAAATCTAGGACCCAAGAGAAGAGAGCTTCCTTCTTTTTATTGGTTCCCAGGCTTTCCATAGCTCTGGTTCTCCCTCTCTCTGTGTCTGTCTCTGTCTTTTTCTCTCTGGTGGAAAATACGGAGGGCTCCCTGTCCTGTGATAAAGCTGTTGCCTGTGAGATGGGAAAGAGAGATCCATCACTCTGAGGCGTTGGTTTACCTTGCCAATCCGCACCACTGAGGGCTGTAACATGTACATGCTCCATCCATGCATCATTTACCAAGCTCTTCTGTGCCCAAATAACATGGGTTTGGCTGCACGTTTCTGAAATCCTAAAGCACCCTGGCAAATCCTCTGAAAGTCTCGATATGCATGAATTCTGGAGGTTTTTTTGCGGTTTGTTTAGTTCGCTTCTGCGAAAAAAAGCTGCAACAGACTACTCTTAAGCCCCTTGACTCTCCAGTGCCAAATGATAGGGTTACAGTCTCTCTTTGTTTGTGGAAGGATAACACTTAACTTCCATCAACCTTGGGCTGCCAAGAAAAAGAAAAATGAAACACAGAGGGAGAGGAATATAGTACAGAAAGAAAATTGCAAACATGATTTCTCTATTTTTCATTTCAGTCACACTGCTTGTAAAGTGCCTGAAGGCAGAGTTGCTAGCAAGCTAGAAAACATTACCTGGCAGGTTTCCATGGGGTTCAAGGAAAATAAACATCACTGACATTCATGGGCATTGATAGAAAACCACTAAACTACAGCAGCAAAGCTCTTCAGGTATAACACCTGAACATAAAACACTGAGCTGCAGATGCAATATGTTGAAAAGGTCACACATATCAACTTCAGAAACCATATGACAACAGAAATCATTACAGAGCCATGTATTTTTGTATAGTCAAGGACAATAAAAGAGTGACCTTATGTGCTCCTTTTGAAATATGAATCCCAGAAAAAAAAAGCCTTCATAATGTATGTATGTATGTACCTCATAAAAGGACCAACAGCTGCTAAGTTGAATGAGCATGAGATACGATGGGGTCAAACAGGTTGCTGACTAGTGTACACACAAACCCAAAAGTGAATAAATAACTGAATCCTAGAAACAATGTAACCCGATCTTAACATTACAGTACCATCTGTTGCTATTGTGAACTCTGAGGGTGGCACGCTCTATGGAAGCCCTCTTGGTGACTCTCCTGACTGTGATCAATCACAGTCCACACGTGTTCATCAAAGCTCCCGACGATCCTGATCCTTGACACCTGAAATATTTGCACCAAAGTAACCACCAAGCTTCCATCGTCTTGCTAGGCTGCAAGACGACATCAAATAGCTCTTCTTTTAAGGGTGTCAGGTGAATGCATCAGGTGTAAGAGTCTGGTGGAGATCCAGGTGGTGTCTGCAGAGCAACCTGCACCTGCTGCCTGTCCTCACCCACTCATCGGGGGGACGGATTCTCAGGATGCCAGAGGGCAGCTGCTGACAGGCACTGCTTTGGATAGTCAGCTCACTTCAGTCTTCCTCCCCTGCACCCTAGGTGCCTCTAGGGTCAGCTGCTAAGGGCATGCAAAGATGTCGGTAGGGGTGGTGGAGGTCAAGGAGTTGGTATGGAGTGTGAACTGCACTCGTTCGTGGGTCGCATGCCTTCAGCAGGAGGTGAGTTTCCCGGTTTTACAATTATACCCCACGATAATCACTTTCACAATCCAAAGGCAGCTCGGTGTTCATGCTCAGGAGGTCTCTGGTGATCACGTTACATCAGCTGTGTGTGTGTGCCCTCCACAACCCCAACCATGACCCCTCCACCTCCGCCAATGCTCTCCCCTCCACCTGCCTTCCACAAAACTGCACCCTATACTAACAGATGTACTTGTACATGTAGGCCTAGCCATTTCTAGGGAGCTTTTCACAGAGAGAATTTCATTACTGCTTAGTATTTTCCAATGTAGTGTCAAAACAGAATAAATCAAACAGTGGATCAATTTGGGGAAATGGGTTAAATCTGTTTTTAAAATCTTGACTGTTCCATGGAGAAATGTTTAAAACTAATTGCTCCATTCAAAGCTTCTATAAAGAGGCCGTGGAGATACATTTTGGTTTGGTTTAAGCATTTGCACAAACAGACACATAACACCAGAGGAAAAATTCCAGGATGTTTACTCATTCTTTTGGCTAATGTGACGATATAAATCCAGGTAGTCAAGTGAGATTCTTTAGATTCGGTAGATGGAGCGGTGCAAAAGGGAGCGAGTGGTGAAGACCAAACTATTTTCAGCTCAATTGCTTATTCCCGTATCCCCGACCAGGTTACAACCAAGGGCAGCAGCGGGGGCCAGAAGTACACTGGAGGTGCTTACAGTTTACATACTCATAGAAATGTCCACACAGCATGTGTATGCACACACACGCACACACGCACACGCGCGCACACACACACACACACACACACACACACACACACACACACACACACACACACACACACACACACACACACACACACAAGGGTCTGTTAGATCTGACCTCACGTTCCAGCTGGCATGTGGTTTTGTCATGACAACCTGCTACAAATATACAACAAGCAATGTACGTGTAAATTAGATCTTACTGTGCAGCTTTCAACCAATTTCAAATGTACTGAATTTGTCAAATCATAGAGATTTTAGACTTCAGATGTAGATATTACCAGCTGCTTTAGTTTGACTCTTCCAGCTACTTCTTTGTTCTCTCTGACACACAGCTGAAGAGGTTTTAAGTGATTTTTGTGCTATTAACATCTAGCCTCTCTCTTTCAGTGTTACATCCTGCTCTCCATAGATTCTCCAAATCTCCCCACAGGGCACATAATGACAAGCAAAATGTCAGGCGGCAGAAAACAAAACCACAGCTTAAACTCTGCCAGTCAATTAACTGACGCCCAGTCTAAACACGGCCAACATATGAGAAACTTGTGCATAAGAGTTGGCCTCATTTCAAATGCTGTGAAATTTAACAGCTTTTTAGCATCAGGACTTGACAAATGTGACTTTGTTTTTTTTTTGTGTCAACAAACATAATGTAGGAAAAACTCCTAATGAACTAACACTAATAAAAAACGTAACATTAACAGTAATATTAACCCTCATGTTTAAATCCGGATTTTGAATTATATTTGAAAAACAAGAAATGAAATCTGTGATTTGTTCTGTGTACCATATATCCTCATGTGAGACTGTCTTGCCAAACCAGTTAACGGCACAGAAATACAGATCAGGCTGCACAACGCTGCCGGCGTCAGACACGAGTCCCCACTGGGTTACTACTTTTATGATTAAGACTCTTTTTTTATTACCATTGCAGAACATGCTTTTAAACAAGGCCAGCTTTATGAACAGGGAATCCCCTAATTTAACATGATTCCTCAGCCTGTCTCTCTCTTTTTATTTGCTTTCTCATGGTTTCAAGTATTTAGGAGAAACGTAAGAAAATTTATCTGAACTGAATTTGTTTTTCCCAAATGTTTTCTGAAGCTATCTGCACATATTTCTGCAATAAACATGTTTTGGTTGGTTTAGATGTGCATATATATATTTATATAGGTGCATGTGGTGGAGTTTGCAAAATATTGCCCTTGTATTTAACAGGTCACACAGATACCCAGATAATTAACCCATTAAGGGAACTGCAGGCCAGCAGACATTGCTAAACAGGTGAAAGCTGGGTGTTCAGTAACCCAAGTAGGCCCAAAACATTGTAATGACCATGTAGCATGGAACTCTGCTTTAGTTCGCAGTGTTTGTGCTTGACCTCCTTGTTCACTCCAAGTGTCGATTTCCACAACAAAAGCCAAACTGGTTGTGAGTGATTATACGGATACAGCGCTGAGAAATGTGTAGTGAAATGTAACACTGACTGAATGGGCAATTGGTTTCCTGTTTAACTTAAGACCCGACTTCAGCATCAATACATGGCTACAACTGAAGTATGCATTTACACAAAATGTCCGAGTAAACAGAGAAAGATGTTTTATTCAAATAGCCAAAAATATGTTCTTGGTTTAAGTACATTTACAAAGCTGAATACATTTTCTTTAGCTGAACGAAGGTCAACACGTTAGATATGTGTAAAATAACTGTAAATCAGAAAGAGTTTAAAACTACCAATATTTCATACTGTGGCAACGTCACTGTTCAAACTGCAACTTTTATTCATCCCTATAAATGACAGATTTGTGCATCGCCGCTTTGGGTGTGCAACTGACTTTTTGTGGCAGTTGATGGAAATTCCCATGACACGTCAGACAAGTATAATTCTGGGAAAGATCGAGAAAAGAGGCCGGAGATGTTGCCATGTCACATTAAGAGCTTAGAGGTGTCAAAAAATGTTCCACACATTCCCACAGGGACAGAGACAAGCTGAGGACCCACATCAGCCTCGGCAATAAACAAAGAGTATATTCCGAGACAGAAGCCTCTATGTTTTAAGGAATTGCATAATTCAAGCTAATTGGTCACAGTGATTAGTCACAGATAACCCGGCTCGTACAGTCTGCATAAACACTTTTATTTATAAGAGCAATGAACTTGTTCTGGACATGTTTGGAGCTGCTTCTTGGAGCCACACACACACACACACACACACACACGGTGTGAGTGTGACGATTTTGACGAGGGGCCGGAAACTGATAGCAATGCAATCAGACTGATTTCCTGGTTTCAACAAGCACTTCTAAAGAACACCTCCAGTGTGACCTTTAGTCAACTTCAAAATGATTCAATCAGAGGCGCATAAAGCTGTGAAGAAGAAGACTCTCAGATGTTGTAGAGGAGAGATGACAAAATGAACTGCGGCAGAGTGGCTGTTTTAACAGTTATTTATTCCTCTTTTCAATTCAAAGGTCCTTCTGTTTTAAATGAACAGCATTAAGGGGAACTAAGATCTGTCCTTGGAGGCACGATCCAAATTCCAGGGAATCTTGGCAACTCCTCAGGATAGATGGGACCCTTATGGATATAAAGGCCCACAATGGATGAATGGGTAAACAGAAGGGTGTGAAAGAGTGATGGTGAAAAGAGAATGTTCACTCTCAGAGAGGCACAAAGAAGGAGGTGTGTGAGTGGGAGATGGAGAGAGCCAGAGTGTTTGAGGGGAAAAAACGGGAGTGTGGGGGGGGAGTAAGAAGGGTCTGCGGGGAGTTGTTGGTGAGCGAGAGTAAAAGTTTTGTCTTCAGGCTTTTAGTGGGTGCTGTGTGTAGTGTTAACTCAATCAAAAGGTGAATTATACCTCCTGAGACACTCAGGTAACCTTTCATTATGGCCCTAATCCTTCTTAATAACAGAGCTGCAATGTCGGCAATGCCCCATTAGACAGAGAACCACTGAGAGAGGGAGAGAGGGAGACATTATTCCCCACGGGCCTGTGGAAATGTGAACACACAGCACTCACTCACACACGCTCGCAGTGACAGATGAAATCAATCACAAATTTTGACTTGAGCGAGGAAAAACGCAGCATAAGGAGACGGAGACACCGAAGGAGAGTGACTGTGTGTTTATGTGGGAGCAGCGTTTCTCTGAAGTTTCACTCTCGTCAGAGGCAGGGCCAAGACTCGTTTCTAGAAAAGCAAATTCTGACTGAAACTGTGAATGACACTGTTTGACAAGACTGTGAATGTGTGTTTTTCACCTTTAAAGAAAAAAAAATCGTATTAATATATTATAATAAGTAGTATTCTTAGTATGATAGAACAAATAGGCAAAGAAAATACTGTATAAAAACTTCAGAGGAAGTTATAAAAACTACTGTTAGTGAACAAATGGTGAAATAAATAACTTGAAAGATTTAAAATGTTTTGTTTAATGCTGAATCCTACACTAATGGTTAAAAATACTGTAACTTCTCCTCCTGGTCTTATTTCCCAGCCTAATCACGCTGAAAACTATGATCAACTTAAAGGCAGTCAACCCTCAAACGAGCAGCCTGATAACATCTAATGAAAGCAGGACTAATGTACCCTAATAAATCATCAGGCTGTCCACTGTACGTCTTCCAGCAGCAGTTTGCCTACTTTCATAAAAGCTGTGATGTTAAATAAAGATTCCTGTTAGTGGTTTCAGACTCTGTGTTGTAATAGTTGGCTGAAATAATTATTAAAAAGAGTTTAAGCAACATTAATGTAACTTTTAAGCTCTTGTTAATTTAAATGTACGCACACATTTAAATTTAAACTTTTTTTTGGGATATAAAAACACGTGTTTGAACTCGTTTGGTATTTTATTTCCCTGCATATATAAATACACTGTAATTGATTTATTAGATATTCACCTGTACCACTCCAGCCCGTTCTCATAGTTGCGGTCGAAGAAGTGCGGCTCCGCTCCCACGGCTCTGATGTCTGGATGAACCCGGAGAAACTCCAGCAGAGCCCGGGTCCCTCCTTTCTTCACCCCGATGATGAGCGCCTGGGGCAGCTTCTTGCGCCCCTCCCCGAGTGGACTGAGTTTACCTGCAAATCTTGGTGACACCTTTCTGAAAGCAACTATATCCGGAGGCGGCAGGATGAGAGGCTCCTCCGGCAGCTCGCGAACCTGCCTCTCATCCGCGAGGACCCGCGAGGAGCGCCTGGCGGCCCCGTACCCCGTCACCTCCGACCCGCGGGGCCACTCGTACACCAGTCTCTTAGTCCTCAGTGAGCTCAGGTCATCGAGAAGCGCAACAGCCCGCTCGGGGGTGGATTCGGCTGGTGAGGGCGAGGTGGAGGTGCAGCGGTCGGTGAAACAGTGCATGAGGAAGAGGAAGGTGAGGAGGGCGCACAGCATGACCGCCGCTTTCCTGAAGATGCCTCGGGATGGGGGGTCCAGTTTACTGATGCGGCTAAAAGCCATACTGGTCCCTGGATGGTCGGTGCAGGAGCCCCAGCCATGCTAGACGCACAATACTGAGCCTTGGTGCCATGAAGAAACAGAAGAATGAGTCTTCATCCACACGCTGTGCTGCGCGTAACGCTCCTGTCCACCTCATAAACTGCGAAAGGATTCCGGCTGCGCACAGGTGAGACTGAGGTAAAACCAAGCTGACCTCAAACAGAAAAAATCACAGCGGACAGGTGCTTCCACAAAGATTTCTGCGCCCAGGTGATGAAGCGTCTTCTTCCGTTTGCTGTGTGTGGGATGCCACCACGAGCCGCACGTGTATAGAGTTGTAAACTTCTCCGCATGTCAGGTTAGTTGACAGACACTGCTCCGACCAATGAGATGAGGCTACGAGCAGACAGGCGCCAATGATGTTCCAGGTGGGCGGGACGCTGATGCACTGCCCTTCGCAGCCAAACGAAATGCATTTTTTTCTTATGTTTAAAATAAAGTTGTAATTGTCTTTGAAGTGGAAGAATGTTGTAAATTAAAGACACTAAAATATACTTTCCAAAAAAATACGCAAATAATCAAATTATCAAAGTTGCAAAATACAGTCAAATATGCACATTGTATTTTATTTAAACTTCTTTTTCAGTGCATAAGAACACGTGTATGCAGTATATGAACAGAAAGACCCACTGAAGTGTACACAACGCGATACATATGTATTATTATTTAGGATACAACACATATTTAGTTTAAATACTAAAACTCACTTATACTAAGACGAACACACAGACCTTGGCTTAGTGCAGACAAACTTTGGACAGAATCTGCTGTCAGGGCCGTTTTAGAAATAGAATAATTTAGTGCTTTGTTAATTTTGTCAATATCAAACCACAACATACGACACCTCCGATCTTCTGGATTCAGAGATAATTCCTCCACCACTTAAAGCGGCTACACGTAGATCAAGCCAGGCCACCAAGGAAGATGCCCTCCACCGTGAACCTTTTTTTTTTATGACACACTGAAGAACAAAAAGTAAAATAATGATTATTTCTTTACAAGTGAACAAGAACAGAACCAAATGTTTCACATCTGCTCCTGCCTTTTGCGTATTAGCATGAGAATGTGCGGGCAGTGCTTCAATGCTGCACAGCTCACTGGTCAAGAAAGAGGATGGAGACCTCAATGCTGGGCTGTATTGCCGGTGCCAGATGTCCCCCCATGTTGTCGAAACAATACGTAGGGGGTGTCCTGCATTTAACAAATCACACCCTGTGTCTTTTCTCTGTCTCTCTAACACTGCTGAGATGCTCAGTTTCCTCAAACCAACCGTGATGACACCCAGCATTCCCTCACAGAGGTCAGATGGTTTCACACTGTTTCTGCTATAAAAAGGACGCTGGCCAAAATAATGATGCCTAAAAAGTTTTTTTCCTTTCCATAACAAATTGAACGCAGGCAAATATCTCAGCGCAGTTTATTTTCTTTTTATTTATGTATTTACACAGTAGTTGTTAGCAACCTGTTGGTCTGGACTCATATAGAAATCACAAGATACATCTGAAGGATCAGATATGATTAATGAAGGAGAGAATCAGAAACAAATTTCTTTCTCAGAAAGCACTAAGTACCACATTTAAACTTCTCTGGTTTTACTCTTTTAGTGACATAATAGCTCACTTCACTAGTTGTACTTCATCTATACTTAAATTAAAGTTATAAAAGTCGTATGTCTTCAAAACCTCTTTTCAGACAAGTACAGAAAAGTTCTTTTCATGCACAATGGGGACCTTTTAAATGCCATAATATTACACATTATTAAATATCCTCAGTGCCTCAGCGTGTAAGCAGAGCTGGAGGTTCAGATCTTTAACTCGAGCAGCAATAGCCTACTGCAAAACAACCTTACAAGTAAAAATAAAAGCACATAAATAGTCTGCTAAATTATAAAAGGTAAAGACAAGTTATGCTGTCTTTTTATTGTATTATTGAATTTTTTAGCTTAATCTTTAAGCAGTCTATCATGTTTCAGTGAGTTCAATGACTCTGCAAAGTTATTATAGTTGTAAGGTTCTAAAATAAAAACAATATCCGAATGATACAGTTTGAGAAAGGAAATAAACTTACTTTTTACCTTAAAGACATTAAATCTGTGACGAGGAGTCAGCCATTGCTTCATTTTGAGGGGACACACTGGAAGCCAAAACAGTTGGGAACCACTGATACGACCATCAGTTCAGCCTCTGAGGGAGGGACTGCTTTGTGCAATGTGCCCATTTTCAGGCGAGTTCGATGTTTGTGCAGCAACACATAGTTCCTTTAAAAAAAACAGCATTTAGTGTGTAATTACACACCCAGACATTGGTGCTTTTAGAAAAATGTGCAAACAGTCTCGAAGGCATGTAAAAACGCAATTCGGCTTTCATCTTCAGCGTTTATCCAAATTGCAGCGCTATGGTTACACTGACGCAGACCTTTTGGAATCTTGGATGCAGAGTCGAGGTTTGAAGTTTAAAGGGTGCACAAACAAAAACAGTTTATTTTCCTTTGAATATAATCTTGCATTTACTTTTGTATATTGAACACAATCTCGGACTATACCACTGTAAAGCAAGCATGCAGCAAAGCGTAACCAAATAAGGAAAAGGCTGGATTATCTGTGTCTGACTGTTGTTTCGTAGAAACGCATAAACCATACTCAGACTTGTGCATTAGCTCTTTCTCAAATGCACCATCAACAGTGAGAATATAGTCATGCACAAACTGTTTCCATTGCTAAGCCAGCCAAGTAGTTAGACTGTGTGTCTCAGCCATGCACATAATCTCTAGACAGGTTTACGAACTGAGGTTTGGGAGCTGTCAGTATAGAGGAGACATGTTTACTGCCAATATAATGGATTTACATTTCTCAACCTGAAATCCGTGGTGATTAAGATCTACACTTTTGTTTTTCGGGGCCAATATTCTTCCGCATCTTTGGATAACAAACCAATTTTAATGGCGTATAAATATAACAAGTTGTTAAAATGTATGTAAGATACTAAATGTTGTCAAAAAAAAAGCTTTATTGTGTGCTTATAATTTATGAACTGTTTCGTGCCTGACTTGCAGTCAGCATCACAAATGTGCATGTATACGTAACTCAGGGATCTCATTACCTCCAGAAGTTTGTTTCCTAAAACCAACTAAATCTGAGTAAAATGTAAATGTCTTTGCTCAGTTAAAAGCTCAATAAGGTGTGTTACAACTTCAGAAAAGTAAAAAGCCTTTATAATACATGCCACCCACATGGCTGTTGCATCATTCAAAACATTTAAAAAAATATATAATTTAAACAGAAAAAGTAAAATATCCTCCTTAGTGCACCAGCTGTTTGTGATATTACACAACACAAACATTTCAAACATTGTTTTGCATAGGTATATCGTGTGTGAGCAATGACTCAGTGTGTTACCGACACAGGGTGTGTTTTTTTCTTTTCTTTCAGTGCAAGAGGAAATGTACTCGTTCTATATACACAGCTGTTGGCCATTCATCGCAGTTGGTTTCTTCTGCCTCATTGGCAGGCCATGCGCTGAACAGGAAGGGTTTCTATTGAGCACGGAAACCCAAATAAATTCTGCTCTTAATCAGATTAATGTTCATCTGTAGTGGGCTGATCCTTGACGTTGTCTCAAAATGTCAATTTGAATAAAGCACAAAAGCAATTACTCAATTAGTCAGTTCTTTATCTTCTGAGGTTTTGTTTGCTAATGTTTGACACAAGCAGAGAGGGAGGGCATCACACATAACTGTTGTTCAGATTCTTTGTTTTAGTACACTACAAATATAAACCTACAATAAATATCAGAGTTTATACAGAACACATTTTGGTTATGCTTCAGGACAAAACTAGAATTTATTTATGACTACATGGATACATAAATTCAGCCCATAAATTCTGTGTAGACTGAGCAACAGGACGCCAAACCGTGTGCAGTACTGAAATGAGTCACTCTGCAGCTCGTGTGTAGTGTGTTACATCTTCTGTCACATTCCTTCCTCCAAGAGGCAGCAGGATGCAGCTGATTATAAGAGAGCGAGGGGTTGGGGACAGAAACGCCGCTCATGTTAGGAGGTTATGTGACTGTATGTGTATCTCTGCAGCCCAGTAATCAGGTTTAAACACAAGCTGGTGTGGGTACAAAAAGGTTAATGACACATACGGCTGGATGTGTTTTATCACAGAACGACTGTCCAAATTCATCTCCAAATGCACTTGGCGCAAGGAAGAAAATGTGTGGAATGAAAAGCATTATAATGTGGAAACAACCTTTTAATAGTCTGCTCAGGATTTTTTAGCAGGGAACTAAAATCTCGATTATTTTAATATGAGATATATTAAAATACATAAAACACCAGTATGTCAGTATTTATCTATCTATCTGGCTATGCAACTCAGCAAACAGCCTTATAGCACTTTGTATACAATATTTTCATCCAGAAGCCCTCAGTGACCTTTATAACCAGGAGGCAGGAGGAGATGATAGCATCATTACATAAAGGGACACAAAGTCCAGGAACAAATGTACACACGTGTGACCTTTTTACCCTGCTACACGCCTGGGACAAGGCCAAAATGTGGAGATGGTGTTGGGTGATATGACATTGATATTGGCGTCCAAATGACCACTGCAGATGGTACGTCACGTATGAGCCCATTAGAGTCCCACTGGAGAGCAGCGTGCTGTGTTCATTAAAATGCAATATGTGGAGGTCTGATGTGCCATTTCCTGCAGATAAATATCGGCTCATACATCCAAAGAAGACAGCCAGGCTGTGGGTTGTTTTAGCCGCCAGAGTGCATCGCAATCTTAAAGCACAGATCCTCCAACTGCGAGTTCAAATTAACCTCGTTGCTAACCAAGCCTGAAATTGTGTGGGATTGAGGGTTGGGGCCTGTTGTCTGGCCAGGATATCTTCATGCTGTTTGCTGTTGTAATGAGATGATGGAGCCCAAGCACAATCGATTAAAGCAATCATTTGTTGATTCAGGTGTTTTTCTGCCTGGTTGCAATAACGGTATGACGTTTCTGTGGTGCTTGTGTTGCTGAATATCCTTGGCCTGATGTAGTACAGAACATACAGAGCAGCTACAGTCTTTATTTTGGCAAACGACCATGTTTCATGTCAAATAACTCAGAAAATACAGTATCACAGACCATATGGAAATTATATTAGCTATAGCACTAAATATATGATCTTGTGGTTTTAAGGCATGTTGCACAACCACACCTGTCCTGTCCTGGGCGTCTTTGATGATTTCATAGCACTCAGGCTGATTTAAATCAACTTCTCAAAAGTGCGACGTTTCACAGTTAGTAAAAGTGAAAGTGATATAAGTCCTCGGCATGACGAGGTTGACTCTGTGTGGTCTTCAGCCTATAGTGAGGCACAAGTCAGTCCTATAGTGATGGACATGTGAGAACTGGAAAACTGTCTAAGACAAACAAGGCCCTCAGTTTATGCAATTATTGTGCATACTTAGAATAATTTCTAGTGAAAGCAAAACCACGGATGACGGGTGTAGCTTCTGTCTGGATCGGCAAAACCTGGCAGTGTGCAGCATGACGCATGGAGAGAATCTGTTTTTGGTGATCCTAGCCCACCCTCTCCTCCATTAATGAACTCCCAAAAGAGTATATGAGCTGAGATGCAGCGATAGACTGTGGTGCTGGACATGGCGGATATTGCCTTACCTCTGGAGAGGGCTCCATTGCTAATGACAAATGGATGGTTGAAGTGACTGGAAAAAGATGGATCACCTTCCATTTTTCCCCACAGACATTCTATCTTTTCCTGGACCGTCTGTGATGTGTGCCGTGATATTAACTCAAACCTTTTTATGACTGTCAGATGTAAGATGGTTTTTGATCTGAGGTGCACCAAGGCTAGAAATGACACACTCTGAAAACACCCGACTTTGGCCATCCCAAAGAGGTCATGAGAACTGGGGTGATTGGCAGCAAGAGTGTGTTTGGGTTTAAGATAACTTCTTAAGGTATTATGTTGCATCTGATGTTGCCCTCCGTGCTCCCCAAGGGGCATGAGGCAGACTAATAAACTAAGCAATTTGTTAGCAGGGCTGATTAGTGCAAGCAACAGGTAAGAAAGTGAAGCCCTGAGACAAAATCTATTATCATTTTTTATGCTAATGATTAAAACAATAACTCAAGGCAACTAAATCTTCAATATATTACATTAGATCTGATTATATTTTTTTTATATGTCTAAATATTTCATTCAACTCTCATTTTACATTCAATACTGAACCAGGCTAATGAGAAGGAAATAATGTTCTGTGGTCATTTTTCTTTGTCAAGTGGACAATAAACGTACTATCTCTTGTTGCTGATAAGGCTGTTTTTTTTTAATCCTTCACGTGTAGGTGCGGATGTGTAGCTTCTCACCCTGCACTGGCAATCTTTACATCAGAAAAAAATTCCATTTTGTCAAGTGAAAAATATGTAATGAACGCTATTTGTTAATGTTAGCATCTGGCCCAGTGGTAACTCTTTAAATAACCAGAGTTTCTTTTTTTCCCCGGACAACTCATAGGTCAAATTAAATTTCTGGAGTGTGAACGACGATTGGTTAGCTGCACTCCAAAGCGTCAAAAAAGCAGCGTCTTTTTCTAAGCTCTTTGCCGTCACTGTTTCAAAAATTATTGTTGTTGTCTGTCAGAGTACTAGTAAGGTATTGCTATTCTGAGTGGATTCTAACAGATCAGACATTCAGTTACTTTAGGTTGAAATCTCTGTAATTGCTCCCTTTTAAGTAGACATTATTTCACCATGGGGAGTACTGATTCACCTAAAAACAGGTTTGAGGTAAAGGTTATATACAGTATTTTAAGCATAGTGCCAATTAGCTTCCTCTGACTTTAGCTGCATGTAGGAACAAGTCACACAGGAAGCCACAGTGTTATCATTCAACCTTTATTATTCCACTTTGCTGCAAACAACACTCAGTGACTTTATCTGTTGACAGTTTCACAAGAAGAAACAGAAATAAATCTTTGAATTTCGCTGAGTGAGTAGAGGTCAACTCATATGAATCCTGGTATCCGTATGGGTCTGTTAGAGGCAGTACTCCATAGATATATGAGTACAGCCCAAAATCCTGTGTCTACATGGACTGTCTGCAGGCCTAGCTTGTTTAAGACATTGAAAGTATGTAGTGTCACACCTTCAAACTGTTCTGTTTTATTTTGTTCACTTTTTGATATTGTAGCGACCATGTTTTGTTGCGCACGTGTGCCAGCGTCCATCAAAGCAAACAAGCTCTGAAATCCAGCCACCCATTTAGGGGAAGGGTCAGAGGTCGGTGGACAGATACTGTGCTTCCACATTGCATTCATTAACAAGTTGCTTGTAGCGGAAAAAAGAGACAGCAGCGGTTAGTAAAAGCTGACAGCATGTTTTCTTGTTTCTGCTAATGCCATCAATGTTTGACAGTGTCTGTGGTCTGTTAAAGTAAACTTAGTCTGTGTTTGAGCCTTCTTTTTTTCTTTTTGGGGCTGTGAAAGTGCATCTTAAAAGTCCATCTTTACAACAAAGTCACTTAAAGTTAATCACTGCAGAGTAACTAAAGCCACTAAAGCCGTAAATGTTGCTCGGCTGAATCATAACTACCCCAGGCCCTTGTAGTCAGGTGGATCCCTCACTCGGTGAAACTGCTAAAGCTATTAAGGGATGGGAGTCCCTGTGCTGCAGAACATTAACTGAGATCCATCAGCACCACTGAGCATGCAGACAAATAGTGTACACACAGACAGACACATATATACAGCCTCGTATGCTGGGAAACTGACACACACAGACGTATTTATACACAGTTACACACATGGAGACACCCACACATGCTGTTCGCAGAGCTGAGACAGATGTGACTGTTCTGACAATCGAAACTGAGCCACATCTGGGCTAACGGTTAGGTATGTGGATGTTTCCCGGGAGTGTTCCCCTCCAGTACCTCAAATGCATCACTCTCTCCACCCACACGGGCTAAAGACGCTGTGTGATGGTGCCATGCCCTGATCAGTTTTCTTTCAATTCTCAACCTGGTCAAAAGCCCCGCATTCCTTACACACACCTTAACGCGAAGCTTGGCATCCAAACTGACTGAAGAGGAGAGATAACTTTCTAGTCTGATGAGCTGCCAAAGGAGGGGCAAATGAGAATAAAAGATGGTGTCACAGCACAACCTTTCATATCGCTTTTACCACTCACAGGATGACAGAGAGTAATAAAACTTCAGTTTGGCCAAGTTTGCGTCAGCTCCCCTTCAGTTGTAATGAGGATGGGGAATGCAGATGGATGGGAGGAATCAGTCTGACTGCTGTGGTAATTACTGGTTTGATTTATATTTAGTTACTATGATATCTAGAAACAAGGAGTGAAATAAATGTCAAGGATGTTTTGAATCTGTCTTTGTAAATTGGGGTTTTCAGGCTTTTCAGATGAGCATTATCATACCAGCAGGGACTATAGGAAAGCAAGTCGTGAGTCGTCTGCCTTGCTCTTTTTTAATTGATACCCTAGAACTGTGAGGAAGGAAAGTCTATTTTACACAGAGAGAGAAAAAAAGCTATCATTTAATGGGAAAGAAATCCAGGGTTACTGGGCTTCCAGCTGATACAACTGCACTTTACATCCCCTCTGCCTTCCTACCGCACTGTCAGCACAACCTCATTTCGATGCACAGATAGGAGAGATACGGTCAACACCTCTGCCACCACAATTTGACACAACTAATTTAGAACTAGTCTTTTATGGAAGCCTGGAATACATTACCTTGCCAGAACGTAATAATAATGGAGACACATCAATCAAACAGGCCCCGTGCATACATTGTGTAATAAAGCTTATCTCTACGTGATACAGTCTGTCTGACTCAGCCTGCGAGCCAGAACAAAACTATATGCGAGCTCTGCCATCAGGCGCTGGTTAACACCGCATAAATATGCAGTTTAAGAGTCAATGACATTTTAATAAGGTAAAGCTGACAGCTTACAGCTCGCACACAAACACCCGGTTGTTTCCAGAGTCCCCGAATCAAAAATCAGACAAGCTAGGAGTCCATGTCTACACAGTCATGCTGTGAGAAAGAATGTTGTTTCTTTGAATATGTATACCCCTCTCAGCTGTCATTGCACACCCCTCCAAATTTTCAGACATTGCTGTGTCCCCTGCACTCCATCCGGTCAAATGTTTCTATAATTTTTTCCAGGCGTTAACTGGATTCAGCTGCTTGCAAATGGCTTTGGCTCTCATCTCCACTTTCCATATTATTTAGAAGGGGCCTTTTGTTGATCTATAGTCCGGAGCTTGTTTTGCTGACTGTTCTCACTAGCACCTCTCAAAGTCCTCATTGTGTTCAACATAGAGGTAACGTGATGTCATGACTCCCAAACACCTGGGAAATCTTGGACTTTCTGTCACAGTCTGTTTGGATGAGGCTTTTCACAGGAGACTTGCATGCCTGCTGCATTTGGGACAGCTTACTGTTTGTTAGTCATGATTAATGGCGTCGCTGGGTGGGCATATGGCTCTTAGCAGCAGACGTCACAGTAAAACTGACATTAGTCTCCTAATACCACCTATTCAGAATGGTTAGACTCTTGCAGAACTACTTGTGTATTTATCTCATAAAGTATAGTATAGTGTGATCTAGAGTCTATAGGACTTTGTTGTTTCATGCCACGGCTTCCACCCCACTTTGTCAGTCAAAAGTAATATCAGCTGTCACTGCGTCACAGTTGCAGACAGCCACCCGCCCCGCAGCAGAGGTCAACAGACAGGACTACAACGGTTCCAAACGGGCTGGAAAAACATCAGCTTCACAAACACAAACACACGCATGTTTCCATCCTTTAAGCGGCACCGATTAGGACTCTTTACTCTTTAGGGCCGTTTGTATTAACTGGGATCTCACTGCAGTTGGTGGTATTCCTCTTTTAGTCCTCCTGTCTTTGGAAAGAATGCCTTCCAGCGTCATGTACTAATCCAAAGACTACAACGCACACGCTGTGGACTTTATTATTGATTTAGATCCTCACTAGATTCAGTTTTGGAGGGCACTAATCACATTTCAAGTAGCCTTTATTTACCCAATGGCACCTAATGCATCCTATCACCCCTTTACACCCAGCCTACAAAAGAACGTGGAGATGGATACAGGCAGACTCAGGGCTAATGGGGATGATCCTCTGAATGTGGACTGTCGCTCATTGTCACTAAGGTTTGGGCATTCTTGGCGTTAGAAAGCTCAGTGTGACAACATGGCTAAATGGAGTCCAAATATTTGTAATCCTGCTTCCTGCCTTTGTAACGATTGAACCCAACGAGAGCTCAGGGTAATGTCAACGTGATAGATTTCAGCTGCTTCTTGAGGCATCCGGTACCAAGCAGTGACAATACAGCTAAATCCGAAGCAATATATGTGTTTCATTCTACTTAGTGCAGCTTTAAGGCAACGAGGGAACAGTGTGAGACAGTCACAACTAAAACATTGTTACTGACAGACTTTGAACTCGTTTTCTGTCCTACACACTTTAAATGCAGGGTTGCTGATATCTCATTAGGTGACAGGCAGTCCGGTGATAAGCTGCAGTCAGACAGGATGAATCCCTGTCTCGCCTGCAGACCTCAGACACCACACCCCACATAGACACATGCACAAACACACAGATGCAAATATGAACCTTTGCGCACACATACAAGGACACACAACATTTTACAGTTTTACCACATTGTCTTTGCCGCATTATGATATTTTAGGATTGTCATGCATCATTCTCAGATGAACATAAAGAGTGCTGACGATGCGGCATAAGATCCAATCACAGGATACTACTCTACTGTAAGATTGTACTATTTATAATATTTACTACACTGCTGTTGAAGAGGGTGAACTATAAAGCTACTCTAACTAAACATTGCAGTTTGAAGGGGCATAACTTACGTGATGCTCTTTCGCTTTCATTATAACTTGTTCTGACACTTTGTTCACTCATAGACACAAAATGTTCTATATTCTGCCACACATACAGTAACTGTGTTCTGATAAATGATCTTCTTTTAAAGACGAGTGGTGTGGTTCAGTGGATGGCAATGTGAGTTTGTTTTTCCAGCACTTTCCAGGCTTAAATATCTCAGCAACTATTAGATGTATTACTGTAAAATTTACACTAGTGCAGACATTCATGGTACACACAGGACAAATTCTACTACATCTGGTGATACCCTGACTTTTCCCGCAGCAGTAAGCTGGATGACTAGTGTGGGACAAAGACTTTCCAGGTTCTCCATAAAGCAGCAAAGTCTAGGTTTAAGCAGTTGTTGAAGAGGTACACAGATGTAATACTTGCAAGTAGAAGTACGATTTCATAATCTTTACTCAAATTTAAGTACAAGTTCAAAAATGAAAATGTAGAAGTAACTGTTTTTTTTATTGAACAGCAGTACAATATGCAGGTCAAGGTCTTTCATAGGTGAAAAATAAAACATCTCTGCTGCCTAGTGACCTGATGTGTGATGTGATTTTAATCACTGTAATGTTAATCAATCACGATGCGTCATCATTTGTGTTTTGTTCTTTTTTTTTGTATTATCAATCTACAACTGTAAGAAATAAGGTGTAACTAAAGTTATTAGAAATGTAGTTGTTAAAAAGTACAATATTTAAAAGTAATATAAATACAGTAGAAATACCCAAGTACATTACAAGTATCTCAGTTTTGTACAGTTCTTGCCAGAGTGTATTTACTTTTACTGTGCTGTACCATACTATAGCTGTTTGACATACATATTACATAAAAATAAACACTGTGCATTTAAAGAGATTGGAGGTAGGTGTGTGTGTGTCTGTACAATATAATAAGTTAAAGGATATTACAACGTGGGTTCTGAATGACGATAACATTGTCACTGAGATTTGGAAAACTGGAACATTGCTACAATAAGTCCCACACACAGATTATCTGCACTTCACTTTATCTGAAGGAAAAATGGAAAGTAAGCTAAAAGGACAATTAGTGCCAGTAATTATCCCTGATTGTGCTGGAAAACCGTGTGTGCACAGCTACGGTAAGTATGGTAGGTCAGGTCCACTTCAGCTAAGTAAAGTCAGTGGAACAGATACTTCCTACACAACAGAGAGACTGAATGATACTTTTATAATTAGAATTACATTTTTTATTGTGTTCAAATACATTTACTAAGCTGTTTTTTAAAATGTATTTTCAGTCTTCGAACAGCTTGTATTGCTTGACACATCTGACTTCCTCCTAGTGACTTGCAAACAGAAATGTTAACTAAAACTACATCCAGGTAACTGTAATTATGCTTTAACTAACATATTAAACATTCTCACGATTGAAACCTTATTGTAATAAAAGAAATATGCAAACCAAATCATGGTGGTGTGCAAACTTCCAATCTTTAAACAGTAGTTAATAGATAAATGAATTCAAGCACCATGTTTCTTCTACTATGGCAAAACAGTGGTGGGGGAGAAACATCTTCCAAAGCATTTTAGTGCACATTTGTGAACACAATGTATATGTATTCTTTTTTATTATTTTATTATTTATATTACCCCTAAATCAATCTTTATTGCTTGCGTGAGTGTGAAGTGGTGCAGACAGATGGAACATCTCCAAATGCTGCAATATGGCAACTTCTAGAGATGTCAGTTCTCCCTAAACAAACCTGAAGTCTTTCCACTGGGGCTGCCTCGTGTCATGCACAGCTCTAACTCGTCAAAGACAAGCAAAAAAAGCTCTCTTCTCGTCATTTATCCTATCCTCTGCTCCCCTCTTCTCTCGAGAACCTAATTGCAAGACACATATTAGGTCCTAACTTTGACCCAGACACGTATTTCGTGGCCAAACCAACTAATCCCATGCAGAGAGTACCTGCTTTGCTAAGAGTACCTGCTTTGCTAAGAGTACCTGCTTTGCTAACCCTTGATCTGTTGAGGTTGAGACACTCACTTGTACAATTACATTCATGATTTTATAAGAGGGCACCTACATGCTCTTTTAAAACCACTGGAACCTTGAGCTTTTTTTATTACAATGTGGGGCTTGTTTCTCAGGCAGCACCCTAAAGAATTAAGGATTAGACACAAGGGGAGAAAATTGAGTTGGCCAGTTTCATTAATTTACAACCAGTTTGGCTTGTTACGCAGTTTAATTCTAACTTCTGGCCCTTGAGAAGAGTAAAAACTCACCACAACCACTGCTAGGATTTCAGCCACGCTGTTTGAGGTTAACGATTTTTGGCAACGAGAACAGTTTTGACAGTGAAATTAAGTTATTAGGCACAGCCTGAATGGAAGTGCGCATTGTGCTGCAGAACAGTTTACATTACTTCTTGGTCTACTCAAAAATCATTTTGAGGTTTGAGGTTTAGCATTTTTTGCTGATGTGAATAGTGTAGCATTTCAAAATATGTTGTTAGCATATAATCTTAAATACATAACAGTACTGTATGTGTTGCAGTAGGTTTTAAATTGTTCCGGCAGACCATATGGATTGCTGCTATACACACCTCCATGTCTTTGTGTTTTTCTGCAGAAGCAAGCAGCAACAGTTTCAGACCTCTGGTTAGGAGCCCCATGGGAACACTGAGCTGTAATGGACAGAAAACTGATGAAACCTCCATTTCCTGACAGCCCAGTGTTTAGGCATATGTTGTGCGTGGGGGTTGGGTGTGAGTATGTGCGGCAAGTGTATGGATAACTGCTCACCAGGGTCTTATAGTCAGTCTTGGAAGGGCTCATTCTAATAACAGTCCTCTCTATCCTCTCTGCTCACCATTTGAAGCCACCCCTACTTAACTGGTCACATTGGCAGAGATAATAAAAAAAAAAAAGCTGAGAAGATCCAAAGGACCAATTTCATTTCAAAACTCAATCCGCTAGTGCGTGGGATTTGCATAGTTAATTAGAGGCTGTCTTACCCTTTTTTCCCCCTCCTCTCGTCCTCCTCTGAGCTTGCCTTTGTACTGACAGCAAAGACAGGCTAAGCCCCACGCAAAGACCTCTGAACCGGGCTTATCTGACTAAATGAAACATCATGTCTCTAATGTAAACTATTTTGTAGCACATCATCGACCGTCAGTGTTAACTCGTGATGCCTTAAAGTGCAGAGACCTAACCCCATATGGCTGGCCTACTTTTAGTTTTACAAAGCAGGGTTATTGTCCTTCGTGGCTTTATATACTTGAGTTTTCTTAGTGTGTTGAATGGTGTAAAGCTTAGTGGTACACAGTAGATTAGACTATTTTCATCTTCTGGCAACAAAGGGTGATCAGTAGACAACAGAGATGGGTGTTGCATAGATTTTCCAGTCTTTCCTGTCCCTCAGAGAGTAATATTTGTGATTTTCCAAGCTTGTAGTGACCATCCTTCCTCTCTGTTGCATCTGTCATTCTTCTTTTTTTCTCTTTCTTTGTCTTACTGTCTCAATCCCTCATTCTGTTTCCTGCTCCTCCCCCTTTCCTCTCTTATCTCAGAGACGTTATAGATTAGAGATGGGTATTAAAACACAACCAGTCACGAGGGTTAGCCGAGTGCACGCACACAATCAGCATAAGCGGTGAACTACCTTGTCTGTTACGTGCAGACGGAAACGGAAAGTCGTGGAGAAGGGTGGGGAGAAAGCCGCAGTACTATGCAACTATAAGTAATACTGAAAAGCCAAATGGGTATCCCTCCATATAAGGCATTTTTTTCTCCAAAGCTTTACACCTAATTACCCCTAAGTGCTCTTTGGAACGGAAGTGAAGCAGGGGTCTCGTAATCATAATAGAAATAATAACAGTGTGATGCATATGTAAATGATCAGAGGGAAGAATGATATTTTGTATTGCATAGAAATGTATAATGAGGGTTCAGGAGTTCAGCAGGGGCATTAGATGAAATAAAAATGTCAGTGTGCGTATACTGCGACTACCATTCTGTGTGAACAATGACTTTCCTATTGATTTTCAATATCGTATTCTTGTCTAATGACATGTTAATGATTATAGGATTAGATGGATAAATACTTTAATATATTTCCCCACTTTAACAGATATCAAACACCAATTTCAAAGAACAGTGTGACTGCTTTGAGAGTCCCCATCATGGCAATTACCCACCATGAATGTAAGCAATAGCTGCTTTAAGGTACTTTTTAAGTCTTTTTCGTGCAGGTTTGTTGTCTCCATGTCCGCCCCCCTTCTCTTTCCCCCATTCATTTTCATTGTTGACCTCTCCAATGCCTGAACTCCCTTTGAATCTCTTGTGGCACTGAGAGACTTTACACTGTGTGTTTTCTTAATCATGTGCAAATTAGCCTCTCAGCGCCGATAAAATTGTCAAATCCCTTTGGTTTCTATTGCCCCGTCCAGCCACTTCCAGTGCTTGAGTGAGCGCCGCTGGAAAACTGCCTCACCATGGTCATTTATTTTCACTAGGCGAGGGAAAAATATGCACTGTTTGTGTTTGTTGATGTGTTAAACGCCCACAATGTTTGGGTTGTAAACCCTCTTCGCGAGCCTGTTAATTCCAACTTCAACACTGGTTCTTGTAGCCGACTTCGCATCTGCTCTTGCCCCATGTGCCTGCATCCTGCGGCTGAGTTTGAACAGTGACTGCATGTTGCCGTGCTCCTTTTGGCGTGGGCCTCCCCTTTCCTCTGTCTCACACATCAGAACTGCCGGTTGTGTCATGGCAAAGCAGATCAGCTGAAATAAATCACAGCTGGTTTTAATCTGAGTGAAGCAGTGCAGACCAGGTCATAAACGATGGGCCAAACTCAGTTCAACGTCCTCCTCTCCTCTCCCTTCTTTTCAATCTGTCTCCATTCTTTTGCCTGCTCACTCTCTTTTAACAAGCCCTTTATCTTCCCCACTTTCCCACTAACAATTTGCCTCCTCCTGCTCTACTATCTTACTTTCTCTCACTCACTATCTGTCCGTGTCCTTGACTGCTAGGTTCCTCCTGTAAACAAACTGGGGGGATCACATTTTGGCATTCCTGAAACAACTCTGGATTTGATTTTACAATCCAATTAAAGCAGAGTAGTAAATCAGCAGGACCAAGGAACTGTTCTTTTTTTTTTCAGCCTGCACCAAAATTTAGGACCCTCTTGATCCACAGACAAATACATGCCAGTCCAGAGTACAGGAGATGTCTGATGAGCCTGTTTACAGAGCAAAAGCGTCGCTGTGGGTGTTCTATCTATGTGAGGAATGCTTAACACACACATGCATGAACACACAGACTCACTTACAATCTCAGTCACACCATCATTCATTCCCACCGTAGCATCTCTCTCTTCCTCTTTCTATATTTACAGCTTTCTCACACATGCACAACAGGCACACGACACCAGCAGATCTCACTAGATATATGGCAAACCTGCACCAAAATGGAGACAATTTGATTCATCAGAAAAAATCAATAGTGGAATATTCTCAACTCTACCAGTGTCCCATTAATCTGCTGGTAGATTAAAATGTCACACAGAGTAGAGGACGGGAGCCATGGCAGAGTTGTTTTTCATGCAGCTCTGTGGCTCAGACAGTAATTGCATGTGTTAATCAATCAAAAGGATGTGCACGATTGTCAGATTCTATTATGCAGACAACAGGTTATGACAGCCTGTCAACTTTAATGGAGAAATGTGTGTTAATGACTTATCAATAACTGACGGTGGTTGGTCTCATGTGCACTGATTTGAACAAAAGATAATTCCAATTCTAGGGTTATTTACATTTCACTAAAAAAGATTTAAAAGACACAAGTAGCCAGAAACAAGACAAGCAGCATTTCTACTGATTGACTTATCTTCTGGCTCATTGTTAAACATCTGGCAAAGTGAGATACTTGCTGAATCCATTTGAAAACTGTTTGCACTGAAGTCTGATTGAAAAGCTCAGCGTGCAGGAAAAACATCAGGGGAAATTCTCAAAGTTGATTTAGATGAGCTGAATAAACAAATGCAATTCTGTTCATTTATTCGGTAGCTTTCTTTCTGAAGTACGAAAACCCAGTCAGTGCACAATCAAAGTTAATATGTCAAACAGAAATGCTCAAATGCAGGCAACATTTTTGGTTTATGCTGTTTGCTTGGTGCTATTAAGTGATAAATGTAGCAACCACCTTAGAAAGACTGGGTGACAAAATCAATTTGGCCCCAACAGACAAGTCAGACTGATGAAGTTCCATATTACTGCCACTGCCTCACAAAGGAACCATTATACTGTGGCGAGATGTCGTTCATCCCAAGAGCTGCTTTACGTGAAGGCTCCAATCTTCTTTATTAACTCTGTGGAACTCCTGCTGCAGAGTTGGAGGAGTAACAGAGACAGGCATGAGACTAATCAGACTCCAGCTCCTCTGCTATAGTGCCAAACAACTGCCACAGAACTTTGACAAATAAAGGACGCAGCCTCCAAAAGTTCTCAGGCGGAATTTGTGCTGTATCTATGTTATTGCTTTGTTTGGGTCGAACAGCAGAAGGAAAAACTGGAGATGGCAATTAGCATAACAGAATAAGCACAAACTGTATGATCTGCCGTGCATCATGCGTTTGGTACTGCTGAAAATGACCTCAAATACTAAATGATGTGTCCCACTACATGGTGTAGGTGTGGCATGTTAAGAAAGTAATTCCCTGCCAAGGTCAGTTTTATGGGGTCATTATGTCATACTTTTCAGTTTGCCACAGTGCCTTTAGCATTAGCTGTAGCTGACACTCCTCCTCAGTACACACTTTGGATAAGACAGAGAGGGAGTGGAGTGGATAATACAACTGGGGGCAAAAGGCAAGAGGTGCCAGAGACTGTCATGATTATACAGGTATCTCAACAATGTGGTGCTTTGTCTCTGGTGAAGGAGACCGATATGATTGTGAAGTCAAAATAAGGTCACCTTTTTGAAAAAATTATGAATATCACTCAAAAACTGTCAGTATAGAGGGTGTCACTCTGGACTGTGGAATCCTTCGAATACGCTAGTCCATAAAGGATATTCTGTATGCTTTGCAAATCCAACAGTGCTGGCAAACACCTGTAAGACATCAATCTGTCATGTGTTTGATATGTTTTTTCAGCTGTGGCTTCCAGAATATTTCCCCAAAGTAAACTTCAGGTGGAGAGGAAGCCCACCTGGGAGAGTAAGAGGGCAACTTTTTACAATGAACACATGACTTCTGTAAGGTCTGTTTGTAAGTACAGGACCCACGGAGAGGCTGGACACAAGCAGGGAAGATTGATCATATTTATCAGGTTCAAGAATAGAGGGGGGTGGAGTGTGGAGTCAAGGTGTAAGACAATATCCAGGCAGCAAAACGTCTCTTTTCACCAGTGGACAAAGACAAAATCCTTAATCCAAATTTTAATATCCAGTTCAAATCCAACACCATTGCAGCTGTAGAGACGTGAACACCAATGTTTGTTGAATTAATGTTTTGCTGGAGATGATGAGAAACTGTATGTTTGCTCTCTCAAGATTTCTAAAGGTTGCATCATGGTTGCTGTTATAAAAATTGCATTGAAGTGCGTTTTATCGTCATATTTCTCTTTCCTGCTGCCTTTGATAAAAAATTTACCAATCTACTGGAAGAGACAGTTGTGAGATCAGAACTCGACATAACTGGATAAAATAAATGCAAAGAACAGCTCATCTCAGTGAAGCCACATTAACACTGGAGAGTAAGTAAACTCTGTCCATGCTAGATGTGTAGCTCTTTGGGTTGCAATGAAGTATCTCAGTAACTACTGAAGAGGAGGTTGAAGTGGATTCAACCTGAATGCTAAATGAGAAAGAGGGAATGACGAGGAATACTGTAAATAAGTCAAAGCGTGGTGGTATTGGGTTGATCATAAAAACATATGGCGACATCTCGCTCGATGCTGTCTCCAGCTGTACCTGCAGAGTGGTGGTGGGAGCATATGGAGGTGATGACTCATGATACAGTGAGTGTAGTAACTTGGTGATTTGGGCAAATATTGCATTAAAATCTGCTTCTGTGACACTGTAAAAATTAAATCTTTGTATGGGTTCAGTGTAGGGCTTGATGTGGCGAATAAGGGGAGGTGAAGGGGTTTCCCGGGATTCATCACACACACGGTGCTCTCAAAGACACTTACACATGCATACTCTCTCCCACATTCCCTCCTCATCTTTTAACATGTGTGTGCAGAGACTGGGAGAGTAAACTGCAGAAATGACTTAAGAGAAATAAGCAAGTCCTTAAAAAAGTGGATTTAAAAAGAAGATTTGAAAAATAGATACGCATCTGGCTAACTTAACTTCCTTAGAGACATATGCTACTGCTCAATGATTGTCTAAAAAGGGGAAGCCAGGGCGTTTTGTAAAAGCAAATGAAGAGGACCCATGGGAGATATCTGGGCAGGAGTAAGAAAAGGGCAACTTGAATGATAGACGCCGTCTGGGATGAAGCTGCAGCAGAATGTCGTTAAAGTTGGTTTGAAAATGTGCCATTAGGTAGTTACTGTATATTACACTTAGCACCTTAGAAAAATCTAAGCCCTGTATAAGCAGCACTTAAATCCCCTCTTTATACTGCTTTTAATCCTTGCTTAGTTTGTGCCAGTGGAGATTTAGGTGAACAAGTTATTTGTTTGTGTACAGTAACATGGGATTACTGTGAGTGTGAAACTACTCAGCCCACAGGATTACAAAGTTTGCTTATTCCTTAAATCACTGAGAAAAGCAACACCAGACATTGATTCTGTTTTTTAATGAACCTAAGACCCAGACATCTATTGTTTAGTGCACTAAAATGAGCAGATGAGGGAATAAAACATTATTCCTTTAATTATACCTTATCTATTTTTGTCCAGATATTTCTCCTGTCAAAATACTGACATAGCAAAGGTTTGTTTAAAGGAAGTAGCTGTTTTTGATCTCCTACTATTTATTCTGAAAAGATATATTCCTGTGCTCTGTCACAGCAACCAGGCTGGGTTTTTTTAAGTACTGTAGAAGTCTCCAGTGGGACTGCTCTCGGTCCAAAGTCGTACAGTAGAGTCACTTCTACCACAGCATGAAAAAGAGAAGGAATGTGAAGGAATAGGAAAGAAAAAAATAACACAGGCTGTTCCAAAATAAAAATGTGCTTCAGAATGTCAAATATTACTCTAAGGCATCTGATGCAATGCCTCGATCAGGAACAGCAGCAAAATGGTGTTATCTAAACAGTGGTCCTGTGGGATTATGCCCAGTCATTACTAATCCTCCACAGACAGGAGGGAGAGGAAAAAATGATGTTACTCTCTGACTTGAACACTCATTTCAACTCCAAATCATTTGAAGCTGAGCACGACTAAGACAAGCCAGTCTGTCAGTCAGTTCACTTCACATTGAAAAAATAGGTTTTAAACTCTCGTGAATGGCTTTTTACATTTTTAACACACAATCATGAGGAAGGATACTAATGATTTTACTGATTCCATAACTTTGAAATTCAGCCAGTGATTTGATTTATGACCAAATACTAAACTAATGACATTCTCATCCATCTCGGTTTTACTTTAATGTGTTTTATTCTAATTAGCCCATGTTAAGATGGCAAAATGCTAAGATGGCAATCATGGTGAGCATTTTATTTCATGACCAGCATCATGTTTTTCTCCAGTATGCTATGATTTATTCAACAAATGATTTCTACTATATTGCAGACTTCTTCTGAGTCTTGACCTTGATGTGCATGTTCTCTATAAAATGATTGTTGTGAGCTGAAATTCCTCCAGATGACATAATCTGGGGGAGTTTTTCAGTTCAACTTGACAGATATTTCAGCATGGGACTGGCAGAAGGATGTTTAATACTATTCACCTGCATGTGTTCAAACGAGAAGTCTGTGAAGCTGCCCTCCTAGGGTTGTTATACACACTGGAAAACACTGTATGATTTAGGGGGCATTGAGAACTCTTTCAGTTTTGGTCTCATACATGCAAAGCTATGGTAAGGTATAATTGCAGGCACTCCCTCCTAAAACACACACTCCATGGTACGGTGCTCCTTGACCACATAACCCACACTTAGGTGCAGTAGGCACGCCCTCGACAAAGACAGAAAACAATTGGTGTGACCCTTTCTTTGCTATTCTGCTAGCATCTGCTTGTATCTCTGTCATTCTGTTGTCGTTCCCCTTTTTCTCACGTGCGCTCTTGAAGAAGAACAAAACGATGATTAATGTCTTCACTCTAATTAATATACAGCTGTAGATTGGAAAGAACAGACTTGTCCCTCTGAAGGGATTTGGCGGGTACGTGTGTGTGTGTGTAGATGTTGAACTGGGGGGGTTGTTGTAGCTGTGTGAGGCAGACAGGTGGTGCTGATGGGGCTACGTGATTCACTTTGCTCCTTATTTGCATACATATGACAACCATCTGTGCTAATAGGCCTCTGCGATGTCTCTATTAGGCTCGATGCCATGCTGTTTTGCCTGAGGACCACGGCGTTGTACCAACAATGTGCTCATGTCCGTCGGCTTTATGCAACACACCAGATGATGCCATCTAGTGAGAAGAGATAGACAGAGATGCGCTGACTACAAGTGCAGCAAGAAACCATATGGGCACTAGACTCAGGTCACACTGTAGTTTTAACATTTGTTTACAACAGCTTGGAGTACCAGATAAGTGGAGCTTTCTGCACCGGGAAAAAACTATAACTCACAAAAACTTTCAAAAATCTTATAGTCTTTCAAAAGCTTATATGATGATTCATGCAGGAGACTCCTTGCTGTTTATGAAGACATATGGTACATAGAGTGGAGAGCATCACCTTGTGCCACTGCTTTACAGATACTTTCATTTGCCAGAAAAAAGAAATCGCAGTGAAAATAAACCGAATGCAAAAACGCATTACTCGTAAGTTTTAGCAACTCTATGGGTACTCAAGTGTTGTGGCAATTCAGCTTCGGTCCTCATGGTCAGTCCTTATAACATATAGGATCTTGTAAGATTAGAAAACTATAAATGTAATCTCGTGCAGATAGCGTTAAAGTGGGCAAACACTCAAATGAATCTTACAATAGAGGGTCAACTGTGGTAGGGCAGTAGTTTATGAACCCTTATGGTTGGTGGTTTGCTTCCCAGTTTCCCCTGATTCTTGGCCATATGTTGAAGTGTTCATGGGCAAGACACTAAAACCCAAACCCTTGGCACCTCAAAGTGGTAACCTGTCCACAAA
This sequence comes from Ctenopoma multispine, assembly GCA_034779795.1. Classification (NCBI taxonomy): domain Eukaryota; kingdom Metazoa; phylum Chordata; class Actinopteri; order Anabantiformes; family Anabantidae; genus Ctenopoma; species Ctenopoma multispine. Next base: position 14,177,796 of record JAUYWH010000011.1, on the reverse strand, counting down.
GAGTTTCTACACAGGGGTTAATGACCAATCAAATATATTATTTTAATAACTTACTTTTCTAGGACATCTTACAGAAACATTTCGTAGCTACAGGCCTCAACAATTTCCCTCATAAATTAAACTTTTGTTTAATTCAAAGAATAAGTTCTATTTCAAATATAATCAGTTTTTATGTACAAAATAATCAGAAACTCTGCAAATACAATTACTCCCTCATACATTACAGTCCCAGTGTATGTTGGTCAGAAACATTGAATGCACAGACGGCCTTTAATTATATAACAGTAAAAGTACAGTGAGTGTAATACATATGCAGTATAGTGTACGAACAGCACAGGGTGAAAAATCACAAAAGGTGACCTCACCTCTAACTGAGTAGTGAGACCAGAGGAACAATTGGCCTAGTGATCCTCTTACAGTGAAACCTAACGTGGAAGACAGTGAACAAGACTGGTAGAGAAAGGGAAACAGCAGACACAGAGTGAGAAAAAGAAAGACAGAGTATCCGATAAGGAGAGACTGCCAACATCAGTACTCTATTTTATTGTAGAATTCAAGCTATTTTTCCTCGATTTTCCTCCAGCTGGTATGTAGAGGAAACAACTCAGAGCTGTGTGTCTTGGAGATACATAAAAGTCAGTGAACTTGTTGAGTTGCTGTGGCGCCTGCAGAGCTCAGGCGCTGCACTCTCTGCCTGCGCCATAAATTCACAATTAAGAGAAGGGAAAACAAAAGGGGCTAATGAAATCACGCTCGCTTTCATGACTGATGTGTAACTTCCAAGCAGAGAGGACTGGTACCAGAAGATCTGGAAATCTTTGATTGCCTATCTGCTCTTTCTTTCTTGGCTGTTTAGATCGCTCTGTCAAATTGTTGTTCTTCGAGTGCTCAACCTCACCGAAACGTCATGTAAATCGCTTTTCCTCTTCACCTTAATAACTTCCTCTCACTACCTGCTTAAAGCACAGTCCAACCTAAAAGCATTGTGACATCCTGAGAGTTTCGTTTTGCCTCGTGTAGACAAATGAACAAGACCGACAATCCGCCAAACTCGTGGGCATAAAACGGGACAATTTTGTGCTGGAAGATCACAATAAACTCACTTTCTGTAGAATTCTTTCATATTGCACTCATGATATCACGTGTGTGTATAAGTCAAAGCTTCTGAGCTAAACACAAAAACACTCAGCATAATGTTTCTTCCCCAGCTTGTTTTCCCCTTCTTTCATTTTTATTTTTCTCCTCCTACTCCACTCCAACCATTTAGCACTTCCTCTTGCTGATTACTAGACGCTTGCGTAGGTGTGATGAGTTCAAACACAATGGAGCCATCTCCTAATGTAATTTCTGTCCTTATACTTCCTCCCTGTCTTTCTCGCCTCACCTCCTATATTTTCTACTTCCCCGCTTTTCACTTTGACTCTTTAATTTTACCAGCCTCTGTCTCGTCCTCCGCCTTGCGTTAGTTCTGACAGATTATGTAGGTGTGATTGGTTTAAATCTGGTGAACCTGTTTTCTTGATACCATTCTCTTTTACACCTTCCCTCTTCTTTTCCTCCTGCTGTTGATAAGCGACAGCTTGCAGAGGTGGAATGAGCTTCGTCTGCAGCTGCTCCATTGAACCTCTCCGTCAGTGGTTTGGTCCAGACATCAGACTCCCAAGGCGGTAATGACCACTGAATAGATGATGATAATAGCAGCCAGACTAAAGACATCTCATAGCTCATCCTCTTCTCAATTTCCCTTTTTCCTCTCCGCCTTTCCTTTCCTCACTTTCACCCTCCGTCCTAACATCTAACATGTTTACAGCTCTAACGTGTAAGGAGCAAACACCAGTTAAAGGAGTGAACCCAATAAACCACCTACATTTTACAGGTTACTTTGCTGTTATACTTACAAACTGTATTCTTACACTATATAAAGACTGAGAAGGAAAAAAAAGGACAGAATATTATTAACAACAACCACCAAACTCCATTCTGCTGAGAAGAGATTTAATTGGAGGTCTCCACACCTACGACCGCAAGCACCCCCGGGGCCCCTTGTTGGCCCTAATCCTGTTGCGTAATGTTTTCTTGATGTCGCGCCCGGCTGAAAATCAATTAGCTAGCGCTGCAATCGCGGAATGCAGGAAGTCTCTTGGACACAGTCCAAGCCACTTAATTTGTTCCTGAACTAACAAGAATTATGCTCTGCTTGTAGTCCAGTGTGGTTTTTCTTCAGGGCACACCAAAATGTTTTCTTGACCCTCCCACCCTCATGAGCTAATCAGTGCTCATTTTTTACCCATCCATCTATTCCCTCTTGTTCAATTCTTCAAATGCCTCATACTGTGTCTCCTCTGTCCTCTCCAATGTGCTCTTTTTTTGCCTTGTTTTCCTTCGCTCAGAGGAACACTTCTGTGAGGGACTAAGAGAGAAGGTCAAGAAATAAGGAAGCTGAAATCCTACCCTCAGTCCAATGTGTCTTTCACTTACTGTTGAGTAAAGGACAGACCAGCTATAAATCATATCCCCCAGTGGTTTAATATGGGTCTGTCTACATGAGAGCAGCTGACAAGGACATGCACATTCTCTTAGATATACTTACTGTGGTAGTTCTATTGGGAAAATTTTGTGTTTTCTATATCTCACAGGGAATATGAGAAATGATTATGTGTTGTATGCAAACTAGGTATTAAACAAGCATCCTAACATAGAAAAGACAAACAGGTCAACACAGCCACTTGTGCAGATCCACACAGTGTTGTTGATGAGCTGAATGACCTCGGTGCCACAAGGGATGCTTGTCGTGCTTGAGCGAAGGGATGCGGCCATTAATAAAGGCGAGTGCCAGTGTCTCATTAGACCAGCAGTCCCTGTGCCAGCTCGGGCAGCCATGCACAAGAACTAACAGGGTCATCAAACTACGGGAGGACTCAGCCCTGACACACCAGGCTAATGCCTGCAATAATGTTTGCACTCAGGCAGAGGCCCAGCTCTTTATCTTCTGCAGCTGTTCCTTCAATCTCGTCTTTGCATCTGATGACAGTTTGAGTGGATAAACATCAAACTTCAAGTGTGGTGCTGCCATGTTTGTACCGTGACAGTCTGTATTCCAGAAAAGAACGGAATGGTGAAGATGGTGATTAAGATTGACCCAATGATGCTCTTTTGATTTTAACTAGTTGGAGTACGAGGTCCTTTCTTGGTTTTTTGTCCATCCATCCTTTATCTATAACACTCCCTCCCCCCATGACCCTTCACAGTACTGTGAAGGGTCATGGGGGGAGACAGGCAGGTACACTGTGGACAGGTCTCCAGTCTGTCTCAGGGCTGACATACAGTATAGAGACATACTGCGACAGACAAGTGATCACACACTTGGTTTCTTTAAAACCTGTCCTGTAGCGACATTGCAGCATTCCCAGATCTCAGGAATTAACTTAGTCCGTGCAACAATTATTTATTTCCAATTAAAATGATGGTCAGATCTTATGTTTATTTAATCTGTAAATAACAGGGTTTGGTCTTGCAAAGAGTATGTTGCTGTAGCAGTTATTTTGGCCAGCTGTGGTGACTTCCTGGAGCTTCCACCGGCTGTTTACCGACCTCACGGTGAAAACCAGACTCCACTTTGTTTGAACATTTTCTTGAATGGACTACATAAAGTCCATGTGCCAACTAGTCAGCTGTGGAAAGTATATTTGAACTTGAAGTCCATAGAGCGTGAGCAAGCATCACTGAAACACTAAAAGCACAGTGAGTGCAGTGTACATTTCCATTCCTCTTTACCATAACAGTTCATTTAACTCTGTTTATTTTTACTGTCTCTGAAAATGTTTGATTTCTAAAAGTCTATTCTGTATGTGAGTCCATTGTATAGCAGGTCTGTGTGACATTAAGAGAACGTCTGACGCATGTGGGAAGCCCCCGCTTGCTTAATGTTTAGATTAATTAGGGACTCTCATCCTCTGACGTCTTCTAGGAGGACACATTTTATCACTCCAGCCTCTGTCTGTTTACGAAAGGAAACTGAGCAATCCAAGCTGACAAAATGTCCTCTCCTTCTCGCGTTCCTTAGCTTTTCACTAGACTAATTGAGCAATTAAGCGTGATTGATTGATTGGGAAGAGCGAGAAGAGGGGAAATCTGCCCGGGGACACTGAAGGAATCCATACAGTAGCTTTAAATTAGTGAGAGAAATGGCAGGAGCAATTGAGGCAGCCAGACATCGGACTGCGCTGTGGCTTGGGGAGGCGCGGTGGCTTCAGCTTAGAAGGCAGATAAGGAAAATAAGAGTGTGTAAATGTGTATGTGTGTGTGTGTGTGCGTGAATGTGTGCATATAACTGCCCATGAGAGAGGAGATGGATGTGTGGTTTGGAAATGAGAGAACTGCGGAGGAGGAGGAGAAGGGGCGGAAGGGACATCGAAAGTGTAATTAGTTTCTGAGTGATAGCAACGTGGTGCCTCGCCTCCACCATGTTTTCCCTGGAAAGCTGCAAATGCAGAAGTACTTTTCAGAAAGATACACACCCGTGTAGCATGCTGTTGGATTCATGTCATGTCAAATCAAAAGACAACAGGGAGGAGGTTATTTCCTTGCAGCGTAGACAGACTGTCATCTTGACTGTGGCTAGACTTTTTGAGGTCATTACTGATGAACACTTATGAAAGATTTATGGTTCTATTACCTCTATTTCACACTTTCTTTTTTGAAAAAGGTCAAACAGTAATAAATAATCTCATTGACCTCATACTGGCTCCATGTGGTGCACACTAATGTCGGCTATTTTAATGTTAGTTCTCAACCAACTGACTAATGCTAAATGGGTTTTTAAATGTACACTAGATTATCTTTAGGGATCTGCCTGAGCCATTCCTGCACATATGGCTCCTTCCTGTTCTTTTCCTGCCGAATTATTGATATATGTGGGTATTAAATATGACACCTGTGTCACAGACACAAATCCCCCACAGTGGGGTCCAACCATCGTTTAAGCAGCCCTAGTTTATCTGCTGCTGGTAGCAGCTGTGTGACAGAGATTACCTTGAGGTCCTCAGCCCACCCAAGCAGAACAATATCTATACATTAGATGTGTCTCCATGGTTGCAGCTCCACACACGTGAAGACAAATGTTAACGCCATCACTTAATCCTAAAATGGACCTTTTAAAAATTATTCCTGGAAAGTTAATTTCTGCAGGATTTCACTGAACCTTTCATTATTAATAAATGTATTTGCAATGGACAGCATTACAAATGGAGAGGCAGAACATGCGTCTGCTTTCATGGGAACATCTAAGCACTTAAACAGAGTTAATATAGCATGATTGCAATACGGCAACATAAAGTATATGTGACCAATCACACTGCTGACCATGCTCTTTTATAATGGTCACACTTGGAACAGGCAGCAATATTTTATTTATCCTCAAAATGATGATTAAAAATTTGATAAAAAAGCAGCAAAGGGCAGTTGGCACAAAACATGTGTCAACGGGTTTTCTGAGACTGAATTAAAAAATGAGAAAAGTAGCTGAGCTATTCATGATCTGAATAGAATAACAAAGTTAGTGAGGCTCGCCGATAAGTGGATGAGTTGCATGCGTGTGATGGTTCTACAGCATAATCAGTCTCTGACAGTCAGTTAAAACACAGATGTGTCAATTCTGAGTATGGAAATCTGAAAAGCATACTGTGTGACCAAGGTCTATGTTATTTTCTTTCTGACAATTTCTCATTCACAAATCAATTTGACAAAATGAGTTAGATGCATTCATTTAATCTCAATAGCTTTTTTGTTTGCTCTTTAGCCACTGAGTGCTCCACAGTTCACCAGCTAGCTGCTAACTGCAGTTTGGTGTTGGGCAGTCAGTGTACAGCAGAAAAATAACCTGCCTCAAAAAAATCATGAGCAAACAGACACTTGACAGAGGAAAACCACATCTTTGGATGATAATTCTTCATTGTTTCATCATTATAAGTGTCTCATTTAACATCACACAGTGTCATCTGATCCTTGGTTTATATATATTGTTTTCCTTTGACATTTTCAATATTGCAGAAGTTATTCTCTTTGCAAAAACCTTGTTGCTATTGTTCATCGTTGGTTTCTTCTGAAATTAGTTATAATTGAGACCAACTACAAAAAATAAATAACTGTCCCAATCTTCACAAAGCCATGCTGGTCTCGTCCATATTATATTTTAGAGTAGATTACCTCCCTAAAGGCAATAACACTGTCCAAGCAAGATGCCAGTGTGGGAGGAGGTTCATTCGCGACTGACTACAACGCATGTTCTCATTCCTGAGTTAAACACAACTGTCTCCCAAACCCCCTGTTTTCTTGTCTAAACTTCTCCAGTGCTGCATTTGAACTTGATCCAAACCGCTGGCAGAGACTCCTCCAACACCTAATGACGGGAGTTTGCCCAGAACTGGCTGGAATTCCAGCAGCAGTCAAAGAGCACGTTGTCCAGTTAAAAACTCTAAGCTGCTGCAGTGATACCCATTCATGAAGAGGTTTGCCCTTGGTAGAACCTCATCTATCAGCGTGAGGCTGTTTTGTTTCACTTGCTTTTTGTGAAAAAACATATGTGATCCATTCCTGCTTTGTTCTCAAGGCTGTGACCTCAGATTTTTTTTCCTTCTGAGTTTGAAAAGCTGCCAGTAAACATTTTGTTTGTGGAAAAAAAACTCTTAAACTCTTTAAAGAAATAATCCAGCAGTGGGAACCCGCACGACACCACAAAATGTTTCCAAATCCTAATGGCTAAAATTAAAAATGAATCCGGTTATTACCAAAAAATGGTGATGAGTATACAAATGTTGCAGTGATAACACAAGATAATAAAAACATCACCTTCTGTTTCCACTCCAAAGAAAAACACGACCCATGGGGAAAACAAATCAGCGTGTTCTCATGAATCTGCAGCTGAAAAACAGTGATGCTCTGGGCGTAATTAGAAACACTTGTCATGAGAGGAAACATCCTTCTGGTGTGTAACTGACGTTCCTCACACTTAGCAGCAGAGGTCAGAACACATCTTAACAAAATATGAATGTTTGTCATGTGGTTTCCTCCGTTATTCCCAGAGGGATCATGCACAGGCCAGTCATGGTCCTGAGGGCGAAATTTCCCACAGAGTATGTTGCTCTGTCTCAGGAGAGAGTACATACTGTATGTACTGTGTCTTCATTTGAATGAACCGGACGTGGACAAATGTAATTTATTTAGTTAAATAGCCCTAGCAGAGACAGAATTTTATCAGCAAATTAAATTTTATAGAAGAAAATCTTGGTTTTAGATTTGAATAAAGTCACTAAACACAGGTGCTATCAGCCACTGCGGGATCTGGCATATTTAAATGGAACAGTGGAGATTTCACAATCTTTTTCAAAACGTTATGATCTTAGGAAGGATTGAAGTATAGCAGTGCATGCTGTTAGTTCCTCACGACAAAGATTAAGACTAATGTTCAACATTATTCTTTCTTAAATCTAAAGGATACAGAATGTAAAATAGCACAGTATCATATGCTGAAAAACAGGGGGTGGAGGCAAAATAAGAACCCATCATAAATCACAACTCCATTTCTGTTCATTAAGATGGGAGCCAGCCAGGGAAAGCGCAGGTGTTCCCAACCTTCTGGCAATTCTTTAAAACTAGTTTTGATGATCAGCAGCGAGAGCAACGATAACCTCAGACTATCAAACATGCTAAAAGGTATCCAGCTGGAGACAATGTGGCACTGGGGGAATGAAAAAAAAAAACACACAGAAAAAGACGGCTTCTCAACCTGGCTACCACATCTAGCACACAGCTGGTTTTCATTGAAGGGTCAAAACATGTTTTCCATTTTAGTTTAAATCAAATTAGTCCTACAGTATTTATAGGCCGTTCAAAGTGCACACACCTGAATGTGGACGACAGACGTTTCTAACTTCAACACACACACACAGACTGCAGACTCCTCTCTTGCTCTTCTTCTGAGTCTTGATACACAAAAATACAAACACACACAATACTTACTGTATATAATATAGTGTGTTGTTGGCTAACTATATTGAACTGTGGAAAAGCAGAAAGCAAAGCTATTTTTCTTTGCCTCTCCCCGTCTGGAATTGTAGACATGCTATAGCTTTTATTAATTCACAGCTTAAAGTATGAAACAGTGTGTTGTTGTACTTGCAGCACAGGAGACTGTCACAGCGGCTCTAAACTCCTATAAAGTGTCCATGTACCTAGGTACGGAATGTCCATCTATTCCTTTTCTTCTTCTCCCTCTCCCCGAAGTAACTGCTGCAAACTCCAGATAATGACTACTCCACCTGGCTCAAATTCTAAAAAGACAGTGAATCAAGTTGGAAAAGATGTAAATATGAATCAGTGCAATTTGTTACGTTGAGACTGATATACACACATATTAAGCGATTTTAAATGAATTTCTCTTGGAGTCTGGGGTGCAGGGAGTTGATGGAGATTTGGGATGGAAGTAGAAAAACTCATCAAAAAAGAGAAACCACAGGGGTTTGACTGCTGCCGCATACATGGCGGTGTTTTTTTTTATCCTATCACAGAAAGACCTGTTTAACATTCTTAAGTAGCTGCATAAACATTTGGCATAAGGAAGCTCTTGATTCAGCCAGGACGATTCAAGTCAAGACACCGGATGTTAAGAGGACATGAAAGAGGTGCTTCATGACTTCAACTGGCCCCCGGGTCAAGTTTCAAACAACCAGCCACACTATCCTTGTCACACACACACACACACACACACACACACTCTTGTAATGTATATGCATTATGCCTCGGATGCACAAACATGCGGATTCCCACAAAACACTGAAACCTGTGGATAAAATGTGTTTACTGCAGAGACACGTAGCTCATAATGTCGGTCAATTGGTAGTTTATTGTTTAAACTCAGGAATTCAGCCTAATGAAAGCTTTAAGGCTCTGTAAATGGGTGGGAATGAACCCAAAGGTCTTTCTCCTTCAGGGAGATGGACCACTGCTCCATCAGTTACATCTGTTGTAGTACTGTATGTCTGGGGGTACTGTAGAAGCTTTATTGCAATAGTTTGGGAGTGTGCACACCATGGAGTGTGTTTAACAATCTTTTAATAGCTTTATGACAATATGGCTATTTTTGGTGCTTAGGAGATTGTTCACTAAAATATCTTCTACGCGAACAGTGTGGAGTATGTTGGAGTCGCCAGTTTGTCTCCTTTCGTGGAAAAGAAGAGACACGGGAGAAGAAACAAAAGCCCAGGCCACTTAAAACAACCTTTGTTTGCATGAGACTCGCGCAGAGCATGGTGGAAGAAAACAGCCACAACACCTGCAGTTCTCATCAGCCAGAGTTACAGTGAATGTCTTCTGCAGTCAGACCTCAGGGGGCAGTGATGAGAACGTTTCAGCTTAGTACAACTGAATGAGTTGAAGCCTCCCTATTTCTATTCAGTGAAAAGGATCCAGGACTGTCTCTAATGCAGCAGAAGGTGGAAGTAGCATGATGTCTTTATACAGGTGCAAAACTTCGTATAGATTTCTGGAGTAGATGCTTAGGTGCCCAAAGCATCTAACTGGACATTTGATACCAATTTCTTATGCCGTTTCCTACCAAGAATCAACATTGGTTTCTGTGACTATGATCTCTCCCTAACCTCAACATCAGGTGACCTTCGTTTTTCTCACCTGAGCCAAACTGTAACCAGAGGTGGGCAGGTCATAGGGTGGCCAAGCTGTCCATCTTTGGGTAAATGGAATCAGTGCTAGTGCTGGTAGTACTGCAAAACGAGGGAAGATAAGCCGATATTTATAATCCTCTATAGCGTTGGTTTACTGGCTTCCTGTTTGGGCGGTGCTGAAAACCACTGGATACCAAACACAGCTGCAGGTAAAGAAAACAGCAACAAAACACTTTTTGCTACTAAATTGGACAAATGTTAACTGAAATGTTCCTTCAGTCTACTGCAATAAATTTAGCTTCACGTTAACTTATGCACTCCAAAAATTCTTTGTTGTCATATTTTTCAGTTAACCAGTATGACATCACTACATAATTATGATGATGACTTGTATTATTGCCTGCAGAGGTGGTGCAGTCTGGGTATTGGCTGTGGTGCTGCTCTGCCGTTTATTACAAAAGGAGAAAAAAGAGGAGAAGAGGGAGCACAACATGAGAGTTCATTGCAACCACCTGTGTTTTCTCGATTGCTGTGAAAGTTCTCCCTCGCGGGCACACAGCGCACAGATAATTCCCGCTGTGCGAATGTTTCTGGATGAAAAGAAATTATTGATTATAGATCAGAGAAATGTGGCACATGCAAAAATGCAGAGGAGTGCTGAGGAGGCTGGGCAGGTTTAAATGAGAAAAGTAAAATGAATTATGCAAGTCCCTCATACATCCACCTTTCCTCATTATGTGGCGCCATCTGAGTGGTAATTAAATTCATGCACTGATAGGATTCCTTCGTTTTCTGCCACCGTGCTTTTCTTGTGCACTTTGTCATTGTGGCACTCTCTGAGAAGGGAGGGGGATTCATGCATTCATGCAACAGACGGCAGCTGAAATAATAGAAGCCGTTTTGGAAAAAGCTTCTTGTTGCATTTTATTTTTTACTTTATTTTCTTATTTTTTCCATTACTTTTAAACACAGGCAGATTATAAAATCAAGTGTCATGCTGATGTATTGAATCGTATATTAATTATTAATACTATTATAGTATAAGCCAATTACATGTAAGAGTAACTCTCTATGATATGTCCATGTACTATATGTGGTGACTTGGGATTTGGGAAGTGATGAGCAGACCACCACAACAGTACAGGTGGCCCAGTCTGTTATGTTAATGGGAGGAACAGCTTTGTCCCACATATAAAAAGCAGCATCCAGGAATGTTCTTATAAGACCCCATAGACCACAGCTGCCAAGATACTGTCATACAACTAGCCAAGCACACGACCTGCATTCAGGAAGGTCCTCTTCTGGCTTTAAGACACAGTTTTAGTTTTCTCAAATAATTAGTTTGACGTTATTAAATTATTAAAGGTTTTATTTAATTTCTGTAGCAGAAAGACTTACCAAAGAGACATATCAGCAGGACTTTGAGTGAATATCTGTACCAGGCAGAGTGAATTTATTATACTGTTTATATTTTAAGATGAGGTTTAGTTTTTTTGTCAATTTTTTTGGGCAACCAATCGTATTTTGAATTAGGCTATGGTCTGTGATTAGATCAGTTTGAAGTTATTTTTCTCTTGAAACAATAAATGTCAGACAGACTGGGGACAACATTCAGTAGAAATGGCATTTTATGGCATTGTCTGATTGCCAAGGGGGCTTATAATAGACAGGCGTGCATTTATGTTTTCCATGTTCTCTTTGTGAGTGAAAGCTTGAATTGAATTTAGATTTACAACCATGGGAGATGAATGATTCATACCTAAAATGTTTTTGTTTGTTTGAAGAATTTAATGTTAAAAATGTTGGCCTGGGGGGGGGGGGGGGGTACATGTTTTTCACACGGATTCACAGACATGGGGACCAAGCTGCTAATCTGCATCTGATGGTAAAGAATTGCCCAAAACCCAACATTATTTCAGCGGGGAGGAAAACACAGTCCATTTTGCAAATTGACTCCTTGAGGAGACTGCGGTCTTGCAATATCCTCGCCTCCCCCATGTGCTCCTCTGTTGGGAGAGACACACAAAGCAGGAAACTGATCCTGCAAAGACGACCGTGGATTTATGACACTGAGGCAAGTGCAACTGAACAAGGCCTATTCCCATCTGGGCTGGGAGCCACTGCCGTACTTGGAGATTTATGACGAGGATGACACAGCTGATTACTCTCGGTTACTGAAGAGAATTGGACATGGACAGGCTTCAGTTCTGTTTGCTGTGTGTATTTGTGTTTATGATCGGGCAGATGAAACCACAATAACCCAGATTTGTTTGTGGTTCTCATCTGACTTGATATTCGCCAAGCCTTCCATTGACTTTCATTCCCCACACTTTACATGGACAAACTTCAGGCAACCTGACCTGCTGCCGCTGCTGTGATAAATTCATAAAAATATTAGAAAAAAAGACTGAAGGAAAAGGGAAATGAAGGAATTAATAAATAACACACCCAGACTAATGGAAAAAACATACTGTGTTGCACATACTGTATGTGAAGATATGTGGAGACTCCGCCGTGACCCCATAAACCGCATGTGCTGCGGACTTATCCTTATCCCTCTTGACAAATTTGTGGCCTCTGCGTTACTCTGTAGCCAAATTCAAACTTTAGAGTTTAGCCAAAACAAATAATGGCTGAGAAGTTGTTATGACCCCTCTGACCCTGTCTGGAACATGCATCTGCATGATGGTCCAGTACACACTTAACCAGCAAAGTGCAGACTATCGCCTTGTCTAATGCCACATTAATAGTACACATACTTCACACTTGCCAAGTGCAGCCACCAAACCAAGATAATTAAGTTGAATAAAAAAATGCTCTTGACTCACCTGCTCAATAAATCACAGCAAGGTCAAGTTTAAGTAAAAAGATTAGATAAAAGCCAGATGTGTGTCTGTTTTCCTTAAACCAGCATTTAACGGATGTATTGAGAATCAATCAAAAAATCAGCATTTGGTTAACACAGGATGTATACCAGTCTGTGTATCTGTAATTTATATTCCTCAACCTCATCATAAACTGGAGGGAGGCGTCTAACATTAGGGGGAAAGTAAACTATGCATGTCAGAAAAGACAAAGGACAGACAAAATCAAATTGGAACAAGGGTGGCTTTCTCACAAACCACTTCCCCCTCCCAAAGCCTACTTTTAGGCCTTTTGGGAGGCATAGAGTCCATTCCATAGGTCTCATTTCTCTTAGCTGTTTGGATGAGACTTTGGGTGAAAGGGGTTGCTCTGCGTGATTGATGAGCCATAGCCAATTAGAGGCTTAGTCTTGGAGGCCTGTAAAGACACTCGTGATTGCAGACATAAACATGGGCGGCCATAGGTCCTGAGAATACCTGTTGTACTTGGAAAGAGGACACGCCTCTGACCAACAGCTGGGGACCACAGAAGTTCTTCCCTGGATGTTTTGGATGCTTCACCAACTCGAAATACCTTTAAAAACAAGTCGGCGAGGATTTTAAAAAAGAGCAGGAGTCTTTGCCACAGGGAAATTCCATGCGTGATGTCACTATTCCAGCATGCTGCCATCCCAGTGGGGGTAGGGTGGTGAATGGTTGCTCCATCTGACACCCTGTGGTTGACAAGCAATAGGGCGCCAGCCAGGGCTCGTTAGACAAACTATGACAACAACATGTTGCCCTTGAAAATCAATTATAAAGAGAAGAGCCTCTCTGCATCTGTTTCTGCTTGGAGTTATGCAGCACTGTCTGCCTCTTTCTGATTTTTTTTTAGGAGGTCTGAGTCCACTGCCATTCCAACGGCCATCCCTGTGGGATTAGTGATGGCACTAAAGCCTCTGGGACAGTGCTCGTAAATCAGAGCAGATGAACTGGGGCGATGACAGGTCTGGAAGACCTCTGTTATTGGACTAGGCCATTTATTGGAGCTTCCTGGGAGGTAGGTGTCTCATTATAGACCTTTGTGTGTTCCCTAGTGCGAGACATGTAAAACTAGAATAAAAAATGATTTGGCCGTTTTGTGAGGGTCATTTGTGGGCAGCAGGCAGTGTACAACTTATTACTGTCTCTTAATGACCTTTCAGCGCTATGCTTATACAACCTGGGGCCCGAACTACCTTCAGTTGATTCAGTAAGTCACCTTTTCACCACTAAGTGCTGCAGATGTGTGTTTTAAATGGGAAACTAAGCAAATTCCTGAACCCCTGAGACCCATTTTCACATTGCCACACCAGCCTCACAGTCAGCAACAGCCAAAGATGCTAACAATGTGGCACCCCATCAACACTGCTGATATCTGAAAAGCTTTTGTCTAAGATAACAGAAGGATTTTAAGTTATCATTAGTTATTTGAGAACAAAACCAAATAGCTGTGTGTAGTACTACTGTTAGAATGCTTCACATATGGTGCAGTAATAAAGCATAAACACATTTACATACTGTATGCACCATTGTTTTCCTCAACTCATTTACAATTGCTCCAAATACACAAAAAAACAATCCCATCCTGCAACTACATGCTCCTACCAGTCCAGCATTCCCTGGCTGACATCAACCTGCTTCTACTCTGATAAACTACATGTCATCACCCTGACACAATACAAGCCTGTGACTTCCTTTGTACCTTTGTTTCTCTCTGGAGAGGATGTTTTCATTTTTTCAAGATGCAGTGAAAGCAGCATGACAAAAGGCTCTCATACTGTGACCACCACCAGAGGCAGAATAACTGTAAAGGCCTTTTGAAATGCTTCTTTGGGTTGAACAGACCTCACAAAATCCTCCTATTGTCACTGGGCCATTCAAACTCTTACTTGTCCATCTGTTCTTCAGGTCCTGGCTTTTGGTCCACCTTATGGACAGAAGGCATTAAAAGCCATTTTCGTCTTTGTCTTTATTCACTGGAGTGTATTCTGTAATTATCTAAGCAAGTGGAGCATCCTGACTTTACATGAAAAACCTATACAATCCTTGACTTAATGGTGCCAGAGTCTTATTTCAACATGAATCCTGAATATTAAATTGTGCTTTTAATATAAAGATACACTGGTAATGCACACACACAGATATAAAATACATTTGCCAGGGGCTGCCAGACTAATGGTTGGGCAAAGGACAAAAAGAGCTGGTTCCCTGGAATTCATTCCTGTGAATTCACATTCTTTGGCAGGAGATAAACTATTCCTAGATTTGATGCAATAAACAAATATTTATTCCATTTCAGAATAGGCGGGTAGGAGGAGGGTTTGAAGGGTTGACTGTGTAATTGTGAATGAACCTGTTTGTTAATGTGAGGCCCTGACATTCAGTTAAGGATGTCAGTCATCAGTAGTGGTAGTCTACAGATTGCTGTACAAAAGATTATGGTTTGACGCAGTGCCGAACACAGCCATAAACTTGGCAGGTTTCAGCCTTTCCTGCAGCCCTGTTGAAGCAAAATGAAGCAAATATGGAACATTGAAATTGTAGTACAGTGGCCTGGACATAAATAATATGGTGTAAAACCCAGCAATAAACCTTCTTTTCAGCACTCACATTGAAACCAAACCTAAATAGGTTCACCGGGTCAGTGCGGAATGAAATCCTGCAGAACAGCACATCATGGTTATCTTTTGCAATAAAGGTGGTCTTGTGCTGGGTCTGGGATGGCCTTGTGTGTGTGTGTTGTTGGCATTCATCAGACCCCGCATCTTGATGGCGCATGAAGATTACACCGCGTAATCTTAGCTGAGAAGAAGGAGTTGGCAGTAGAGTGGAATGAGGGAGATGAATCAGAAGATACGCTGAGCTTGGACTGCTTTGCATTCACAGACAACGCCTGTGTGAAGCATATTTGCATATCACACATATCATGATTCTGTTTATACAAAATACTGAACAAGGAACTCTACTTGCACAGCACATGACGACTGCAAAAAAAGATTTCCTTTAAATCTGATATCGATAAACAACAAAGAATGTTTTTTTTTTATACTGTAGATGATTTCTACAATCAGCTCACCATATAAATGGTCCTCCTGGGTCAATAAAATCTTATTGTTTGAGAAAATTAACCACTGCAGTGAAACATGCAATCATGTTTTATTATCTTTGTTTGACTAAAGCCAGGCTGCAAAGTGAAGAGAACATTAATCAGACGGTTTCATCTTGTTGGCGGTAGCAACCAGAGCCAACAAGATCATCATACATATAAATAACAGGCCAAACAACGGGTCTAGTCAGAGGACACAGAAGGGCAGGAGGCGAAAGGACAGATATTATATTACATTGCAGTTTTAAAGTAAATGTAATCCCATCCTTAATGTAGAATTGTAAGAATCATTTTGAGAATACAATAGAATAAATGACATTTAAAAAAGCAAAGAAGGGACAACAAACTATTTCCACTGACAGATATGATAAGCTGATGACATGAAATTTCACTGGAGTGTGTCAGAGTGAAGAGGGGAATAAGATATATGAACTGAGCTTTAGTGCACATTTGCAGATCGCATTGGCAGGTAGGATGTAGGGAAAGTGTCTTAAGTGATAATGCAGGTACTAGTGAGAATGGTGGAAATAGATTTGCTACATCTTGAAACCATAGTATCAAATTATTACAATAACATACTGCCACAGACACATTTAGAAATGAGAACCACCATCATTTTTTGATGTCCTTTTATAAAGTAAAGAAATTAAACATAAAATTTCAGTTAAACAGAGTTATTCACTTTTCATACAATATCCAATTACACAATAAACACGTCACATAAAGAACACAATAAAATAAAGTAGTTAAATAAGTAATTAAACATGAAAGAAATTAATTAAATATAAAAAAAACTAAATGTGCTATATAATTATTTTTACACACATAAACATGTTCAGTTCTCAAAGCAGGGATGGAGTAATATCTTATTTTATGCACGTTTCATACATTTTACTTTTAAAATGTAATGTTTAAAGTAACTCAATTGATCAAGCATTAGCAATAAAAGTACGTTTGTCTCTGAAAAGATCTATTCCGGGAGTTTCTAATGACTTTCAGTTGTTACCGTATCTGCGGCAGCTCAGTCTGCTTGACGTTTGTTGCCCCGGAAGTGATTCTCTTTACCTAACGAGGTGAAAATGGCGGCTTGCTGCATGTGAAGGGGTCGAAACCGGAGCCGGTTGTATACTTCGAGAACATGTATAAAACACCATGTAGCAGATTGTCAGGTAATACCGGAGAAACCGTGGCGTTATATTTTGTAGAGTGTTGCATTGCAAAGTAATCTCGTTTTCTTCTGATGAAAATTAAGTTGAATTTAAGATGGAAGCTAAGTGGCTATGTTAGCCTACAGCTAACCGGGTAGCACCGGAGATGACTGTTAGAGGGTAGAAATGACCTTAGATAAAAGTCACCTGCATCTGTAAAAAGAAAGAAGTTGGATTATTAGGTGGTTTCATTTTGATAGTTTTTTTGTTGTTTTTGTAAAGTCGTGAGATGTCAAGATTATGAAAATTTGCTTTCGAAAGCTTTAATTTTAAGGATGGAATGAAATCCCAATAATATAGCTTCATAATTGTGTCAGCTGTGTTATTATACGGTAGTGCTGATATTCCATAAGATATTAGAAACACCTTTCAGTATATATCAAACTGGCAAAATAACACTGAAGTTGAATCACCTTTCCAAAACACTATTTCACGTTAGAAGATCTTTTGCACGGTAATATTATAATGTCATGCTATTGTTTTTAGCCAAACTAGCAACTGAGTCTATCTAAAGCTCCCTAGTGTGTACTTAACCATACAGTGTGTTCTCTGTATTTGGTACACCTGCACAATAATAATGCATTCTTACAGAGCAGCCACACCACAAATTACAGCTTGTTTTTAGGGGTTCTCAAACAAAGTCCTTAAGGAGCCCTTCCCTGCTTGTTCTTTCTTCAGTCAGAAGCTGAAAGATACCATCCTAGATGAGGGTGGAGTCGGGAAAGATAAAAATGAATTGGTATCTTCCAGCTTCTGATTGACTGAACACACCTGATTTAGGTAATTGGCTGTGAGAAGGGCAGAGATCCTTGAAGACTGTGTCTAGTTCTGTTGTACATTTACATTCATTTGGTGTAAGGCTTTATATGGTAAAGAAATCCCTGCAGATGAATTATCAATCCTTAGAATACTTTATAGTATGGATCCAATGCAGAGCTCTGTTTGTTGTGATTTTGTCCTAAGTGTCTACATGCTGTTTACAGTTAGTTGTATTTGATTGTATATCTTTGCATGTCCATCTTCCATGTGACTAAATCAGTGTCTTTGACACAGTTTTCTTTGTTTTTGGCAAATAGCCAAATCATTTTTTGTATCATTTTATAACATGATTATACCAAATCTTGTTTTTAATTATTAAACATTGTGTCTTGAACCTCTTGTAGGGTTGATTGGTCTAAGTGTGAAACAGAAATTAGTCCAAAATGTTCATCGATGTAACCAGACTGCTTGTAGCCTTGTTCAGCTGCACAGAAGAGATCCATCCAACTGGTTGACGTACCAGTATCTCAACTTCCTTAAACGGCAGGTAATTTTTACTAAACCCCACATGTTTTCTTCATCCATAGTATCTTGAATGTGCAGTGATATTTTTATGATGCATTCCTGCATTCCGTTTTATCGTCATAACAATAAATTAACCCATGAATCACTTTCTCTTCCTTTCAGTATGTAACAAAGAACAACAGTGAGCTTCACCAACGTGCCGCCGTGAAACAGGCAACTGTCCTGACCATTGTAGATGAAAGAGATGACAGTGTTGAAAGAATACCAACTACTGATCCTGCTGTCGCAAAAACTGAGGCACAGCCTGAAATCTCCACCTTGAAGCTCACTACAGAAGATCTGGCAGTACAGAAAGATTCTGTTTCCAGTGCAGCTGTGACTTCAAATGAGGCTCCACATGTCCAGGTGGAGACAGATGAAGAAAGGCAGGCACGTCTCGACAGACAGTGGAAGCAGCTTAAGGTTGATGTTACTGACTTACCGGATATCTATGCCAGGCTTGCCAAAATCAAACTTACAGGTAGAGTACACAGTGCATCTTAAATGTCACATAAGTTTGAATAGTCACAGATGAAGGTGAATACATACTAGGTTACTTGAAATACATGCAGCAAACAGGCCAGGTTGCACTGCTCTAACCCAAGCTGTTAGTTTGGACTCTTTGTATTATCCGCGGGCTGCTGGGCTGTTGTTCCTGTATTACTCTGTGAACAAAAATGTTCAGCTGACAAAACTCAAGCAGTTTTCTCCTCTGATACATCCACTTTTAGCATCCTCATCTGAAACTAAGAATGGGATTTGATAGCATTTTACTCAACCTGATTCTAGTTCTGAATCCAAAAATATCAAATCCTTTATCAAAACCCTATTAAATATATTAATGTCTTTGTGTAACTGAAGACATAACTTAATATTAGCGGTCAATCAATATGGGTGTTTCAGGGTTTTTTTATTGAGTTTTAGAAATCATGGAGTCTAATGGCTGATAAACAGTAAAATGCTAATATACTGTTTGTTTTTTCTCATTAGACCTTAAATGTTTACTTAAATTAGCACTTATTGAACTTATTGTGTTTTAAAATAAGTAGTTTTGCAAAGACATATGACCTACACTGTACTGTCCCTGAATACCTTACCAGTGCAGCTGTGGGGAATGCTACATAGTTTACTCCGGTGTGCAGCAGGCACACTTACAACAGGGAGAGGAGGCTGCAGAGTCACTCGTACAGGAACATGCTGAAAATGTGTGTGGAGACATTTTTTATTAATTAGCCAGCATGCGAGCCAACATCAGTCAGTACTTGACCACTACTTAATATTTAAGAATCTAGCTTCTCATGAATTTCAAATTTCAAATTTGGCCATTTATAATGTTATTTAAAGTCCTTAAAAAATGATTGTCCCCTTCCTGATATTTTTTTTGCATATTTGTCCCACTTAAAAGATTCAGGTCATCACACAAGTCAACAGTGATGAAAAAGACTGCAGCAAAGCAAACTCGTGATTGCAGTTGTTGCCACCGAGGCTGGCACAACAGTTATTAGGTTTAGGGTACAAGGAGTTTTTCACATAGGGCCAGGGAGGTTTGGACAGATCTTTCCCTTAGTAAATGAAATCATCATGTAAAAACTGAAGATTTAAATTACTAAAATTAATTATTTAAAAACCTAAATGAAAATACACTTAATTGTACAGGATAACACTATAATGTGCTGGTAACCTTATTTTCTGTGTGGTTTTTTTCTTCTTCCTGCTTATATTGAATTAAACTTCTAAAGCAACAAAGACAATGCTCTTGTCCTGTTACTCTACTTGGAAATAAACACTTTTGAATTAATGTCTCTGATCTTTGCTTGGTGATTTCAGCATTGGTGGTAATGACTGCAGCAGCCGGCTATGCAGTGGCTCCAGTGCCCTTTGATCCACTCGTCTTTTTCGTGTCCTGTCTGGGAACAGGTCTTGCCTCTTGTGCTGCCAATTCGATTAACCAGGTCAGTTATCCTCCCTATATTTAAGATCAGACAAGCTTGCTTGTGAATTTCGCTACGAAATTCATACTTACTGATTCGTGTGTGTTGTGTTCTGCTCAGAACAGCTTAATATGTATGTGATTAATGCCATTCAAAGTTTACTGTTTCACCTTAGAGTTTAGTGAGCACATCTATAACACTTACAGTCACAAGTGACAACAAGACTTAACAGAGATGGGAGTTGCTTCAGGAATATAAAAAATGTATCTAATAAACTAGTAATTCTTGTAAAGCGAATTCTTAACCACAGCTAATTTAAAACTGCATGAAGAAGAAAATATTAAACACCTGGTTTGTGTAATTGTTTCAGGGATTGCATTAAGCAGCACTGATGTTTGTGGTTTATAATCTGTTTATATTTAAAGTACCAATTTCCTCTTGGAAGGAAAGAAATAGGGACTTAGAGCTGGCAAGATATCTGTTGGTCTCATAATGCATAATGGATTTTTTTGTTGACATGTTATTCAAACATGAACTTGCTTGTTGACAGATGCCCACATCCACAGTTCTATTTAGTTTTTGTTTTGTAGAAAAAACGAGAGAGCCAGTTGATCCTTGTTTTTACCCACTCTGTGTTCCTCTTTTTCTGCACATCTCTGAGCTGACTAATGTTCTTCTGATTTCCCTGCTGAAAGCTGTTTTTGAAGCTATAAACAAAGGAGCCTACTTAGAATACCTAGAATATTTAGGGCCTCCCTCTGCTGTTTAGCATTGACACTGAGTATCTAAATTTGCTCCGTGACTGAAGAATATTAGTATATGGCTGACCTCCCCATCATCCCTGGATTGAACTCTGTTAAGTAGTGTGTATGGCCTGTAATTTGACAAGGGCCTTAATTACACTGCATGTTCCTACCCTTTAGGCAAACCCCACACCCCCACTTAACAGCCATGTTCCAAATGCTGTCTGTATGTGTTTTACAACAAAAAAGTGCCTCAAATGTCAAACAGCATTGGTTGGACTAACACTGATCATCCTGAACCTGAACCAGTGTGGATACAAATATGCAAAGGTTTATGCAGTTTAGACTGTGAAGATTCTCCATTGTCCAGGTTATGGTTATACTAAAAACATTTCTGAAGGTAAAGTCTTTAAGATCTTAAAAAAAAAAGTCCAGAATATTAAAAAAAGGCTAGAGAACCAATACGATTTCTGATACAAATGATCTTATTTTTATTAATTGTACTGTGTATAATGACAATAAACCTGATTATGATTTTATAAGCAGATTTGAAACTGCATCCAGATATATTAAACCCTCTCCCTTCCTGGGCGTTTTTTGATCTGTGGGCCTACCTTCACATCAGTCATGTCAGTCTTTATTTTCTCCAATAACTCAGCCAGAGGGTAGGATAAGACATGGCTTCATTTTTCAGTGAAACAATGTTATTTGCTTTTTATCGACTCTCTCTCCCTGCCTCTTCCAGCCAGGTCTGATTTCAAACCTACAGTAAAGGTGATGCGTGAGCAAAGGCAAAGTTAAGAGCAGAATTACCACAAATGTTATTGGAAACTTTAATATCCAGCGGGACAAAAAGTACATATGATCAGGACCTATATATAAGATAATACACAATTTTATTATTCTAGCATTATGTTTATGAATTACACCAAATCACACCAGTCTTAAAACTTCACTTCAACGTTTTGACATTTGATTGTGTAATTGGACACCCCAGATAGTAATGAGATGAAGACTATAGAAACTATACAACAAGGTTGTGGTGATAAAGTGGTCTCTGTTTGACTATATGATATTTTCATAATGCACATGCTTTCTTAAAATAAATATACAGTGAATTATAAAGACATTTGGATGGAACATGACTTACTTTCTATTTGCTATCCCAAATGCTTTGTGTCTCAACCCAAACCCTTTTCCGCAGTGCTTACTCCTTTTTGTGGCTAGTAGTTTGAAGGTGAGCTTTGGCCCTACTGTTCTAGTCTTGTCCCTTATCTCTTGTGCTTGTCGTGCACATGGGATGTGTTTTCAGTTTTAATTTGCAGGAACAAGAGATTGTATTGTTTCAGACAAACTGGTCAACTGTCTTAATTAGTTTCAAGTGAACAGGAAGAAAGAAATGCAAGTCCATCATATTTCATGTAGGCTTTATAGCACATAACATTGTTAGAAAACCTAAGCATAAGTTAACCTAGTTGTGATTGGTAGTGACTTGTCTCGCTGTGCTTGTCTGGCATGACAAATATGTGCCTGTCAACACACAATGTAACTCATTTTTGGTGTCGCTTTGTTTGTAGAAGAATGTAATTTTCTTCAGTGTAATTATACACGTAGAGGCACAAGGGATGTCATGTGTGACACATAATTGCCTGTTGTACTGCCACTGTGGTGGCACTCTCCACCTTCTGCAGGAGAAAACCTAGCTACCATTAAAACACCCTCTGATCTGTTGGCTCGACAAACCATCACCTGAGTGTACTTGATCTCAGCACTTCAGTCATTCATTCGTTATTCTTAATCTGAAACAGAGAAATTGGAATGGGGAAGAATACCATCCTTCCTTCAGATCTGCTGCCAGGGTTATTTTTCCTTTTATTCCCATTCATCTTAGAAAATGGTTCTTCAACATTAGTGTGGCAAATCTAGCTGTCTTTTCATATGAAAAATCAAACAAAAGCTTGACAAACAAATCAAAGCAGAGAAAGATCACTTCCTATGGATTTTGCTCCTGCACCCTAATCCCTTAATACACTGCATCTAAGGAAGCTTTAGAGTGTGCAAGTATGTGACCACACAACTGCTGAATTACCTTGAGGAAAGGAGCAGAATGCCTTGAGGGAGAGAAAAATGCTTTGACTTTGGGAAGCAACAGACAGACCTTCAGCAAAGCTGTCAAAAGCCAAGACTGCTCTTTGTCCCACTGGGAAGTGCCCATAGGGCAAACAGAAATGTTGTGGTTTCTTTTTAAAATGTTACTCTATTTAGGAAACTGACGGGTGGGTGTAAGCACTCGGAGTCACGTAACAACGGCATGTCACCGTCTAGAGTTTCTCACCACAGTCAAATGGCTTAATGCTGTCATGTCTGTCTTGCAGTCAGAGAGGACAATCAGGTCCAACAGCACAGGGATGTAATTATTTGAGCTTCTAGGTCAAGTAGCTGTCAAAAGTTGGGACTTTTCAAATGCTTTTGCTTACACCGACATCTTGGTGTTTAGAGTGACATTAAAGCATGTGGAAGCAGTCATCTGAAAAAGAGTAAAGCTATAGCTACCTACTTGGGGGGGAAATAGCTCAGCTTGTTGGAAGTCTCTTCAGAGTTTTCGCTACAGTGTTCACTTAGATTCTGCAGGAGAAAATCTACCTCTATCATTAGTTTAAAAAGTGCTGGTTGTTGTAGTCTTTAGAGTTCCTGGGCCCCACATCAGACACAGTCTCCGCAGGTGTACCAGCCGTCATCACCTTCCCCTCCTGCCACTACATCAGCTAATTGGATAATTGGGTCAGTTGAGAGTTTCTGGCTCGAGCCTGAAAGACCCCAGGAAAGCCTAAGGTCCCCTACAGTGTAAACAGGACCTGATATGGCCCTTAATGTCAAACAAGTACTGCTTAACTATTTTGACGAAGGCTTTAGTGTAAGTCACACCACGTCAACCTGCATATTTGTTTTGATGAGAATTCAAGCTGGCTTGTTTTGTGGCTGTCTAGTGTCATTTCTGCTTTCGTGCCGACGGTGAGTTTTCTTTTGTGTCTGTGCTGTGGTGAGCAGTCTGAGGCTGGCACGCATAAGTGAGCTCCCACAAGCCCCCAACCCAGCTACACTCTTCTCTCTTGTCCTGTGCAGGCATGCATTATTTACCTTCCTGCATACTTCCTTCTTATTGCATCGTGGTCCGCCTTTTTGAGTCTAATAGTATATTAGTGAACATGGGGATAGGTTCTGCAGACAGTGTGTTGACAGTGTTGCTTTTTTTTTGTTTTTTAAATCTCCAGGACTTAGGTTTATTAAGATAAAAAATGTTAACCGAGGGCAATTGCTACACTCGTTTAGGGTCTTTGAATGTAAAATGTGAACGGATCATAACAACTTAGTGAATAGTGATCAGCAGAAAGCTGGGAATTAATTAAACTAATAGTGCTCTGATATCATTCAAATCTATTTACAGATTACAGTGTCATAATATAAACTCTTTCTTTCTTGTGGAAACTGATACTTTCAACTTTGAAAGCATTGTCAAGCTGCTCAGGATCTACTGACATCACAGACTATTTCAAGAACAAGCTATTACAATGCAGGTTTGTTCAGACAGTTCATATCTCCAATCTTTACTGTTATATTGTTTGTCGTGGCAGTCATCTTGCTAAACATATTTATCCAAACATTCAGAGGTAAAATTGATGTACTACCACCTGAAATGTGATCTGAATCAAGCCTGGAAGTTATCTCACATGATTACACATACTGAATCGCCCCTTCTTTGAAACATAAACCATCAAGTATTTTTTAACTGTACTGATCCAAGTTTACAAGCCGGCCTTGGCGAAAGTCCTTAAATCACGCTTGGTTAGAATCAGCATAATAAAATGTTTCTAAATCTGCAGTCAGAAAGCGTTAGGTCTGGGGCATATTTTCTTTTTGGCTCTGGACTTTATTTAACTGAAACACGGACTGTGAATATTAAATGGTGACTTTCAGCTTTAATCACATCAACATCAAATTAGTTAGAGCGCTTTCTATACATATTCTGGCAATTCTAGTGATCAGAAAGTTGCCAAATTAACATAACAAAAAGTAAAGTAATCTAAGGTTTTTATTCACTGAATTTTTATGTAACTGTAGAAAACTAAGCCAGTTAATAGTAGGTAGTAATAAAAGAACAGTCACCAGTACTTGCACCAGGCTTGTCTTGAAAACTCTCCTGTATTGTCTTTCAGTCCTAACGTTTTGCTTGTGCGTAACGGGATCATCATCAAGATGCCGAGACACGAAGTAACTCATCACGAGTAACTTTTTGCGTTAACAATAGGTGCACAAAAGATGTGCAGGATATCTGTGTTGGGAAACACTTCTATAGTTTTATTTTATACTACTGAGTACAAATGATGTGTTTCACTTAGATGGTTCACTATGATTACAATGAAGCTTGCCAACTTGCTGCAGATATATTTTGTTACTACTTTAGGCAGACTGAAGGTGTAGATAGAGGTCCATCAGCGACACTGTAGGTGGTAGCCGTCTACGTCAGGCTCGGTTGGCGACAAAATTACTTGGCCTCAACAGTCAAGGCTGCCACAGCAATTTTCCAGGATATGGCTCGTCTCGCTATAGTTCGGGGTACTTCACATAACATGGTGCCTCTTGAGAAGATCATTAGTTGTAACAAGACCTCAAAACCACTAAAACTCCACCAACCATTGCACTGTTCAAAGACAATGAAATCCTTCTGCCACTGCATTTGTGTCTGCTCCCTGCTGAGAAATAGTGACAGAAGATATGGTTTCAAAAGGGCGCTATAGAATATCTTTAGCATGATGGCATTGGTATCCTTTTTGTGCAGTTTATTTTCAGTCTCCTTGTGAATTACCCCCCACTATTCTAACACCATTCAGTCTATTTGATGAATTGCATTGAATATCGCCCCCATATTAAGTGCATGCTGTATTTGTTTTTGTTGCATGGAAGACTTCATAGATATCTGAAGGCAGATAGAGTTGTGAAAGTATCGGTGCTTGTCATTCGTTCCACTGGCTTTGTAACATCTTTTGTCTGTTTTGTCTGTCCGTGGATCATATTTTGGGCATTTCTGTAGGGAGCTTTTTAGAGTTCAAGGTCAAACACATCAGAGGCTTAGCCTCTGGACGATTTAACAAAAAAAAAATCCTTTCCTTAGTGCAGACGCTGATCTTAAGATCATGTTTTCCAGCAGCTTAGCTAAAACAAAAGCACAGGTTGATCTTTGACAGTTTTTGTTTTGATGGTCTCCACCAAGCTGTTAGTTCAGCCTGTAAGAAGGGCTGGAATTTCCTTTTTAATTAGCAAGCAAGAAGCACAAAAACTGCTTGATGGGTATCTCTCTTTCAGTGCTGGATTAAAATGAATATTTAACTAGACAGCCCTGTTTAATAGTTAATTTCTTTAAAGCTTTTTGTCTTTGTCAACCGCAGGGTGCCAATAAATTTCAAACGGTACAAATGTGTCTTTTGCAGCCTCAGATGGGAGACAGATGCTTTCCTCTGATAGTCATGAACTCCAAATCCACCTAATAGATACCCCGAATCTAATGCCTGAGGGATACTGTTGCCAGGCGCAGTGGTAGTTAGGCTCACATACATGCTAATAATGTTCTGGTTTCCAATATGTCTTTAATTGTTGATTTTATTTATGTGCTTTTTAATTTACAGTTTTTTTTTAGAAAACATTGCCATCAGTGTTGTAGTTGACTGGCTGCTTTATTTTATTATTTTATAACACTTAATGTATTGTGTGCCAGTGGCAATATACCATTCATAATCTTCTGTTTCTGATATTAATGTTAAATTAAATTGAAGTGATCCAAAAACAGTTGTTTGGGATTGTACTAGAGGGATTAAATGTCCAGGACAAACTTACTAAAGTAGATGGACATGGAGCCAGTGGTGATAGAGTTATGAAAGAGGGTTGGCAGGCAACAGCAGCAGTATAATGAGAGACTTGTATGGGGTTGATTTAGGCAGTGCAAGTTTCCAACTAGTGTGAATCCTTAAAATACTAGATCTCATCGAGCACTCTCATCTGTCTTTTCATATTTTGTGAGTTTACCAGCGTGAATTTGGAGGAAGATTGGAAAAAGCTGGAGCAGGATTTTCAGGCATCTTTATTCAATTTAACAATGCAGTATGTAGTAAGTAGTTCCATATCCATATTTTTTAAATATATTATTTAGAAATAATCTCCATGGGTTGTCATTCTCTGGCTTGATCATCACAAATAACATGGTGATGTAGGAATGTCAGTTTTGATGGTTAATATTACCACCAACCTCAGTTACACCCTTCCCGTTCTGCAAACACATACTGTAGCATAAAAGGTAAAAGCAAGCACTGTCAGAAAAACAGTTTTTGCACATTACATTTTTGACTCTGTGTCCTAGAGGGTAATTTGTAAGTACACGCGTTTATACATTTTACTGACATATTATCAAAATAAAGAGGACTTTTTCACTTCAGCCACATATTCCTTGTTATTCTAGTACAGCCACGTCTTTAAAAACAAATACAGGGTGTTCTTACTTCAAACGAAGAAGAAAATGTGGCTACTCAACATGTCGTCATCTTTTGTGAAGATCACATTCAAGAGACACACCGATAGTCACGCAGAGTGTGAGCTGAGCTTTCAATGCCACAGCTTGTTTGAACAGACACACCTCACCACTAGAGTTGTCTTCACCCGGGGGGATGAATGTGACTGACTGATGGGCAGGTGGAGGCCCTCTCCTCCACCTCCCTGATTAGCCTTTAGTTTTTGACAAAACACTGTGATTATGGGCTTCAGTGACCAACAAGGCAAGATACAGACACTATTGAGACTTGAGTCACAGGGAAAACCACCCACTGCAGTACTTTCTGGCACCGATGAAGCTGTCTACACCTCGCACTGCATTTGGCAATGAGTGACCTGATTCAAGCTGAAACGTATAACATCAGCACGCCACCTGATTTATTTGTTTTCTGTCTTACTCATTACCGTTTGGTGGTGAGGTTTCAGTAGGTGAAAGTTGTAGCTGTAGAGAGAATATTAGTAGTAAAGTCTAAATGTTTCTGCTCTATATTTCTAGTTATTTTTGGAAACGCTGTCTTCTTGAATTCTGTTGAGCTTTGTCGATGTTGTCAGTGTCTCAGTTTCTTTTGACCATTCTCGATCCGCTTTCCCACTAAAACAGACAGTGGCATTTCAGCACCTCCTGGATGCATGGCGGAGATATCGCCGAGTAGATACAGTCAGCGCAGCGGCCCCTGTATGTCTAGAGGACAAACCGTTCCCCTGGCATTAGTATCGCACTGAAGCAGATTGAGACAGTGATAATGGGTTGCTGAAGATGCACTCATATTAGAAGTGTCCCTCACTGCTTGTCATCAGCCCTTTGCTTAGCTGAAAATAAGGAGGCTGGGGGCGCATGGTTGCATGCCTTCTCAGTGGATGTAATATCACTGAATATTGCCAAACCTCAGCACAAATGTTTCTTGTTTAGTTGAGCAGCTTAAAATTACCCATTATGGCAAGAAGAGAGTAAAAGTGTTATGACAGAAAATACAGTGACTTAGCAATGCAGCAGATTGCCTTTTTGTGATGCTGACGTTAGTCACATGAATACATAACGCATAAAGAATGACATGTTGCTTTCTATGGAGCTGAAATCTACTCTTCAGTTGTTTTTTTTTAGGTTTCTGTTTTTTTGCCTGCCTTTCTCTGTTTAGTAGCTGGAGGGATACATGCAACGTAGATACAGAGACAGCTCCGTTTTTACTTTTTCAGACATAAATGGCACATGCATAAAAACACTGTTATATATGGACTTTGTGGTCTCATTGTAGCTAAAAAAAATTAACAGATTGATTGTTATAAAGCTGTTAGTATAAGTATTGATTCTAGAAAAAGATATAATGTTTATGTGTTTGTGTAGAGTTTACTGCTTTTTGTTGTATGGAACTCAAGTTTGCCCTCTCTATCTGAAGGTAACTTAGCCAAAGGCAAGTAGGAACACTCTTTGTAATACTGAGATCCGTGGATAATTAACAAAAGCAGCCCTGTTTATGGCGTGCCCGTGAGCCAACACTGCATGCTAATTTGATTCAAACCGAGACGCTTTTGGGGCAAGGACATGCTGCTGGAAAACAAAATGGTTACCAACATGCAGCAAGGTTTTCCCTAAGCCTGGGGTGTGTCTCAAGTTCTCAAAATGTAGGTTTATTTATTTAGCTCCACTTCACAAGGTGGTCTCAAAGTACTTTACAGGCATGAAACTAAAGAGGGGTGGGATTTTCCTTTCATTATAAATGGCAAATGCAGGGTTTAGTTTCTATCTTGCCGTTTGCTGAAAGAGACATGTATGATGGTAAAGCTTGGTAGAACTGATTAAGGCCAGATTAGCATATATGTTGGTCAGGTTTGTGTTGGCAAATTGATTTAAAGAGAACATTTTTGTTGTTTATTGCTACAAATTCTGACTGATTTGCAAACCTATCAATAAAGGGCATTTCTGAATAAGTATGCAATACGTGGCACCTTGTCTAAAGTTCTCAGTGTTCTATGTGCGGCAAAACTGTAAAGAAGACATCACATTATCATCAGCCACCCTGGATTTAGCCCCTTTTCTCACTACTCTGTAGTTTGAGCAATTGTTTCCGTGCTTCCAGCTCCTGCTCTTATTACTTGAAATTTTAAAAGGGCTTTTGCCTGCTCTCCAATGACTATTATTCAGACTATATTTCCTGAATCTTAACTGCTACCTACTGTAAGTCCTCAGTCCTTCATTATGAAATCACACAGCATACGCTGAACAGTTGAAGAAGTTGCAGCTGATATTTAGCATACAAAACAGGTTATTTTATGACCTTTTGTTTTTGCTCACAACCGTGTAATTTAAAAAAGAGACTTTCTTAAGCTTTGTATCGATAGTAATCATCCTAAGTCTGCTCAGTGGAAGCAGCGGGGGACACGATTTGGAAAGTTTTTGAAAATGTAGCCTTGCTTAGCATTTTTCAGCAGTGCACATCTGTGTCTCCTGCTAATGGACGTCAACATAACACTGAGTCTTATTTTTATTGTCTGGAATAATAGTCGTGTTCTCTCTCACAACTTTCTCTTAATATACATGCAAAGATTTGCTGACATTTTTAAAGATGACCTCAGTGAATTCAGTAGAGTGCATAGTCAACAATGATGCACTTCCCTTTTATTTTTTTATGTATCTTTTTCCAGTCGATGATAATTTTAAATAAGTTTCAGTCATATTTTTGTTCATGAGTTCCACCTTTTGTGCATGAACTCCTGCTTACTGATCTGCCTCTTGAACATCTCCTTTTATGTTTTCCAGTGCCACGCAACATATAATGCCCTTTTAAATGAGGTGGCGGCACTACAGAGGCACAAAAGGTTTAGCTAGTCAGCCTTTGTGTCTCTTCTTGAGTATAGCATTACGGGTTCTGTTGACCTGTTCTCTTCCGCCAGCAATTCCTCTCTCCTGAGGAAGTCATCCTGCTGGTTTGGGCGTGGACCCCAGTCTGTCTCTGTTTCGCTGGAGACATTGCTAATAGAGTTGAAAGGATCTTCAGCCATGATGACATGGCAGTCTGTCAGACTGCGTCATAAATTAACTGATGATGTGTGCAGCATATATCTCTCAGGTATGTACAGCGTAAACATGCACACAAACTCTGTGTTGGATACTTTTAAGAGCATCTATCCCTTTCTACTTTGACGCAATGTTTTTTTCTCTGCAAGGTAACTGTACCTGTGGCTCACAAAGGGGTTGTAAAACCACACTGTCTTTGTTTAGGTATACAGCATACCATTACTTTACCCCATATGCTGTACGTCTTAATGACTGTTTTTTCTCATTGCCAAGACTCACCTGTAGGCCATCATTTGGAAACATTACTACGTTGTCAGTTCCCAAACAAAAGTGACGCATCCAGTTTGAGTGTGGCTGTATATCTTAACCCTGCTTTGAAGTGGCTTCTGTCTTTGTTGTTTAAAACACTCCCCAAATTAGTGGCTAAAGGTAAACTGGATTTATTTTTCCTCATCAATATTTTGGCCATGTGAGAAATAGATCGTGTATTGAGATTCAATTCAGCAAGGACTCTTCTCTGCTGCATTATCTTCCTGCCCACGTACCTCCAACACAACAGCCATGAACACACAAAAAGTCCTTGAAGCTGAACATGTGTGTTTTACTTTGCACATCATTAATGTCACCGTGCAGTTACTCATTTAAAAAGAAGGAAGAAACCACTGCTGTGTTCCCATTCATTTTACTCCCACACAACTGTAATCAGTATGAGGATGATAGTGGTTGAGTGAGTGGTTGGTTGGTTATACCCATGTGTGTGTATTACTCTGAACATCTTAGTCTTCCCAGATCTTGGGGATTAAACATTTCTGCTGTCTGTACTAGTGGTACTGGGTGGGGGTGTCTTATGCTTTTGGTCTTTCCCCTGCCTGCAGACCTTTTATCTCTCATGCTTCTCTTGTAATAATTGCTTATGGAGAGACTGGGTAGGTAGGGGAAGAGAGGCTCCAATTTCACCAGCCCACAATTTAAATGGCTCTTTGCCACGTTGAAATTGCTTTCTTTATTTAAGAGGTACATCCGTTGTACAATATGGTTTAAAGTAGACAAGGAAGTGGACCTTCTATCTTAAACTTTGGGGCAGACAAAGAGGTGCTCTCCAGTTTCTTAGTGTTTTAGATAATCTGAGTTTACGGCATTATTTGTTTTAAACTAAATAAACCTGTCAAATGTTATTTTCAGATATTTAGTTGGAAGATGTTGCAGATGCCCTCCTGTGTTATGTTAATACTCTTGGCTAAACTAGTGCCAATCTTTGTCTGTGACAGTTGAAATTTTCCCTCTGAGGAACTGTACCAGTACTTACTCTCTCTCACCCAGACACACTTGAAGCTCTGTCGCACCACATCCTGACAGGAAGAATTTCTGTCACATTTATGGGACAGATGGTTGACAGCTTACTTCTAGAACCCATCAAGAAGCTAACTCGTTGCCTATCCTCTTGAGGGGATAGTGAGTGAGGCAAGGGCACGCTGAGAATATGGCAGGGAATAGGATGGGTCACAGGGGCATTGCTCTGCAAAGCTCTGGCAAAGGAGGAGGACAGATTCTGACAGGAACTTTGTTACCCTCTTCACATAGTCTCCTCACATTTGCTTCAGCAAACAAGATTGAAACTCATGGATAAATAATTTACTCCTGCTGCTTTTTGCCATGGTTTACTGTCTGCTCCCTCGTGTTGGGTTTATCAGCAAATGTTTCACCTCCATATAAACATAGTCCAATTTTTTCTGTCCTGTTTCCTTTCACTTAAAAAAGGGGATTACCACTTTAAGGATGTACTAAATTGAATTTATAGTCTGCAAGCCACAAGTATTTCTAATTTTAACTCTTCTACGTAACATTTGGGTGGCGTTTTTTTTATTTGAAAGCGCAATGTCCTGAGAATTCTATTCTAATTACTTCATGAGGCTTGTTCAGAACAGACCCTTTTATATTTATCATATTCTGTGGTTTTTATCTTCTTCTATTTGGACCAATAAGGAAGTAGTTGTGAAGATTCTACAGAATGTGAAATCAGTTTTTTTGTTGTTTTTCTTCACTGTGGAGAATCAAGAGACAAAGACTGAAACTCAATCTTTTCCCGTAGTATATATTATAGTGAAGATACTGTAATCTATCCAGTCTTTATTTTGTCCTGTATCTAAAAAACCGTTATCAGAAGGCTAGTTTACAGAACATGCTGGTGAGGACAAAGACATGGAGGACAAATATGCTGATTGAACAATATAAAGCTTGTGTAACTATTTGTATGATCATCATGAAGTTTTCAGAAACAACTGTACGATAGGGAAGGCAGGCAATATGACACCTACTTTATTACTTAGTGAATAATTAACAAATT
This sequence comes from Ctenopoma multispine, assembly GCA_034779795.1. Taxonomy (NCBI): domain Eukaryota; kingdom Metazoa; phylum Chordata; class Actinopteri; order Anabantiformes; family Anabantidae; genus Ctenopoma; species Ctenopoma multispine. The sequence goes on along the minus strand of JAUYWH010000011.1, from coordinate 14,144,969 downwards.
TACTAGTGTTTTGCACGATGCACTTAAGTCACAGAATGTCACATAATTGCATAAGTTCCTACTGAAACATGTTGCATGTTGTGCCATGGGTCACAGTCACTTATACAGATCTTCAGCATTCATATGTGTCATATGTGCCGGTGTGTCAGGTCAAGCTGCATAGCAGCTCTGCCATCGGTGTGTGCTTGTGTGTGTGAGTGGGTGAATGAGAAGCAGTGTAAAGCGCTTTGAGTACAAGCCTAGGTAGAAAAGCGCTATATAAGTGCAGACCATTTACCATTTACCATATGCATCCAGCCCTTATTACTTGTTATTTCAAAAACACAAGTTTCTAAAAGATCTTCAACTGGTCGTAGCAATATTAATCTGACACCCAAATTCACACACCCATTCCAGTCTCCTTGTGGTCAGACACAGCTGTAGGCAAAAAATCCAAACACTCACATTCTCTTAAACATACACGTGATTGTGCGCATGCCTCTTTTTCAACTGCACCCAAACTGCTGAGAGGCTTTCCAACTACACGTCATGTCAGTCACACTCTCACAGTCATTTACAAATGCCCACTGATGGAGGAAAGGACTGTTTATTTCTCTTTATACAAGTGACCACACACATACACACAGCCAAGTTCTATGTATTCAGCTTTCACTGATATGTTTCCCACAGTATCTGAGACTGAATAGAAATCAGTTAAGTGTGTGCACACTTTTTTATTCAGGAACTCAAGTGAAATGCCCTCATTACTAAGAACATTAACTTATCAGGCTGAGACTAGAGATATGGCTGGCTAACTCTCCAACACAGGAATTTGTCTTGTTTGCACAGTTGACATGTTTACAGTATAGTGAAAATTAATGTGTCGGTCAGTATGGCTGAACATTTAGTTCTGTGGCAAATAATACAAAACCACTTTCTCTCCCCCCCTCCCAAAAAAAAACACATTAATAATATGAAACATGAGCTATTTCACCCACAGATTTAGCCACAAGGTTTACTACAGCGCTTCTATATTGTGACGTTAAGTAAACATAACCTGTAATGAAATCTCTGTCTTTGTGAGAGGGCGTCTCTTGATCCGTAACACCTTAAGATTCGCTGTCATCGTCACCTCCATCTACTGAGACTTTGGCTTGTAACCTGAGTCCTCTCTCACACTACTAGGCACTGTGGCCTGGTCATGATGCAGAATAAATTATGAAAATAGTGATATAATTACCTCAGTATAATTAAGTCCTTACCTAAGTTGAGAAGCTTAAATAGAGCTGTAGAGCTTTTGAGGAGGAACACCTTGTAAGCTATGTTTACATTTTACCTACCTACCTGTCAAACCCTCCTTTGTGCTGATGAGAAAAGTAATAATAATCATGTATTTTCTGTTCTGTTCTCTGTGCAAAAGTTCATCCTCTTTTAGTTCCATCACTCTAGCCCTGTCTTCCTGACTCAGGCAGTGGGAATATAGCATGCCTCTGCCCAGCAGTAAGCTTTCCCAGGTCCTGCCCATATCTTCACAGGCTAAAGGGACTGATTATCGGCAGGGCAGAGGTAATGCAGCTCTGCTCGGCAATAATTGGCTGATTAACATGAGGACAGTTTAGCACTTCACTGTCCCACACTCGGTCCATTAATCAAGAGAGAGGCTGTGCCAACTGAACTGCTGCCAACAGCTCCACACAGACCAATATAAAGAGGGAGAGGAGGTGTGGGATCTGCTAAAAGGGAGACGTGATCCAGTCTTAGGCCTGACAGAGCACTGCGCTCTCAGTGGTGCTTGAAAGAACGGAAAGATATCTCGCGTAGCAGCAGGATTATCCGTTTTGTATCTTTAGAAGACTGAGTATCTTTAGCTTGAGTAATTAAATGTTTTTGAAGGATGTAAAGCAAAATGTCCAATGATTATTTACACATAAACAGGTCACTGTAGAAACCTGTTAATATTGACTGTTGAGGCAACCCCCCGCCCCATATCATTTCATTACATCAAAAAATTGCAGAGGGCAAGGAACCCTTGAAACATCTGCCGGCTATCCATATGCAGCGTTCCAGATACACACATCTCACCTCCACTGCAGATAGTGTGAACTAAATTATGCTAGTTTATCAGTGACAGAAATGATGTGACGGTGATGTCCTAAGCCCTCTTTTTCTAAACACATTACTGCCAAAATCCAGTGGGTTTTGTATCCTGACATTCTGCAACTAAACCATGTAAAGCCTACTGATAAAAGGAGAGCATTCACTCGTGAAGACTCTATCTAGTCTACAGTCCACATCCTCACATCTTTACATTCTTGTCTTTCAGCCATTATATATTTTTTTCGTTTCTTAACAGCTCAGACACACACAGGTTCTAATAAGTACTTTGGGGTGTTCAACAGGTTCTTCAGGCGAGAGGTGTAAAATGACAGCATTGTTCACATAGCTCCAAGACTATTCATTTGACTCTAGGAACATCAACAGCGTTTTGGAGAACAACAGTCTCACTTCTGCCACGGAAACACTTTGAAATTACGTTGATCTGCTTTGCCAGCGCTTTTGTGTTGTGACTAGTCGGGTTGCGTGCCTCGTCTGTTTTTGTTCTTTTTTTTTTCCTGACTTTAAGACATTATTAATGTTTTCTAGAACCATTGAATTGACTTCTGAAGACAGCTTCATTTGTGTAAAACTTGTCAGTTGACTGCTTGTTCGTCAGGTGGCTGATCAGAGACTGTTCACAGTTGGTGTTAAAGGGGGCTTTGAGAGCTCTCAAGCTTTTTTTTAAGTAGATTAGGCTTGCATGTGTCGGAGCGTCACCCACTCCTATAGATATCAATTCAGTTTTATTTATATAGCGCCAATTCACAACAGAAGTCATCTCAAGGCACTTTACAGTGTAAGGTTTAAGACCTTACACAGGTTTAAGACCTTACACATTAAAAAAAAATATACGGAAAGTAGAAAACCCAACAGTCCCACTAGAGCAAGCACTGGGCGACAGTGGAGAGGAAAAACT
>JAUYWH010000011.1:14114779-14141877 GCA_034779795.1 Ctenopoma multispine | reverse complement strand
AGCCTGGTCTTAAAGGTAGAGAGGGTGTCTGCTTTCCGAACCTGAAGAGGGAGCTGGTTCCACAGGAGAGGAGCTTGTAGATGTTTCAGCTCCATTGTGCAAACAGGTGACATTCTGTGAAGTAATGACTTGGTCTTATCGTTGGGCTCAGCTCGTGCACCTGGTTTTCCCTCAGCAGAACGAGAGACACACTGTTTAAGCCATCTGATGTTTCTGTGAGCTAAAGCCGTACAGCTGCTCGTGTGTGTGTTCTTGTGCATGTGTCACACTCTTGTCTGGTGTTCAAAGTATAAGGTTATCAAATTTTCAGTCTTGTCCTACTTAAGTGGTTTTACAGGCAACTTTACAAACATCCACTAAGTGGTAAAATTTTTTTAACACGCTTCAGAACTATGCACCCATTAAATTCTTACTTCGCAAGTGTTTAATTTACAGCCATCAAATAGACTTTGTGGTTTAGTGTCACCATACATGATATTATAAAACAAAGACAGGTTATCTTTGTTAAGCTTCCACACAAGAATAGGAAATGCCTCCCTGCAGCCTGTTATCAATTGAGCCCTGGTGGTTGGCTGTGGATCACGTACCGTCTTTGATAGCTCTGAGGTTCTGGCAGCTGAACACCCCCACACGTTTGCCTCTCACTTTGGTCTTGCCTGTTTTCCGTTTTCATCATCTGGCAGAAAATTGTCCCCACAGTTTTGGGTTTTGTGTGTGTGTGTGTGTTTTTGTGTCCATAATTGAAAGCAGCAGCCAACTCCCTAACGTCCGGTCCAACCAACTCCAGCCACCTCTACATAGACGTCTCAAGCTAAGCTTTAGGGTTTGTGTTGATATGGACTTAGGCAGTTTTTAATGTAATTATATCTAAAGCTCTGTGTCCAAAGCTCAGTCCATTTTGAAACAAGCACATGTGCATGCGTGTCAGCGATGTAGTGAGCGGAGCTACATCAGGTCAAAAACAACAAGAAATATAATACATTTTCACGTTCTAACAGGAAGTTACTACCTGTGCATGTGCATACCCATGATTGTAGCATAAATAGAAGCAAGTGGAAACTATAAATAGGTCTTTTGGTGGACAGTGTGCAGTAATATTGTAATGGAAAATCGTAGCACTGTAACTACTAAAAATTTCTTGATTTGATTGTTCATTCTGCAATTTTTTAAAAATTTTTTCTTTGTTCAGTGTTTAAATAATGCTTTTGGCCTAAATAAAGGATAAATAAATAATAATAAACACTACACCATTAACTAGAGCCTGAGCTTGTTGCTAATTGCTATAACCAAAAAATGTTATGTCGCTTAATTTCAGTTAATGTGAAGACTTTAAAAATCATAATCATAATTTCAAACTGAGACACTCTGGTCCATTCAAACCTCTTGACTGAGGGTGTCAAATCCTGGTCCTTAAGGGGCCACTGTCCCGCTTGTTTTCCAATTATCTTTTCCCCATCCACTGCTGATCACCTGCTTCAGGTGGGTTCAGCCAATCAGATGCTGTAAGTGCAGGGATAGCTAGGAAACAAACGAGGATTTGACACCCCTGATCTGGACCTACCTGTAGCAACCCAATTATTTGAATGGGATCAGTGTAACACATGGTAGTGTTGGGTGGAAATAATGACTTAGAGGGCCACTTATACGAACCAGATCAGACACTCTGACTTAAAAGGCGGCGGCGGAGAAACGAGCTCAACTGGACAAACGATGACGTGACAACATACGCAGTGAGGTGGACTGAGTCACTTTGACATTCACGTCAAATCACATGTGCACACGACAGGTTCATCCAAACAACAGCAGCACTGTGTATTTTGTGGTTTAGAAATACTTCTCTCACTACGCACAGTTCCTCTTTGGTTCCTTCTCTCCTCTCCTCTCATTTGCTGTACAGGTGCCGTTTGTCCCCATGGCTACACAATTCACAGAGCACCATCACCCACAGAGTCAGAATCTTTTCTACATGTGGGATGATATTATTGGAAACTAAGTGGGTCCCTTTTATGTGAGCAGTGTTGCAGAGAGCTTGGCTCTGGGCCTGCCTGAGGCCTGGTTCAGCACTGCTCTGCTCTCACAGCGTACATTTCTCTCTAATGCGGCCCTTGACCTCCTGACGCATTTCCTGACCCAAGAAATAGAATTAACACCTCAGCCTGGGCCTTGGGGTCCCACAGCACCGTACACAGCTGTGCATTGGCCTGGACCAGTCCAGTCAGACCCAGCAAGTTAGTACTTCATGACAACTCAAGCTAAGGGAGAAAAGGGAGCACATGAAGAGAACTTTATTCCTCTGCTAACATGAATATCTTTGGTTAGTTGAGGGGCTTTAGTGCAGCTGCCATTTCAGCAGTAACTTGGATCCTGTAAGTAATGCAAAATACTTGTGAGCAGACTTAAGTAGTGCAACGTTCTTCATTATAAAAATCTATACAATAAGAAATACAGCACCTTATGCCTGGCTTTTTAAATATTATGGTGGCTTTCCAATGCCACACGTGCAATAAATCTGGGAGATGGGTTTTAAGAAGAGAAATGTCCATTATCTGTTTATTAGATATTTTATATGAACCATATAAATGGATCTTGATACTCTGAAGTCTTAAGTGCTTTATCTGTTTTCTTCATTAGTCAATGACTCTTATACAGGAAGGCAAATGTACACATCAGTGTGCTTTTTCTCACTAGCGCGCACACACACACACACACAGATTAGCCAGTTCCTGCATTTAAGCACCCCATGTGTTTGCATTTTAGTCACACATTGCCAATCTCATGGGAGCACTTTGAAGCATACTCCTCCAGAGCAGATCATAAAACGGGAGGATAAGTAGTTTTTCACATAGTTGTATCCCAGAACACCCGCCGCCCCCCTACTACCACCTCCCACCCAACAGTTCACTGCCTCCAACTTCCACCTTCATTCTGTATCAATTTATTCTCGACATACAGGGTGAGCATTTAGTTCATTGTTTCTCTGCTGCTGACCGAGGCAGCGACGGTGAAATTCTCTAATATTTGCTCCACAATGTATTTGCCCTTCATCTCGTGCTGCTGTTATTGTTATAACTATACTAAAGTTAACTTGCATTGCTGTGAAGGTTAACAGGGCAAACATACGAGATGAGGCAGGCAGAGAGAAGAATAGAAGACTGTTTCTTTCCATTCTGACTCTGTGTGCATTTGCAGGATTATTGTACCATAAATCACTGTTTGTTGTTTCTCAGCCCGACTTTTGCTCTTCAACATTGCTGAAAGCACAAAAGATGAATTCTCTAAACCACGTCTGTACCCTGTACGCTGCAGTGTAGGAGGTGTGTCATACAACAAAAACGAAACTGCATATAAAGTGTCTACTATTTTAAAACCTAATAAGATGAGGTTTTGCTTCTGTCTGTAGTATGAGGAAATATTACATTATATAGCAGTATATTTGCATGGAAATGTTTTTTTTTTGTGTGTGTGTGTTTTAATGGGTCATTGTGTATGTGTGTGTGTGTGTCCCCTGCATTAACCCACTTGTTCTTCTGTCTCCACAGTACTTTGAGGTGCCTTTTGACTCCAACATGAACCGTACCAAGAACCGTCCACTTGTCAGAGGACAGATCAGGTGCTTATACAACAGCGTTTTTCCTCATTCTCCTGTATTAAACATTTGACTCTGCACCCCCCTCATCTGCATGTTTTAGTAATTTAAAAAAGACTTGAGTGGAGCGTGGAGCAAAACCCAGCAATAATTCTCTGCTTTACCTCTGTAAGCTGCACGTTGTTACCTGGCTGAGAAGGAGAAAGGATGAGGTCAGGGGGTAGTTTACCTCGACAACCCTACAGTGCTACCGCCACTGTTAAGATGTCAGATAACCTCTGTGTTGGTGCTCAGTGAACTGTGCACATCGCCACGCGCCTACAAGTCTGACTCAGTGACTTGATATGCTTGTCTGTGTGACCGCCACCCTTCAGCAGCAGGCAGACGCAGATATTCAGTGATGCGTAAACCAAGAGACCAACCAACCACATCTGTTGTCAGTGCCAGGAAACGTCCTCCTTTCACTCTCACAAGGTCACTTTTCATTTTTACTCAGAGAGAACAAAAGCAAACAAGGTGTAGACAAAAGAAAATGAAACGCCACTATCAGTCCACGCAGCCTGCAGGAGTACCTCCGCTGCCTGCTAATATATCACAGCAGCATAGTCTGTTTCTGACTGAACAGCCTGTTGGTGTCATAACTGGACCTTGACCCACAGCTCTCTCTTCCCAGTTTCAGGAATTCTCCATTGACATGCTGTTTAAAAGTGGACTCTCCAACTGTTGAGCTGGTGTTCTCTCACTGTCTAAACACAGCCTCTTGTCTCTAGCTTTTAGCCTGTGCCTGACAAAGGGAGGTGTGTGTCTGTCAGTGTGTGAGGCGCGCAGAAACGGCAGATTTCTCACTCTGTGTCTCTCACTGTCTCTTTGTTTCTCTCTCTCTCATACATACAGTCTTGCGAAGAGACAGCGAGCAGATGGGAGGCTGAACTACCCTGTCAAACAACACATGAGACGACCACATTTTGCACACTCTCCTTGTTGTCTTCAGGCCAGAATAAAATAATAGAATATATAGAATAATACAATATATCGGTTAATGCAGTTCAACAGCACCACAAAGTACATCCTCCAAACTGATCATACCGTTGAATCAACACCTTCATGAATGAGGCTTTTGGATTAGACCCCATTAACTTATAATATTTGCTCCATCCTGTCTCTCTTTGAAGCTTCAGCATTTTCCTTCTTTCCTTTGCCCTTTTCACACAAACTGCAGACAAAAATATCAAGGCAAACATATTCTTGATGGATGTCTGTTTTAGTCTTGCTACAGGATTACGTTTTTTGTAGCGCGCTGTCCTCTGCATTCACTCGGTGATCTATCACGCGCTCCTTTCTGGCTGTCGTTGCAAAGATCCGTGTGTATTTGCAGAAACAGTTGTTCCGTATGCCGTGTCTGGTCTTCACAGGCTTCCACAGTTTACACTCCGTTTCCAGTTTTACATCACTCTCTGAAACCACTGTGTTTCCCGTTAGGCTCATTCATCTTTAAAGTTCAAAATTGTTGTTTTCCACAGTTTACTCTGCCGTCTCTGACCACTTCAATTTTTAACAAGTGACTAGATGTTTAGTTGATTCACCCTGTTTCTTTAACTTAATGTGCAAATCCCTCATGTTTTACCATTTGAATCTCTGTCCTTGATTGTGGTCTAACCAAACAGCCACATCTTGGACTTTCTGTATTGACTTTACCCACCTGGCATTATGACTGAGGCGGTGTTGTATGCTGAGGACAGTAAGCCCACCTCGGACCATGTGACGCACTCCCTCCCCTGACCCCCGCTGAGCCAACCCACAGACAGACTGTCAACAGCCCATATCCAGCCTTCGTGGCCCCACTTCAGCCCACATAAAACAGACATAACACCACTAATCACATTAATGTACCAATCTCCCTGCTCAGCCACACCACCAAAATAAAAGCCCTGTTTGCTTTTTGAAGAAAAGGCCTGCGCTTGGTCAAGATTTTAATCTAGCCTCTCTTTAATTTATGGTGCATTTACTGGTGAATTTGAACCAGACCTTGGCATCACTGTTTTCAATAAAAGCTGAGGGGAGGAGAAGGAGCAGGAAGACTTCAACCGGCTAAAAGCCTGAGCCACCGCGGTTTTCTGCAGCGAGTTTTGATCTCTGGCGTGTGCACATGCTCTTCATCTTGCAGAGCTACTTTCATCCCGGACAAACTCTTATCAGATGAGCTTCCTCTAAGCCTCCTGTTTTGAGACTCAGCCATGCGCGCCTGTTGATTGTCAGTGTGCGGCCCCCACGAGTCTGGCTGCATTTGTAAGTGTGTGTGTGTGTGTGTGTATAACATATGGAGCTGTCGTTGTCCTGTCTGGTGACTACACAGAAATGTATCAGCCTATATTATGTTGGTGCTGGACTTTTGTCTGTGTATTGTAACTTTGACTTTATTGTTAGGTGACTCTCATATTCTTTGTCTTTTCCTTTGTCTTATCAGTCCCCTCCATGCGGTGTCCTTTGCTCTGGCCTGTGGGGTTCCGGGAGTTGTTCTGCTCACCCTGGCTGTAAACCCTTTGACAGGCTTCCTGGGTGCCCTCAACATCTTCCTCTACACCTCTTGCTACACACCACTCAAGAGACTCAGCATCACCAACACCTGGGTGGGGGCAGTGGTGGGTGCGATACCTCCTGTGATGGGCTGGACAGCTGCAACAGGTTGTCTGGAGCCAGGTACGAGTCACTAGCTCAGTCATGGGGTATTTGTATACTAGTAGCTGCTAGTGCTAAAATCTCAGATTAGATAGAAAATGATTCAGTTGATGTGCAGCTTCAGCTGATCTTAAAAGACACTGATCAAGCAAAGGAGTCGAAACATCGATCAACTGATCGATTTGTGTTCCTGTACTTGTTGTACCGCACAGTGACCTCTGACCTCTTCTGATCTCACACTGCATAAAGCTTTATTTACATATAGGCCAGTGTAGTGCTGCGAGTATTCGTTGTTTCTTTGGAGACTTGTAAGTGGCTTTGAACTAAACAGTGCAGCAGATGAATGTAACGTCAGCGAAGAGGCAGAGGCGAGACTGTTTGCTGGATACATTAAACATTCTGTTTTGGCAGCTTTATGAATCGCGTTTCGTTCTGTAGCTGCTCTGAGAAGTCCTCACACAAGTTTATATTTGTTCTACGAATATTTAGTGGGCTCTGTCAACATAACGTTGAATACATTTATTGGGTTTTTTTTATCTAAAAAAGCAAAAGCTGTTAATCTCTGTTCATTTGTGTTTATTGTAAGAGGGCCTCTCATTCCATGGATGTCTTGTCCTGATCATGAAACCTTGAAAAAGAATCCAGAAACAAGTGAAAGTTATGAGCAGCATTTCATCATCCATAGTTGTAGGTAATAGGCTATAAGTTAATATTGTGTTGGTTTTTGTTTAAAGCCTTGGCATTAGTCACGGACTACATGACTTTCCCTTTACTCATTTGCTGTGAAAAAGTAGGTCTGGCTTTCTTGTGACATGTTAAAATATGTATGCTGTTGAAATAGTGGTTTTTGTTTTAAAATGAGCCTCACTGTTTATTTTTATGTCTGGATGAAATATACTTGTGAAAACTAACTTTTTTGGAAAGGCCAAAGCTCTTTTCTAAATACTTATATATAAAAAAAAAAAGAAAAGTAAAGTTTTGCAACGACCTGTTTGTTATAAACGATCATTGCCGACTTTTGTCTGGAAACTAACAACGTAACTATTTTATTTCAGCACTTGGCCTAATATTCTGCAGCTGAATGTGAAATAAATAAGCAGCACATTATAGTCCCTCAGCCTCTGCTTCATTAATCCTCCCTCTTTTATCTCTCCCTCCGTCTCACCCCCCAGGTGCTTTGTTGCTGGGTGGCTTCCTGTACAGCTGGCAGTTCCCCCACTTCAACGCCCTCAGCTGGAACTTGAGGGAAGACTACTCCCGCGGTGGCTACCGCATGATGTCCGTCACCCACCCTGGCATGTGCAAGCGCGTGGCCCTGCGCCACAGCTTGGGTCTCATCGGCCTGTCAGCCTTAGCCCCTGTGCTGGACTTGACCACGTGGACCTTCCCTATCATCTGTCTCCCCATCAACCTGTACATCAGCTACTTGGCCTTCGGCTTTTACCGCAAAGCGGACCGCAGCAGTGCCCGCAGGCTGTTCTTCTGCAGCCTGTGGCACCTGCCCATGCTGCTGCTGCTCTTACTCACCTGCAAGAAGCCTCACAAAGATCAGGAGGAAGCATCTCAGCCTGCAGCTTCTTCAGCCCTCACACTGCAAAGCTGAGCGACTTCACCAAAGCCCCAGCATCTCTAAGACCTCAGAGACACTTGTTTTAACTTGAGACGCACTCCCAGCGTCTCTCTTAACCACTATGGACAATGGACACAGTTTTACCTGTGTGTTTATTTTATGCCAGTGGTGCTCAGTGCAGATCAGGAAATGACTAAATGACAAAACAACTATTTACAGAAAACACACTGAATTAATACATCCCTTAGTCATTTCAACACAATGTGTGTGTACTTATCGTCTATATTTATTTATGTTGGGGCCCACCAGTTCCCCTCCATGTTGTACATGGTTGATGTTAAATGACCTTGTGCGGTGTAAATCACTCCTGTGGATCCTCGGAGGGATCAGTTTGTAGATTATCCAGTGCATTGTACAAATGCAAAAAAGAAGCTGCACATCTTTAAATCAAAGCTTTATGTTTGATTATTTTGAGTCTGTGTGAAAATAGGACAAAGAATAAACTTATCAAGAAGCAGCTACTGTACAACGGTGCACCTGATATCTGACAGTTGTGTGACTTTCATGTGATCTCTGTTACTTGACGGTTAATTCGCTGTATATTGCTACGCAGCACAGGCACTGATGGGTCTTGATTCATTTAGATAATGCTTTATTTCAACACGGTTCATCTGTAACCAAACAAAAGGGATTGACCCCCCGTAGGAGACACGAGGGCGAATGTTCAGCAACAATAAACGCGTCCTGACTGTAAGCCTGTCTCGTGTGTCATCATTTCCTCATTCAGTGTTTTAAAAACGTCGATGAATGGCTTTGCCCTCGAGTAAAAGCCTCGCTCATGGTGAAACGCTCACAAAACACTACCACACCTTGTTAGATTTTGGTGCTGACTCGTCATACGCATAATATATGGATTTAAGTTTCAGTTCTATGCTCGCTTTGGGCTCACATCACCGTCTCTCCAATAAGCTCTATTTAGCAGGCCACCTCTGCACCTGTCAGTCAACATGTGCTCCCCTTCCACCATTTACCCCTAGTTTTGGTATTTGGTTACATTTCAGTCACCACACTTGGAGAAACAAGCCCCCCCCCCACACACACACACACACATACACACAGCCTTCCCCTCACTACCATCCTCCCTCCATAAAAGGGAGCAGTGGGATTAAGCCAAGGCCGGAGACCTGAAACGGCTCGACATCCTCGTAAAGTGCCTGACCGGATACGGAGTTTCATATCAGAGGGTGAAAGGGGAGTGATGGAGCCAGCTGTTACAGTTTGGTGGATTTTTTTTTTTTTTTAAACACACACACTCAACCTGAGGAGATTGAATATCGTCACCAACCTCGAGAGCTCAGTGTGATGGCCTGTCATGGTTTACGACATCCGCTCCTATGAAGGTGCAGTGACGACTGGTGCAGTCTGGTCCTGTCATCCATGAGAGGAGCTTCTTCATTTGGGTTTTATTTCTTTATTTGTGCTTTTGACTGAGCATATAAATCATATTTAGTAGTCAGCATTATTAATTATGCTGTGCTTCAACGGTAGAATGATCAAAGGTAAATTCATCCTTTGAAATGATTATTATTCATAAATAACTTTGAAAATCTCCTGCAGGTTAAACCTCAGATGTAGGAGTTACATAAACTTTTTAAAAGTGAATTTTACTTTATTTTGTAACTTTGAACTCTGAATTTCTTTTTAACTTTTTATTTTTATTTAATTTTGAGTCTTGACTTAATGTTTAGTTGTTGGTACCTAATTACACCTCATGTAAAGGCACAGTTGTCTGGATTATTAGACTTTTTTTGTTCCAGATTGATCACATTTACTCATGTTGATTGAGAGAGGAAAACTTTAAAAAGTCTACATGTTATTACTTAAACGACTTCATGAGTCCTTCACGAGTCTTTTATTTCACTCTTTCCGTGCGTAATAACGCGGTGGTTTCTCTCTTTCCCATTGCTGACATCACCCATTAAATCATTCATGGTATTTGCCCATTCGGCTGTGAGCTTTCAAGCCAGAGTCAACAAACTGAAGAGCCAAATATGCATCTGTAAACAGCAGAGAGTCCCCTAACAGCGGTCTGCAGCCGGGCCCAGTGCTGCAGCGTTACCGTCCCCACTCTCTGACATCAGTGGGATGGGGATGGAGGTCGGGGGGAGGTACTGTACATCAGCTCGGATTCCAGGACTCTTCAAACCAAGCAGTGAAATCTCAGGATGACGGATGACCTCTGGCCTCTCTTCAAAAAGGTTGGTTGTTGCAAAAATAAGAAACTATACAAGCACTGCAGTAAAACGAGCCCTGTGAGTCTCTGCAGGATTATTAGAGAGTGAGCAACAGTCCCTGAAACTGGGGGGGTCGGGGGGGGGGGGATTTTTTTTTCTTCCTCAATAATAAAAAAATGTAATTTCTTCTTTAAAATATTTCGTTTCTATCGGAGACTTTTGTCCTCGATTTGGATCAAATGATCTTTTCCTTTTAAGGCTTTCTACGTTCCTCGTTTCGTTATTTCTGATTGAATGTGAGTGGAAAAGTAACTCCAGCACGATCATAGAGAAATAAAAGCTATTCCACATTGTCTCACATTCGTTTGGTTGAAAACGTGGACTCTGGTTCTTCTCTCAGGTGAAATATATTCGCTGAGAGTCTTTTTTTATTATTATTTTCTCATGCGTCTGTAAAAAAACTGGAAATGAAAAGCACGTTGGCAAAGCTGAGCTTATTTTACAGAGGACGTTTGTTGGTTGGATATTTTTGATCCATGTAGGCTAAAGCTCCAGTTATTACGAATAAAGTCAGATCCTCGTGGTTTTGTAAAGAAATCAGAACGAAGAATTAGGCCTCGTTTGCTACACGTGGTTTGTTATTAATCTGCGTATTTCTGCTGCTTTTCAACTTGAGGCCTTTATTTGGCAAATCCGTCGATAATAAAACATGATAACTGCCTGTGACAGCAGCCGATTATTCCGTTAACTCCGTTATTTTTTATTCGCTTCAGAACGAAGCAGAGATTCGCTCAAAAATAGATTAAAACCTGTTGAATAAGTCCAGCGAGTTTCCTTCACTTTGGCAAAGAACGACAAGTACCAAAAAATAAATGACTGCACAGTAAATATTATATTATAAAGTATTATCATTATTATAAACAACAACAATGTTATGACGTAATTACGTAAATGAATGAAAATAATGCACATTTATAATTCACGGGGGGTTTTTCAGTGCTGGATTTTTGTTTCTTGAGCGTCAGACGACGCCGCGCGTCTCTGCGTCTCTCGTGAAATCAAACGGGAAAATTCATGTCAAAAAGTTCGTCTTAAATCACACGAGGGTTGACTGTGCAGGCAGCTCTGTTGGAAAATATATTTTTTAAGTTCATCTTTAAAGTTGTTCCTTTTTGGTTTGTTTGCTTGAATAATAATTTTTTTTTTTAAAGTTGATAGAAATGAGCTGAAAAGTGTAAAACCGCGTCAAACGGAGGCTGAAGGGACATTTTTAAATCATCTGAACTCTTTCGTACAGTCAGTCTGCGCCCTCACATCACAAACTTCACTTAATTGGCTTCTATTCCTAATAAGAAAGTTTTCCAAACTCTCAGCACACACACACACACACACACACACACGCTCCATCTCCACACTGAGGATCCCACGGCTGGGACCGCCCACACCTCCCTCCGATTGGTCCGCTTCTACAAACACGCTGCTGCATATTTGTCTGCCGTGCAGCTATTGGCTGCTGCTGGTGTCAGTCACGCGCCTGTCTCTCTATAAGGTCTCGTAGTCCATCGACAGCTTTAACAAACCTGAGATGAGGCTGGAGCAGCTCCGCGGAGCGTCTGTCGCAGCTCAGCACTTTTCCAGATTCGAGCCATAACTATGATTGAATATTCCTCAGTGCCGTTTCATTCCTGGATATATGAGTCTCTCCGACTAGATTTAGTTTAGTTTTTCTTTTTTTTCTTTTCGAGTTTTATTTATTTGATTTAGTTTTAGGTGAGCATGTGCGTAATTTTGCGAGGATTGCCGAGTTGCCGCCGACGTGACTGAGGCAATATGCGCCGCTGGGATATGATTTTCAACCGAAAGGCTTATGGAATATAGCCCGGTCTGTCACAGCCTGTATGCCTTCTGGTCTAGCCCCGTGAAGAAGAAACTAGTACTGCTCAGCATCATGTTTTTAATCTGGGTATACATGCTGTACTCCTGCGTGGGCTACTGCTCCACCATGCCAAGTTTAGTGGTGGACGGTTACCGGGGCAAGGAGACTGGTTCGGCGGTGGGCAAGAGGACAGAAGGCAGCAGGATGGACCTGGTGTCCAGACTGCTGGCCAAACCACAGCCGTGGGAGGATATAGAGAGCGACTACGAGGAGCCGTCCATCAGGACCGCTGCGTCCAGAGACCTGCTCAATAACGAGCTGGAGACGGACAGAGCCGACGAGTGGGACGAGATGCGGGGCGAGCAGCAGAGAGCCCCGGAGCCCAGCGCCATGTCCAGCTTCTCCAACGGCTCCGGGAGCAAGAAGCTGCCGCAGGCGATCATCATCGGGGTGAAGAAAGGAGGGACCCGGGCTCTGCTGGAGTTTCTCCGGGTTCATCCAGACATCAGAGCCGTGGGAGCGGAGCCGCACTTCTTCGACCGCAACTATGAGAACGGGCTGGAGTGGTACAGGTAAGACTAGATCCTTCAGCGCTGCTGCGTCTGGATGATGATCGAATGTATCCAGAAAACACAAATATTAACAAAATGTTCAGCTTGTGTCTTTGTAGAGAATTCTTTGAATCCGTTAAACAGATTTAGAGGCATATGTGCAGCCAGCACCTCGGGTCACAGACGCGGGTTTATTGGCTTTTTATTGGATTATTTTGTCATCACACAGTTTTTTTGTATTAAATTCATTTTTAATTTAAAAGCGAGCAACCTGCAGAGACACGCAAGTGTTTGATCTATAATCAGATCAAATTTAGAAATTTAGAAACAATTTTTTTTTTTATTATAATCATCAATCAGAAAGTTTAGAATCTATTCCGAACTGATGCCACTGAGTGAGATGGTGACGCTGCGTTCGCTTCGTGTCCATTCACGGCTGACTCGTGCAGAATAGGTCTTATTAATTCAATGAGCTACTTTTAGCGTGATAACAGCTTTATTTTATTATGTGTGTAATGTATTTGAAAACGCACTGACACCATGCAGCTGCACGGACATGAGCCCGTTTCTGCGACGCGCAGTGATCTCTATAGGACGCAGCGCAACATTGCACCTTCACGGTGATGCGTCTTCAGTTTGTTTTATAATCACATTACATTTAGAATTTAGTTCGTTTGAGTATTTTATAATGACACGTTTTTATCTATTTATAATTTTTTTTGCATTATTGCATTCCATGTATTTAATTAGGAACAAGCAGAGCTTTAAATTACAGTCAAGACTCAACAAGACTTTACACTTCACTACAACGCGCTGTAACAGAAGCTTTAACGTGGATGACACGATTTGCACAATTGTGACTGATCAGATTATCATAATCAAATCTAAGAAAGAGAACTAAAAATAAAAGATGGATTTATACTGTTTTAGAATATTGAGCCGAACAGAGTTTATTATTAACCTGGAAGGTTTTAAGGGCGTTTTAACCAAAGGGCTCTGCAGGCCCATGCGTCGCAAGAAAGAAAAGGGAATCTGCAAAACAAAGTGAGGATCCTTCATAGAAGAAAACCCAGAACCAAATCGTTTAACATCTTCAGAGGTCGACAGACTAACATTATCCTGGTCATTTACATCACAAAGTGTTAACAGGAGCAGCTAAAGGACTGTACCTACTTAATGACTAATAACAAGCAGCCTGTTCAAATAAATGAATTCATGAGAAATGTGTCTTAATAATTTCTTATTAATGTTTTATTCGACTGGTATATTTAACCACAAATAAAAAATTATCTATTTAGATTTTTTGATAGGCTGCTGGAATTCCACTTTTAATTCAGTTTTTGGTTTTAAGCACTTTTCTCTCTTTTCAAGCTTTAAAAGATTGAAACAAAGTTTTATCTGGAGTTAAAAGCGTCTGATAAATGTATTAAAAATGCTTCCGGACTTGCTCTGCACGTTAAATATGCAGGAGCTGGAGAGGAGCCCCAACAATGTTCGACATAATGGAGGGGGGGAGAGAGAAGAGCCGAGTAGGGAACCCAAATGTTGGCAGCATGCAAAGCAGAGACACCGTCCCTTCATTTGTGCTTGGTTTCATGTGTTTGCTTTGTTAGAAGTGGAAATGTACTGCAGGGGCTTTTAGTTTGAGTCGTTTCTTAACCTGACTTTACTTTTCTAAATAAGGGAAATTATGGAAAAGTGCCCTGTGCTAGTTTGCAGGCTATGAAATCTAATACTTGTAAAGAAGTCATGACTCAAGGTTTTCTGCTGAGATAGTATGAGAGCCGGATTCAATATATCTGTCTGTCAGGAGTTTTATTTGTCATTTTTCAGATTCTCTCTAATAGAAGAGCACTCAGACTGGAGTTGTGCAATGTGTCCTATGTCCTAACATACTTTTATGCAAGAACTGCAGTAAGAAATGCAGTGAACACGGCCCCTGCAGTGGAGAGAAGACGTCTTGCCGCTTCGTTCTTTCTTGTCTAGAGTGATGAACTGAGAAAGGAAATCTTACATTCGCTGCAGCTTGTCCAACAGTTTTCCATTAGGACCAGATAGGGGAGATAGCAACAGTGGAATGTTCCGCACAAACTAAATTCCATGGCATTGAAATTTAATCAGCGGGAATATGATCTGATCACGGTGAAGGTCATTGTGCAGGCGGTTTTAGACATTTCTGTGCGTGTTTTTGTCAGAATTGAGCAACTGGCCTCTCCCTATTTGTTCATTTGCACAATCTCTCGCCATCCGCTATTGTAACTAACTTGCACCATCTTTGCTTCCCCAATGGATGCACATTTAGAGTTGGAATTCCACCAAGCAAATGCAGCCATAGAGGAAGCAAAAAAAAAAAAAAAGAGAGCGAGAAAAGTTTCAAAATGAATGGAGGGAGGTGATAACAAGTTGTATTGTGGGTTTCTGATGTACTTTGACAGTTTTTATTTGTGCCAAAGACAAACAAATGATTCATGCGTTTGACCAAGGGGTCCTTGAATAAGGAGGTACACATTTTCACTGTGAGGTCATGCATGAAGGAACACACACACACACACACACACACACGCACACACACACACACGTAGAAAGAAAGAGTCAGTGACTGATTTCATTTGTTCATTATTTCTCCTCTTCTGTTTGCACCTGTTTGCTGGGAGTGTGACTGAAGTTATCTGATAGCATTAAGTCAAAAATAAACAGTAGTTATCTTCAGACTTTCTTAAAAGATTAAAAAACAGCCAACAGTTTCCAATAGAAATTATTGTCGGCACTGTGAGCATTTTGTGAAGCAACAACCAAAGTCATTGTATTAAATTTTTTCTGTTTTGTAATTTGTGGCATTAAAAGTCATGTAGCAAGCAAAACTGTTCACTTTTTCACAACAGAAGTTACAAAATGATTTACAAAGTTAAAAGGGGACTAAAAGGCAGAGAAGACCATTGAAAGAATGTTCAAAACCACCACACACATAAAGACACGGAATGTAAAAAGAACAATGTGCAATAATTTGTCTGCTGTTAGAATTTGTTTGAGTTTGTCTCAAAGTCAAGAAGCAATAACAGAAAAAGCTCTTTCATCTTTTGCTTTTAGCCCAGCAGTTGTAGCCTATGGAAAATATTATATATACTTAATCTATATAATCTTTGTATATATTTTTATTTTATTTGAAATAACATTTGACTTTGGAACTTCTCACTCGTTCAGATGAGTTAATAGTTTACTTTCTTAAACTAGAGGTATTTTATTTACTCCTAACTCTTGTTGACTGCGTCCCGTCAGTATGTGGTGCACGTCGCTCTCTTCATATTCCACTCGGACCTATTGGCTATGAAGGGGCTTTGATATGTAATTACCGTGCTGTGGTTTTGCTGTCGTGTCGCGGGCTCTGGTCATAGCTCGCTGTCAGGGCCCAGCAGTGTTGACGCTGTTGCTCCTCCCTCGGAGCCGCTTTAGGAACAAGCAAGCAGAGTTTAGTCATACAGTAGTAGTATAGTGGGTGGTATTAATAACTATGTTACATTATTATTTTGTTTGTCATGTCATAAAGATTAATTGAACTAGAACACATCAGAAATCAACAGTTGAGCTCTGCACTAGAACCTTCTTTCTTTCTGTTTGTGAATTTAGACAATCTTCGCATTTTAACAATACAAACTGACTTGGATTGCACACATATAATGTTCAGTCCTTATGAGAAGTGGTTTATGATCAAAGGTCAGGCCTCAGTTGCCTTTGAGAGGCTGGTGGGATTGAATTGGCGCCATCCCAGAGCAGGATGTCTCTCTGGCCAACCTTTGTATCTACTCTGTGATAAAACACGGTGGAGGTAAACACACTTACAAAGCAGCGTCAGTAAACGCCACTTATGGTGCCACAGCACAAAAGGACAAGTGAAGCATTGTTGAAAATGGGGCTCCTAAGAAAAAAAAAAGTCATGTTCCGCTATCAGACTTGGAATGCTTGCGGAAGTCTGTGCTGTTTGAAAGCTGTTATCCAAAGGCCAAACCCCCCCACACTGCTAATTCTTGAGCCAGAGCCAGACTGCAGCTCGTGGCCATGTCAGGGACAGTTCTGGATGGGTGCACATCCTTTTATTTGCTCACCACAGGGGCGCTCCTATTTCCATGTAGGTGACCCATCCACTCTCTGTTGCCACTGACCTTGTCCTTTTTCCTTCCTCTCAATGGCCAGAGGAGGCCACCTGGTTCCATACAGCGCCAGTGAACGGCATCAAACCAACAAAACATCTAGTGCTGATGTTTGCAGGCACGGTTGTTGCATATGAAACCGAAGGGAAAACAAAAGTGTGTGTTTCCTGCTGATGGCTCAGCTGTGAAGCCACAAATCATTTTCATCTTCTTTCACAAAAGAATGAAACTTAGATGACATACACAAATGATGCCGTGGCCCGGCTCCTCTGGGATAGCCAGTATTGATCGGTCAGGCTTGATTGAAGGTAATGTAGAGAGATGGGTTAAGGGCCTTTGACTGGGGTCAGACCCATGTCTGCTTGCTGACAGGGTCTGTATGCTGACCATCTGCAGAGCTACAGAAAGCTGCTGGAAGCTACAAGTGCCCCTGGGGATTTTAAAAGCCGTTCCTTGCAGAAAACAATTGTACGACAGGACGGTTTTTAAGTCTACTGAGTAACGTAAATGACGATAATTTCTTTAAACTCATTTGCATTTGACAGAATGATTAAGCACTGAAATTGACAGGCACCGAGTTATAGGCACTTTTCGGTGCCAAATTTCTGGAGCACGGACGATGTTAAGTTCAGATGATTAGATACTTTGGCAGCCTGATTGTTTCCTGATTCCTGGAACTCCATGGCTCCTCAGGGACTGAGCGCTCGGTCAGCCAACGTTACAGCTGACAGCAGGTTCACATCCTCCACTAAAATCCTCAACCACAGCAAGGCAGCTTAAAAACAAGCGTTCTGAAACTGTGCCTCTGTGTTGGCTAAACTTCTACCTTGAGTTCCCAAATGAGTGGATTATTTGTAAATGGTACCCCCGTTTCCCCTCAGTGCCTCCCAGTTCCTCCCTCAGACATCATCCTGAAAATCCCTCCCTCATGAACCGCTTTTCTTTACTCTCCAGCTGCGCGCCTCTGCTGCTGGTGTGTCACATGGCGTGCTTGGTTCGTCCAATCTTGGGCGGGGTTCACTACAGGCCTCGCTGACCACAAGTGGCCCTCTCCCAGAGAAGCCTTTGGTCAGCGTAGAGCGACGGAGGCCCTTTCTCTCTGCTGCCTAAGCTGGCATGGCTCATCTGAGAATAGAGAGTAACCGGGGGGTGGAGAAACAGTGAAAAGGCGGCTTTCATCCCCAAATTATGACTGGTTAATTGTGAATAAGGGAGTCCTGTGGAGGGGGGAGTGGCAGCGCTGGACTGTGGCAGCCTGTCTCCCCCCTTTTCCTCCCGCTGGTGCCCACTGAACACAACCCACACCAGTGGAGACAATATGGCCGCCACAGACAGGAACCTCCTGCTGGAGCAGAGGATAAAAGCCACAGATCCTGACAGGAACTTGCTGTCAGACATTCACACACACTCCTGGATTCACACACAGCTGATGCAAACAGAGAAACATGGGCACCCCCCCCCCCCCCACACACACACACACACACACACACATTCCCTTTATAAAGTGTGGATCATTGTTTGTGCTCATTCACTCCGACAGAAGACTCATGTGACTGTGTGTCTGCTGCCCCTGTAAGGATGAAGTCAGTATAATTCAAGGTCGACGACAATAACATGCTTATATAGACGTCTAATGAAGTCAGTTTAGAGGAAGAAAGGAAGTGGAGCACAGAGGAGCAGCATACAAACTCCCTCTGTGCGATGTGTGAATTAGACTGTTTTTAACAAGGTGATAATTTGGATGTTGTTACACATTAGAACAGAACCAGACATCCCCCTTCCATGGTTAATGGTCATTTGTTGCTGCTAAATAAACACTCTTTAGCGCATTAAATCTGTGCCCCTGGAGGCGAGGAGAAGCAAACACTCTAATAAGTTCTTGTTAATCTTTCGCTTTTAACAGTCCTTACTGCTTTTTGTAAGAGAAAGAGAATATAGAAAGTGAGCGAGGAGGAGAAAGAGATGGTGCTGAACCTGTAAACCTTCACTCGTCTCAGGTATTAAGTCCCAGAGGTAGCCATTAGGGTGCTGGAGAGTGTGTCTGCCTCTGGGAGAGAGGAGGACACACACACACAGAAAGAGAGAGAGCGACTGAGGTCTCCTGAGGTTTCCATTAGCGTGGCAGTAAAAGAGCAGAGCTCATTAGAAGCCCTGAGTTGTCGCTCTGCACCATGGCTGCTTGACACTAGTCACTCTCTCCATTTAGATGTACTGTGAGAGCTGCCGGGCTCCCTCATAAGAGCTGTAAGGACACTTCAGCTCAACTCCAAGACAACCTGGCCGAGCTCAACTCAATTCCAATTATTTTCTGCCATAAGTAGTTTTTTTTTTTCTCACCATTGTTTAACTGATCAGACTAATTGATCTCTAACTGAATAGCTGATCACTGTTAAACTATTAAACTGTTATCACTTTAAACTTTTACCAGGATAACCAAACTTCAGTTAAACTTAAACAGTTAAAAATTCCTTAAAAGTCTTTTATTTATATTCTCTCACAAATTACAATGGAAAATGGAAACCAATCTGGCACCTTGTTTTTTTTTTATGTGCCTTCGTTCAGTCTTTTTTTCTTACTTGATGTGTGCTGACAAAAAAAAAAGCAGACACAGAAAAAAAATCTGATGAAAAGTTTTATGAAAACAAACTTTCTCTGAAGTTTTCTGGCCCTGGGCTGACATGGAGCATAATCTGGTGTTTCTCAAATTTCTTTTTTTTTGCCCCTGTTCTCCATTTTTTTGGTCCTTGCTCTCTTCATAAAATAGCTTATGTTCCTGGCACAGATATAGAGCTGATCCTGTTTCACCTCTAACCAACAAGATTACTGATAGAGACACAACGGAGGGCCGAAAACGTTTGTCATTGTCCTCTATAGCTGCCGCCTGAATGAAGTAACGAAACCCTGAAACTGAACTTTAAGCTCTGATGTCTGCGTTTGGCAGCAGTATAAATGGTTAAAACAGTGCTTGTTGTTCTTAGTAGTAATTATCTTGTCTTCAGGGTACTCGAGAGATATTGTGGAAGACAACATCTAGGCATGAATCCAAGGAAAACTGAGAGATTGCCTGAGGATTGCTGCTGCCACTCCTTCCATCTCTGAAAGCAGCAGGTTAATTGTCAGGACTGGTGCTATCGTTACTCAATTTAGCTAATTACACGTTCGCTGTCTTCGGGAATTTGTAAACCATTAACCTGCATAGCATAGCTGCAGTGTGAGTAATAACAGAAGATGGATTTCTGCTCACTGAGTGACACACAGAAGAGAGGAAATCCCCTCTTTCTCTCACACACTTTGTAGTTCACCTGTGTTCAAAAAGGTGTGCAGGCAGTTACGGATGACAGCCAATTCAAACAGGATGCAAAGCAGCTCGCTCGCTCCCTGTGTGTGTGTGTGTGTGTGTCTGTGTGTGTGTGTGAGTGTGAGAGTGCCTGAGCGTCTAGGGAGTGGGGGTGGTGGCACGTATGTTCTTCTCAAGTCTGTTTCATCTTTTATTCATCTTTGCTGTAGCTAGATCAAGGAGTCATGTGCCTCTTGGTGCATGTCAAGTGTCAGGAAATCAGTCAGAATGGCTGATTTCGCCTGCACACCCACACAACAACACCCAGAAATCCTTGTGCACACACACACACGCTTGCTCCCATATGCAAGCCGCGTCTTCACCTGCAGTCCTTCATTGTTGTTTGCCCTGTTGTTGTTTCTTTTTTACCCCTTCACGGTTCATCGGTTTATTTCATCTGAGCTGTCAGCGTGTCACGCCCTGATACTGATGGAGTGCTGGAATGTGTGGCTAGCTTCAGGCTAACACCTTCAGCAAACACCCAGAGCAAACACGCTGATTAGTGGGGATTACTAGCGCTAAACAAATCCTGGGTAATATTGCCAAGTTGGATTTCAGATTTCAGAGTTTGCGTATCAGCTGGCAAAGAGTGTGTTTGGCATCGAGGCACACACAATGAGCAGTGCGGCAGTATCAGGTGACTCATTCTGTATCGCATGTCAAACAAAGCAGCGAGATGTTGTGTTAAGTGTTACCAACACAACAGCATCTTTCACCTCCTTTAAGCCAGAGAAGTGAAGCTTTTTGTGGCAGCATCTTGGAAAGTAGACATGCTGTTGCACATTCATGAAAGGAAGGCAGGAGTTTTTTTTTTCTTCTACAGCTTTCTGCTCCATCCCTTTCCTCAACTCCTCTGTTTTATTTATACCACATGGTGGGCTCCCTCACTTCACTGCAGGGTTATTAGCACTCGGTAACTCCATTCAGCCGTCTATGGCCGCAGTCCGTTGTGGTTCTGTGTCTGAAAAACGTACGACTCCACGCATTCCTGTGCTGTTTTTTTTTTCTTTTCCACAGCTGCCAAATAGCAACAAATATACTTAAAAACAGATTTTCCAAATGGGTAAATGATAGTTACTTTCTGAATTTGAAAATGTGTGCTCGCCACACCTCTGTAATGTTGCCCATCACAAGGCGACCACGGTGGCAGTGGAGTGGAGTAAAATGTCTTCGCCTCACTTAAGTATTTTCAGGACAGCACATAACAGGGGGGTATCTGAGGCTGTGGCTGGGGGTAACATGGTACTGGGGTGTCTGACATGTAGTCCATGACATTATATGTATAGTGGTTAGTTCTCTATTTATTTATTCTGCTTCACTAGTGTCTGATGTTGCCTCTAAAACCAGACTGGAAGTGAGCCCGAAACCATTCTGGACCGTCTGTGACCGCAAGGTCTAACTCCCCTTCTCTTCCCACTTTGACTCGCATTCTCTCCGTCATTCACTCTAGCTCTCCTACACACTGTTTTACACACGCGCGTACAAACACACTCGGTCTTTAAGAGATGCTATGATAAAAAATGTTCCAGTCTGGCAAAGCATGACTCCCTTTCGCTGAAAAATGATGTATGGAAGGGTTGCGTCGGTCGGGTTAACTGTTTTGTTTACTTGAAGGGTCAGTAGATTCCCAGGCTGCTTTGACATAGTGCAACTTCTTGAAGGAGTTAAGGGTCTGGGAGCTTCATTTATCAGCCAAATCAGGACAACAGCATATAGTTTGAGTGTCAAAGTGTCACTGAGTAATAAACAAGATAAGGGCTCCTACCAGTTTGGTCATTGCACTCTGTATATCAATGTGTTTCTGGAAAAGATTGTTGTGCTGTCACTGACTGTTTCGATAAGGTCCCCCACATTCATTGCCAATTAGTGTCTGTAGGAGGACATGGAATCATATGGCATTGTTGAAAATGCATGCTGTGCTGCAAGCATTTCAGATAAAGGACTGCCAAATGGTTAACCAGTGTTTTTTATCCATTATATTTACTGTAGAAAATAGTCAGCTTTATTACTTCACCTACCTGAGTGATATGCAATATCCTAAGAAGAGTGCCTCCATCCAGGTCTGAGTTTGTGATATTAGGACAGCCTGCATTATTAATCCCTACAGCAGACAGATGATTCGGGGGCTTCCACTCAGGCACCTTCCTGAGTTTCCAGTGACACCATTATTCAGTGAAGTCTGTTAATTTGAAACCTCAGGCTCGGGAGGAGAAGTTGATTCTTGACAAGGTTGATGAAGGTGTAGCAGCGCTTAGGGTTCGATATGAGACAGGTTTAAAGTTACATGTGGCTGTGAAAGATACATACGAAGCAGCAGACACAAAGATGTGCATACGTTTTTGGCACCAAACATGTAATAAAACCAATACACACAGACATATAAGACGAAGATACAGACAGGAGCCTTCAACACACAGTCCTGCAAGATCTCAGTTTTACGCAGAGATCTCTGGCTGTTCTCATCCAGGAAATGAACTGTCAAAAAGCTCTAAGTGGCCACATACTAACACCTGGACTCCACTCCGTGTGCTTAAAGCGGATCAAGCTTCTATAACTGCAGCTGGAGCTCTTCTCCCTCGCTGTATCATAGTTGCCCGACTGACAGCACCATAAACCATCTTCTTTATTCTTTTAATTTACAGCCAAAGCCATGCTCTGTGGTTGAATATAATGTCAGACTCCGGGCAAAGTGGAGCATATTTCAAAAATGGCTGGCTTCTGTATGCGCTTAAATGCAACTTTGAAAATAATCAGTAGAGCAGAGGCGTGCATACTTGCCTAGTAGTAGCCATAGTGTGTGCGTGTTTGTGGATGTGTGTTGGTATGTCTTACATAAATATATTGCTTCCTGAGGTTCCATTTTATAGCATGTAGGCTTCTCCTACTGTGAGCACAGAACTTTAAAAGGGAATGCTGATAAGAAACACTGCTTTTATTTACCTGTGACTCATCCATGAATTTATGCAATAAATCTTCCATATCTGCATATATTATCCATCGTCCTTTCCATAGTGCTTCTAAAGCACGAGGAAAAGGGTTTATGGTATCAAATTTCATGCATTGTCTCATGAAATATAAAATGCATGCATTTTGTTGGAATTTGCATGTTACGCTCAAATGCTTGTTGTCTCCGAGGCTTGAAAATATCAGATTTAGAACATGTTTAATGTGTGATTAGACAAGTGGGGCTTAAGATCCATCACTCAGTAAAGGATAAGATGTTTCTTTGTATTTCCTGAAAATGCTTATACATGCACCACATTGGTTCATGTAAAGGTCTTGAATAAGCGGCACCTGGAAAAGAAAGGGAGGCTTTCAGTACTTTGCCCTCATTTCCTCTCTCTCTCCCTCTTCCCATTTGTGAAGTGTCACTTTGCTATGGGACCTCGATGCCTGGGGATGGGGAAAGTCTGGGGATCAATGCAAAAGAGAACGGGTGTTAGAGTGAAGAGCAGACTGTAGTGATGAGTGTTTTAATGTTAAAAAAAAAAAAGCCCAGGATTTCAGAACGTAGAAGTTAAAGCCTTAAAGCTACAAAACTGTTCAGTGTACCCTGTTGTTCAGGGAGGTGTTACCTCCCACAAGGAGATAACACTCACTCCAGGGTCTTCAAGCCATAGAAACCAGACACCTTTAGCTTTAAATGCCCATAAGAATAAATCCCACCCTTCTCTGGTGGATACAAAATGTCCTCTTATTTGCCTTTATTCAAATAAACAAACCCTAATTTGAGATTCAAATGCTTTCAGCATTTAGACATGTGAGACAATTGAAAGCCTTTTGTATCAAATAGAAAATCGACAGACACACACCAAATAGCTTTTCCTTTTGTCTATGAGCAAACTAGTCATTTCGTCTGGGATGCTGTGACACAGACAGCTCAGTGGCAGCCCGTTATCATCAAATCAAAAGTGACAGGAGGGAGACAGAAGCATCAGACAGAAATAACCCTTTTCCTGCCTGCCGTTTATCTCCGGTGGGATGAGGGCTCTTTAAAACGCAGGCCAAAGGGCCACTCCACTGGCCCCTCTTTGATGCTGTCATGTGACAAGGGCTTCTGTTTTGTGTCTTATCACAGTTTCTGGCATGTCTTTCAACTTGGAAATATTCTCAATGGGCAAAAGTGCAGAGGCGCATAGAGAAGAAAAGAGTACATATACATGTCATGTTGAAGTATAAGCAAGCAAGGAAGTAATTTTGTGTCATATTTTTTATCACATTAAGCTATTTACAGTTACAGCTTCCCGTATTGGACAAGTCTGTGTGGTCCTTAGCATCTAAGAGGCACAGGGTACTGTTTGCAGGGCAATTTCTGGCACACGTTGCACTTAAGAGCTCTCCAAAAGGCTTCTCTCACTTGAGGTGGAGAAGGACGGTGAAGTGCTCCACTCAGCCCTCCATGAGCACCCACCCAACCTCCCCTCCTTTTCTATCTGCCCCTCTCTACCCTACCCCCGTCTCCGCCCCCTCTGCCCTGACCACTGCCCTGCTCACCCCTCTGCTCAGGGACAATGGTTCACTTTCAAAGAAGAGCAGGAAAAAAAGAACGGCCGGGTGTCACAGAATTGCCTGTTTGCTGACGGAATCTTTAAAAGCAGCACCTCATAAATCAAAAAAGAGCATAATAGGCATTGTTTTTCTAAGAGCTACTTGTTCCACTAAAATTCCCCTCCTCTGCTCTCTTTTCTGTCTTTTTTCACCTCTTTTGCAGAGAGTGGGCAAAGACAGAGGTTGAGATTTTTTATTAGGGGGGCCTCTTCTTGCAGATTTGGCACTTTTTTAGGGGTTTCCTCACTACTTTCTTTCTTTCTTGCTTTGCAACCATCCCCCTGTTTTTTGCGCCTGCAACCCGCCAGCACTTGATTTTTTTGAAAGAAAGATTCCCTGAGCTTGGATCAGCATAATCTATCACTATGCACATTGTAACTCAGGCCTCCTCCCTATCTCCATGCTGCATTGTCATGTTGAAATCGGATTAGATGGGAAGCCGTTTGCCTCTTCTGTGTGGCTCTGGACTCTTTTTGTATGTTAGTACAAGGAACGACAAAAAACATGCAGGCAGTATCGCCACTGCACATCGATAGAATGATAAATAGCATGCAGGTTAAGTCGAGCATGTTTGGTTTATATTCCTTGAAGACATTCAAAAAGTACTGTGTAAACAGTTTTAAGTTATGGCAGAAACTTTTGAATGTGTGTGTGATCATAATGTCTTGGTTGCCTTTATATCCCCAGACATGGTTCCCTGGCAGAAAGATCTGTAATGCTTTTGCCTAAAAACCGCGAGCTGTATCTGTTTTGATTTCAATAGGCTATTAATGAGCTTTTGGAAACAGCTTTGCTTTCCCCCCATCTATTCCATTCGCCCCACTGATGTGTCAGCAATCATGCAGATATTATCATAATTAATCACTGGCACTGCATTAGGATTACACAAATCTGCCAACACCATTTCCATAAGGAATTTTATTGGTTACCTGACGTTACCCTGGGCAGTTTCTCTTTTCCGTCACCATTTCCACTTTCTTGCACAAAAATACGTGCATTGATGGAGATCCGGTGTTGCATGAATTAACCATGAGCTAGATGGACGTGAACTAGATTCCAGTTTTTAGAGTATATCTCTGACTGATGTTTTGGAGAAGAATTGAGTACTACAGAGCTCTGGCTGCACAGAATGTCCAGCATTGTAGGATTAAACAGTATTTGAATGGTACAGACTACAATAGTACTGTCTACAGAATAGTGTATCACAGCCCTTGTCTTAACAACAAAGACAAAGCTCAGGGTACAACGAGCTAACAGCAGTCTTATCTGTAAGAGCATGTTCACCCTGATAGACCCGGGCCCTCGTTTATCTTTCCCTTCCCTTGTATTTTCCTACTAAGTGCTTTAAACTGCTTATTTGCTGTTTTCACTTGTTCGTTGCCCTTGAGATTTTTCTTCATGAGAGTCATTTGTGATTGTGATTTTCAATAGTTTTTTTTTAACAAAGCAAAATGGACACTTCTGTCAGTTCTAGTCTTCAGTCCATTGTGTAATTTAGCAAACAACATAAACACATTTGATCCGACGTTCATCACACCGGCTAGTTTTTAAAAAGGGAAAGGTGATCCACATCATAATGTCAGCCTCACCACTCTTATCGGCTCCACCATAATCTAGACTAGCATTAGGCCACCAATTCTGAAACCTAATGTGGTAAAAACACATTAACTTTTCCTTTAAAACCCGTTGCCCTCAAGTAGCTCTTGATTATATGTCTGGATGTAACAGATCTGTATAAGCCTACCAGCCAGACCTCACCCAAAACCAAGCCCACTCTTGTTGAAAAACAGATTCCCTTTCTGAAACAATCCTCATCATCTTTCGTCACTGTAGCATTTTTTAGTTTTTTTTGCTGGTATTGGGGGGCTCCATGGCACTGACTCAGCAAGGCAGACTGAGTGTCTGTTTTTTTTCCTTTGCTTCAGTGGTATAAAGAGGAAAGTGGATTTTAATTAGGTGTGACCACTTTCAAACATTACATCCAGCAGTAAAATAAGCTCAGAGAAGACAAATCAGATGAAGGGATTCACACTCCTTACGTGTGAATCCCATCATCTGATTTGTCTTCTCTGAGTCAAAGTATAAAGAAAATGAATTGTAAGGTTGATCAGAAGTATTCATACTGAAATTTATTACAGGGGAACAGGGCAGGTTGACTGCAAACATAACTCATCTCCTAATCCCTGATGTGGTTAGAATTTGTCAGTTATGTTTGGAAATTCTTGTAAATGTTCCTCTGTGTTTGATTATGCAGTAAATAAGGGTTTTCTGTTTTCTGTCAGTAGGGAGATATTCTATGAGTAAGGGAGCTTGTTGATGTTGGAAAGCTGCCTGCACTAATAGGTTTTCAAACCCTGTAATAAGGCTAAACACAGTCATTGAGTCATTGATTACAGAACACAGCACACTCCATCAACTTGATTGC
The DNA here is from genome assembly GCA_034779795.1 of Ctenopoma multispine. Lineage (NCBI taxonomy): Eukaryota > Metazoa > Chordata > Actinopteri > Anabantiformes > Anabantidae > Ctenopoma > Ctenopoma multispine. Next base: position 14,114,929 of record JAUYWH010000011.1, on the reverse strand, counting down.
ATTATGCAAGCCCTTACAACTCCTTACCTTCCTCTTAATCTCCTTTCTGTGTTCTTCTCTATTTGTTTTCTGTAGGGACCTGATGCCCAAGACTCTGGAGGGCCAGATCACCATGGAGAAAACCCCCAGCTACTTTGTGACCCGAGAGGC
>JAUYWH010000011.1:14086824-14110340 GCA_034779795.1 Ctenopoma multispine | reverse complement strand
CTATCTATCTATCTATCTATCTATCTATCTATCTATCTATCTATCTATCTATCTATCTATCTATCTATCTATCAAAAACCCCCTGAAACACAGAGAGCTGTGTAGCTGAGTACCTTTTGCTTGAAATCAGGTGGTGGGGTTGAGTGAATGGTGTAGGTAGGCACTGTGTAATGTGTCTGGCTTTTTGCAGAGTGGTTTTTAAAAAAATGTTCTGGCTACGTTTTTGTTTTTCTGTTTCCTGTTCCCTGCTCAGCCTGGCACAGCGGTTATGGAAGTGGGGGGTCTGTTGGTTTCAGGTGACCCATAGCTGTGTGGGAGGTTTGGTTGCTGGTAGTGGTGGGTCTGCCTGCTTATCGGAAATGCCCCCTCCCACTACCCACACCCTCACTCCCCGTAAAAGCAACCAATGTTTCCTTATGGCTCATAATGAGATACACCTCCAGGACTGTTTGTTTACAAGGCTCTGAAACACCTCTGTGTATTAACAGGGTGTCCATTCACAATATCAGAGGTGATGTATTTACAAACCTGTCCACGGACAGGGATGTTGACATCTACAGCAAATGGCAGGTATAGTTTTATTGATCCTGGAGGTTTTGGCAATTCATGTGCTTCTATATACGTAACTGAACAGAAAACTATCAGACGTAGTTGTTGATCACAAAATGGTGAAGTACAGAGGACTTCTGTTTTATCAGTTAAGCCACAATTGTACACTACACAGGTAATATATGTACTTATGTAGAGCCAGAAGCTGAATAGAATAGTAGAATATGGAATTTTCATCCATGTACAATCTGCAACTGTAAAGCCATATCTGATATGTTGTACAGTATTTTTCCTCCTCCTTACTGAAGTTCTCAGACTGATCTAGATTTCTAAAGTTAATAAAAGCTCTGAAGCATTGTTGCTCTCAAGGGTATAGATACTCTACAGTGTATCTGACTGACACATCCTGCAAGTTGTTTGTATGCTCCTGTTAGGTTCTATAAACAACACCAGCAAAGGATCCCAGCTGCGGCGCAACCGGCTCAAAATGGGGCTTATTAAAATTAGGACACATTTGTAATGTAACCAATTTGCAACAGTATACTGTATTTTCAAGTCCAAATTCACTTTACTGGGGCATAGTCAGATTGGAATAAATAATGTTTTTTAATGCAATTAAACTTCCCATCCCTATTTGTTTTGGCTGAAAATACCAAAAACTCTTCATGCTTTCCAACCCCCAAGGAAGAGGTGGCTCGTAATGAATGGAACATAGCAGAAATCCTCACAGTATGCAAGCTGTGATGTAGTGGCAAATAAAAAAGGTGGGTAAACAATTTCCTTCCTGTCAGACATTATCCTAAGGGGGATACTGTCTTCATATAAAGAAGCATCTGAGTATAAGTATATGCAGTAGTTTAACATTATTTATATATGTGTATATATATATATATATATATGTATATGTGTGTTACAGTTTTTCCACAGGGAAGATTCAAGTTTGCCCCAATAGACAATGACGATGTCCAAACAAGGACATGGATGTGACTGAGAACGCTGGAAATATTGGCTAATACTGCCGTGGGGGAGGTGTATGCTAGTGCCACTGCTTCTCCACAGAGCCACTTAACCTCACTGGAAAATGTATTGCACAAGGTAAACAGTGGGCAATATTACAGCACAGTATAAAACATTGTAAACAGAGCTATCAGCAAGCCGAGCAGCATGTAGCCCATTTCCCAGTCCACATACAGGTAGTGACTTGCTCTCATCAAGCCTCATCGTTGATATTTACAAGCCTGGAGCTGGATAATTGCTCAGCTGGAGCATTGAAAGACACACCGGAGAGGAAGACAAACAGGATGTGGTGTGAATGATGAAAAAAAAAAAAATAGAGCAGGGAGGGAAAAAAAAAGCCCCAGCTTGGCAGGTTGAAGTGGAGCATGTTCTTCTGGCGAGCACCCAGCTTGTCGTCTGAATCTGAGCCACCTGTATTAACTCATGACTAACCTGATTAACCTGTTCATGGATGTAACAGATGCAGATACAGGAACGATAGATTCCAGGCTGTCAGCCAGGCGAGCCATCTTGAAGGAAATGGTTTGTGTAATTAACAGAGAAGCTCAGCAGAATGACAGGGGGTAATTGTAGCGTTTGCAGATGATGTCTTATTGTCATCAAGGGTGCCTCCCGGGCTGTTATGGGTACAGGCGGCTGCTGCTTTGGGCTTTGGGATGGGAACAGACACCTGGCAGCACTAGACACGCAAACCCCCTATTGACTCTTCCCCATTCACTGCCTCCTCCCTCAAACCCCTTCTCCGTCTTTGCTCCCATCCCTTGGCGCTACCGCCAGAGCAGGTTGCTGTTTGGTGTGTTTGATCATATTAGCTTCAAGCTGCTGCAAAGCAATTGCACAATATCCAAACATCCATGTCACAATGGCTGGAAACATGGCAGATGGGCTGCAGGGGGGGCATTAAATATTTAGCCGTCTGCCCAACTCTCCTTTTAGAGCAGCTCTTTGAGAGGGAAATATTGGCTCCTTGGGTGGCTTCACACGCAATCTTTCACTTTCTGCGCGGATTTTGAGACATTTGTCTCTAGGTGACACACACGTGACTTACCGCAAACAAAGATCTGGTAAGAAGTCTTCATTCTCGGCCACTCTCCGTACTTTCTCAGTTTGATCAGCTGGAGCAATCGTCAACGATGCAAACCACAGGCATTTTGAGAGCTTGTGATAGCACTTTGTGATAGCACACTTAATGTAGAACATCAGCTCGCGTGCCCTCCATTTGCAATTCATGCTCATGCAACTAAGTGATGTGACCTCATATAATTAACGTATTCAATCAAAAATATTTGCATGGATAGAAACTATTAGAGCCAAAAAAAAAGAATTTACCTTTCGATGAACAACCTGTGTTGTGAAGTGATCCACAGGCTGAATTAACATTATCCCTTTTTTAATAGATGGGTCAGTGACATTGGTACAAAAATAAATGACATCCAGTAAAAAATAGCTATAGCATAGATGTAAATTTAGACATACACATATACAGGTGTCAGTAGAATTAGGTGAGACAGGAACATAAAGTAGAGTCTGAACAAACATCTTAAAAGGCAGGATCGTCTCTGTGGAATTCCCCACAGCAGTAGCAGACATCAAACAGGGAACTACTGGGGAAAAAATAAACACATTAAGTCAGTTTTCACCGGAATTAATGTTTTATTTCTTAAATTGGGTGATAAAACATCGAATGCTACATTAAATTAACCCTCTCAGCAATGAAAGCGTTGACCAAACCGATTTCAGGTGGATGTAAGGTCTGCTGCGTGCCAAATATAGCCGCTACATCTGGGGCCTCATTTGATCATGCTTCCCCCCCACCTCCCCTTCCACTGTTTTCTCTGTCTGACAGATGTCAGACATGCTGCGACAGGCTCAGTCCCAGAGATGTTACAGCAAGAGGAAACACAGGGATCAAGAGGGAATCTATTTTATCACCGCAGGTATAAAAGGAGATTAGCCGACACACCTGAGGAGAAGGCCTATCAGGTGTGCTGTCCTCAGATCAGTCAACTACACCGCAACTCCATAACCTAAATTCAAGCCAAGGCCAGGTTTTGGCTTGTCCTCTGTTGTGCCCCCTTTTTACCCTCAGTTATTTTATAGAGAAAGATATGTTGGATAGCTGCTTACAGAAAACTCTACATAGTTAAAACATAATATCTGTTATTTGTAATAAATACAGTTACTTAAGGATGAGATATTGTGATTAATTTCTATTTATGTGTTTTAAGCCCAAGGAAACAGATTGAAAGCCTGTTAACACGAGTACCTGTTTTCTGCTCGCGTCATATGAATGCGGTGTTAGTGATCACCTCGTGTCTGTGCCATTCCATGACAGGATGTCTGAGAGGAATAGTGTCTGCTACACAAGTGCAAACCTTCTCTTCTGGTCACATGAAGCCCCTTGTGGCTCTATTGATGTGTCTCTATTACCAGCAAAGCTGGTAGCAGGAAGCAGCAAGCTGGCTCATACACCTGTCTGTCTCATGGTGGCAGTTTTTTTTTTCTTTGAAATGAGGAAATGTAGGGGTAAAGTCGTAGACAGGTGGGCTCCACTGATTAAAGAGAATGAATAAAATAACTGTATGTTAGACAGATCAGAGCTGCCTCAGTGCAAGTGATCAGTGCTGTTAATGATTTTTATGTCGTCTGGGTCTTCTATTTGTGTGATTTTTACAGTTTATACGTTTGGTTGGAATGTGTTGTCCAGTCCAACACTTGCACGAGAAGAAAGCATTGCTTTTCTGATGTGTTATTTAATTTGCCCTTTAAAGCATTTTATTGTATAGCTGCTACCTTGCTCTCGTCAGTTAACACAATATGCTGCACACTCAGGAGGCTGCATATACAGCAGATGGTGCCGCAGATGATTCTTGATCTCAAAGCACACAAGCAAAAATACATTTGTTTCTTTGTTTAGTGTGTGTAGGTGGGAGCCAAGTAGAAAAAAAAATACAAATACATTTCAGTAAATCCAGAATCTATTTTCTAAAGCTGAATGATTGCTGAGTGCTTTAGCATGTGATGCTCAACATTAGGGTTATTTAGGCTATACTTAAAATAATGAATTGCAACCCCCTAATAGTAATGTTTGTTAAAATAAAAAGCTGTAATTGACACAAATTAAATAAGAAACAAAAGTCATGTAAATACTTTTTGAATACATACAATATCTATATACATTGACTGTTTACATGAACTTAAGTTACCAGGTCAATCTGAGAAATTAGGTAACGCAGATAACTAGGGAACAACTTTACATGCACTCATCTAACCCGTTTACCATAAACGTGCGTATATATGCAGCATATATATGCAAGTAATCTGATTTTATATATAGAGTAATCTGATTTCTTATCTATTTAGATTTATTTTGGAAGCATGGCTTACAGAACTGAGGACTTTTTTGCTGTGTGTATGTGAGTAGTGAGAAAAAGACACTCGGCAGATCTCCTTTTCACAACGCAAGAAAACATGCAGATGAGTAGAGGTATAGGGACATTAGTTTAACATCTGCTTACAGTAAAGTGTAAAACAATTAAATGCTTTGCTCTGTGCAGCCTTTCTCTGCATCCTTGTGTATGTTTGTTTGCATGAGCACTGCACTTGTGAGTGCCAGTTCCGATATGCCGATGCACATTTGATGCAGGACTACATAAAAGGGTGTGAGTAAGCAGGAGACAGTGGAGTGTGTGTATGTGTATTTTGATTACTGCACCCCCCCCCCCCCCTGCTGAGACACTTAAATGCGGTCAGACACACGCCGACTGATGGCCATCAATAATGCACGTGGTGGAGGATCCGGCAACTTGAGTTATCATCAGGGACAATTGGACTGTCCCTGTTGGAAGCCTCCAGCTTTACAGATGGATGGCTTCAATTTCCTATCTCATGAGGAAGAAAAGTAGAGAAAAAAACTTCATTGTCAGCCTAACATGCCCAAGTCTATCAGTAAGCATCATTGTCCTATCAAATGTATGATTATTAGCGTTAAGTCCCTGCATGAGACTGGAATTAGTCTTTATAATGGTTAAAGTGTTCACGAACAGATGAGGTAGTATCTTACAGTTTGTCAGCGGGGGTTCTAGCCCAGCTGTTTGCATGAAAATGTGTGGGAGATAAGGATGCTGTGTGTGAGTGGGAGGCAAAGCGACAGAGTAGGGAAAGTGGCGTGTCAGTTTGTTAGTGATCACAGCAAAGAAAATCTAAAAAGATTGTGCACATCATTTCAGCTTCAGTGGTGTTTATATCCAGTGGTTATCATTCTGTTGTCAGGAATTATGGGTTTATCAAACGTCAAACAAAATCAAAATAATTTGAAAGTAGATTTGGAAAGTCAGACAGAGGAATGTCTGGGAGTCTTTTAAGCTAGACTCGTGTGGCTGATTTTATCTTTTCTGAAAGATATTTCTCTCCTTTGACAAAGCTGACTGCGGTTGCATGTTGCATGTTGCGTGTCTGTGCATCAAAGAAAAGAGTGTGTGTGTGTGTGGGGTGGGGGTGGGGGGGGGCATGTCTGTGTGCGTGTGTATACTTGCGGGCACATCTGCATGTGTGCACAGCAGCGTTTCCACATGCGGCTGCGCTGGCATCACCGTAAACCACTGCCTCTGCCTCAGGGAGAACAGAACAACATTTCATCTTTGTTTAGGTGATGTCACATTCAAACTTCAATGCTAACACTTCTAGTGCTGCAGTCAATAGCTACCACTCTTTAGTCTGGAAACCATTGCCCTGCCACTTCCTCCTGTTGGTCCATGACCAACGGCCCACTTACAGCCCTAATCAGGCCCTGATGAGAGTGGCCCAGCCTGCAGCCCAGTGTTCCTACATGGCTTAAAGGCTGTTTGAGGTGGTTTGCTGGTGCTGGAGGTGGTGGAAACTCCTCAGCCATGCATTTCCAGTCCTGGCATGGAAATGACTCCCAATTGAGGTTTTCTTTCAGAGACGCGTGGACGTAGCAGACGCAGTGGCGGTGCGGCTGTGTGTGTGGTGAGATGGAGACATATCACAGGCTGAGGCGGTTTTTCCTACATATATCTTCTCTTCTCCTTAATGATTATTACATCAATTGCCTGCATCACTGCAGCGTTTGAACGTCACTTATTTTTAAGATCAGTGCATTAGTATAATAAATTTATTCATATCCTTCACCCAGGCCTAAAGGCTGGTGGGCATCTTCTTTAATAAGGCGCTGACATCTGTCTGCTGGGATTGCCCACTGAGCACAATCTTCCACAAATGGGGGCCAGAGACCCTGAGTGTGTGTGTGTGTGTGTGGCACTATTTTGCAAACACACACTCATACACACCGATATCTGGCTACACGCCATCAACGCACTGTGAACACGGGAAATGAAATGAACACGTTAACTCAAGTCATTGAGCAGCCTCCCACCCATACTGAGTCATACCTGTATTTAGCGTCTTGTCTACTGTGTGACTGCTGATTCTTCCCATGGTACTGAATACTAATGCATTTTGTTTTCTGCAGACACATATGTTACTCACTATTAACAGGCTATATGAGACATGTGATTACTTTATTACATGGTGCATGGCAATTTATTTCCTCTTTTTGTCAATCCTCCATCTTTTTACTTTCCCGTCTTCCATTATAAATGTATATTCTGTACACTGGAGTCAGTGTTTCTGAGCAGATGCTTGTGTGAAGTGCCCAGATAAAAGGCAGTTGTTCCTTCCCATGTATCATTAGCTACTATACGGATCAAAAATTAACTTAAATTTATCTTCACCAGTTTTGAAGCCAGGTTCAAACGTTCATATTATTCTTCAGGGCAATTGCTTCTTCACACTTGTTCAGGGATCAAAAAAATCAAATGGGGATTCTGCTTTTGATTATCATGCTTTTGATATTATCTGCATCACAGAGAATTAAATCATGTCATTGTTCATATGTGAATGTGACTGCTGAAGATATGCATAATGAACAGACAAGGATAATTTAGCATATACTGTAGCTCTTTGGGCAAATGAAACCGTACTTGCAGACAGTAATGTTGCATTCAGAAATGTCAGTTGTGATCTGCTAAGTTAGGATTAATCTGATACGGCTAAAGATTTTCTGAGTGTAGAAAGGTTAGTCAATGTTTACTGCTGAGCATGAAGAATATGATAGTCCTGTGAATATGCCAACTATGAATCGATCTAACTCGTATTGTAGCAGAAGCCTGATATAGTTTATTCCTCTGTGGCATACACCTCCATTGTTGTACCAGAAACATACCGTCTCACTAGGTCTCTAGGATAATTAACCTTTATTGTGAGGAGAGAGCCCTGCACTTCCTTGGATATTTCTTCCTGGATGAATTCTCACTGTGCTCGTGGACAGTTGGCCAATTCAGTGAAGTCCTAGAGCCATAGGAATAGCTTTGTAACTCTTCCCAGTTTTTTTTTAACTCTTGACTAAATCTTCACACAGCACTTTATGTCAACAAGAAGCCAGTGTGATCTCTATTTAGTGGCTTTTTCAACAAGGTTGTTGGTAACTGATGTTACTAAATCAGCAAAGAGGAACATTAATTTTCCCCACAAGCAAGTCACATGGTGCAATTGTAGCAGCACTAGTAGCATTTTTAGCAGTTTGCTAAAATTTTAATGTGCTGCTGTAAGATCATATAAATGACGGAAAAAGTATAGTAGACTTAATCGTGTAAATAAAGAAAAAGCACAGCTATAAAATAACATCTGTATACAAAATTTAAAATGGCTGATAGTCCAGTTGCAAACTCGAAGAGGACAAGAAGAAGAGTGTACTAACCACAGTGCTACCGAAGTCCATGTCCTTTTTAATAAGCTGTAATAAAAGAAAATGGCCAGTCTGCTGATATAACAGCTTTCATTTGATTGTCCTACATCAGGGCTAAAAAGGTGAAGGAGAGAGCTTTTTTTTTTGTATTTTATAGTATCAGAGGGTAGAATTGTACCCTGCATAAAATGTGTCCCTGGCTAAAAAGAAGGATAAAAGAATAAACTCACGAATGAGCAAAGATACGTTGCCATGAATATTTTACAGCTGCTAGAGAGTGCATAGAGTTTACAAGGGTGCAAGTGGTGAGAAGATGTGGTAGAGGTGCCTTCTGATTTTCTTTTTTCTCCCAGACTAAAGTAGATGGTATGAGAAGTGTTTAAATCAAGAGAGGGGGGGCGGGGGGGGAAATTGGGTCGAGAGCCTAGAGGAGAGGGTCTAGAAACCCTCTTCACTACCATAGTCTGTCCATTAGTATGATTGGTGCTTTTCTACACTGTTACCACTCTTCAGGTTGACTTACCCTCTTGAAGCATACATGAGAGGGGGAAGGCAGAAGAAGAAAATGGAAGTGGTGGAGGCAGAGGTGGGTGGTAATTAGAAAAGTGTCTTCTGAGGGTTATCTCCCCATCTTTCCTCTTGGTATGTTTTTTGATAGTGAGAATTATGGAGTGAAATTACCCTGGCAGCCAATTACATGGCCTTTTCTCTCTCCCTGATAAGTGGGCTAATAATACTATGGGAATGGTTGGCACTTAACCAGTGATAATGCTCGTCAATGAGTATTGAAAGTTTATCAACCCCTCCCACAGCTCCAGTTCTTTCTTACCACAGAGAAAGAATTAACTGATATCATGAGGGGCTAAGCTCCAGCCGTCTTATCAACTGACTACTCACTAAAACCATCAAGTGCATTTTTAATGGAAAAAGAGGAAGAGTTGTTTCTACTGTGAAATATAAAAACAGCTCAGGGCAAACAATGTTTGAGCTCTGTCATAAATTGTAACAACATGTTGTGGAGTTTTAATCTCATCCCTCTTAGAAATGGCTGGTTTTAAGCACTGTGTGTGCATGATGTTGTACTGCGTGAAGGATTTTCCATGCCTCCAGGAAAGGACAGAATTCTTCAGCAAACTGCCTTCTCGAAGACTCCTTAAATATCTTTCTCTGTCTTGGTCCATGCTACAGTGTTTGTGTAAGAGTGTGCATAACTTTACAAGAACCAAACACGAGCAAAAGGCTAACGGCGCAATAAAATACCACCAGAGCATATTGCTCACATTCATGTTGGAAAGGGAAACGTCTGAAGAACTGAAAGTGCAGTAACATTTATAAAGAAAGACTTTATTGCCTGGCCAACAATTTTCATCTTGTGACCTTTGTCTGGGTTATCTGCCCCTTAACTTTGTCACTAACATTGCATGACATGCAGAAGACCAGTTTTCAGATCCTGTCACAGCTCAATGAAGAAAACGATAGTTTATGACAACTTGAATTTGAACTGTTCTCCAAGTAATTGCTGAGCTGTGGAACCAAGAAACCAATAACCTGTGGTGGGTTTTTACATTGGACATTTACGATGGACAACATTGGTCATTGGTGCCTGCCATTAAAAATGAATAGGACCAATGCGTTGCTTAGCGAAGTGATGCTACAACTGCTTTGTAGCTGATTTAGAATTTGCATTTGTAATATCACTGTGTATCTTAGTTTTTATTTATTTTGTAATGAATGGTGCTGCATCTGTTGGAATGACCTTTTTTTGTTGTGTTCCCACTTCTGGTACTGCTGTGCTCAGCTGAATTAAACCAAACATTAGCACCTGTTCTGCCATCGGCTGATTCAACTCTTTTAACATTGTTTAAGTCTCATCAATTATAATTGAAGTATATCTGTTGAATGCCTGCAGCGGTTCAGTCCTCCTCCAGTCATTTTCCCCTTCTCAGCCTGTAGCTGAGACACCTGGGTCACGGCACCAAGTAGTTCATTTTTTTTTCTTTTAGCAAAGATGATGAGACAGGAACAATTGAGACTAATGTCTTTTAAGTTTTTGGTATTCAGCTGCTAAAGGTCAGAGTCTGCTCACTGTGCATGGAGATTGACTTTGACTCTGAGAGATGTTACAGTTCAATTCTTATAAAGTAAGTCTGACTTTAGTAGATTAGACATGTAAAAAACAGATTCAGGGCAGTATTTATAAAACAGAAGAAAAGGATAACTACAGGTGGCCATACTCAGCTTGTGATTATGTCTGTAATCATTGTAGTGTGTGATGTTAGAAATGTCCTGTAAAAGTTCAAGGTTTGACAGTGCAGGGACATGAGAAGACAGCACTGCTAAATCATGAATCAAGCTTAGAGTTGTCTTTCTGTGTTGCTCAGTGGCAAAACCACTGACACTGACACTTTTTTATGATATTGATTTGCTCTGGGAACATCCATGCTGAAGTATCCACTCATGGTTCTTTAAGTCACTTTGTACTCCTGGGGTCCACGCCTTGCCACAGCTGCTGCAGAGATGAGCAAATGAGTCCAGATGTAACACAGTAAATAGTTCCATCAAGATGGAGCAAAATGGAATGTCAGTGCAGGCCCTCTCTCCCTTTTCTGTCAGGTTCTCTGTTTATGCCTCTGTAAATGTGTGTGTCAGTGCATTTCTGTGCATGCCTGCATCTGTTTATGCTCATACACAAACACACACACACACACACACGCTGTATATGTGTGAGAGAGTGATGCTAGCCTTTGCAAACTTGGTGGGAGAGGGAGTCTCAGGAAAAGCAAGAGTGCCCCTTAAAAGAGAGGCGAGAGAGGCGAAAGACAGAGCTTGATGGTACATTTACAAATGAAAATTTCATGACGCTAAATCTAGACAGACTTTTAGTGTCAGTCAGGATTACGACAGTAGCCTGAACATTCATGAATTATTAAACCAGGCGAGAGATCCCTGGGTGCTTGGACCAGGAGCAGTGCAGAGAGAACAGAGAAAGTGGGAGTAGGAATCAAGTTGGAAGTAAATAAATAAATAGATCAATACGTGCAAAAGCAAATAATGCCAGCGTGGTTGGCTTTAAGCTGGCTTGCACCTTCTGTAGGGGGTAACTAAAGAGCAGAGTGTTTGGGATAAACTCTGCCTTCTGGAAGATGTCGCTGTCTGAATGTGTCTGGTCAGCTTTCAGACTGTGACAAGACAAGAAACTTGTGCCTATAAATTGGCGGAAGGGGGTGAGAGAAATGTGCGTACTACAAAAGCCTGTGCTGTAGGATAGAAGATCATAGCACTGTGCTGTGACAGCCATCAAGTTATCAGAGCTATCTGTGGCTCTACCGCGCATTTTGAAGTTGACAGAGAGAAAGTAAAGGCAGAATGTAAAATAGAAGTCGTCCAACGAATGTATGCCTATTTTTATTTTATTTTAAAAACAACAAAAATATACATAACATTTTAATGTTAATGTCAAGACCCTCCACTGTGTATGCCAGATATGTGGGTGCTGCCATTATATGACTTGAAAGCAAGTATATAAGCACTGTAAGCGCGCGCGCACACACACACACACACTTCTCACCACACTGGTGTTTTTCAGATTCTTAGCTGAAATATTATTGCTCACATCAAATAAAAAAAAAATGTGGAAAAAAAGATTGAACCTATTTTTTATAGTGTACTGGCAGCTTGAGTCAGCTGTTTTAAGTCAGGCCTAACAGGAGGATTTCGACTATTTCTGCAGTGTTTTTCTTTTGTTTGCACAGCAATCATGAAGAACACAATTTGCCAGTAAGTCAGAATTCTCAAAAACGGATGAGATGAGGGTGTAAAGCCTCTAGTAAACTTTTAAATTTAGAACATGTAAAGCTCTTTATTTCTGCCTACAAGCATTCTACAATTCTAGGCAAGTGCAGATATGATGAGCTGTTTGAGAAAAGTCAAGCTATAATGATGATTAGATGCAATCATGCTCAAGACATGTTTTTCCAGATGCATTATTGGGTGTTTTTGGGAAGATTGCTTGAGATTGAAAACACCAGGCAAAACAGATTTATCCTTGGCCTGACTTGCAGGCTCTGCAAACAGGAGGGTAAATTAAGACATCACCAATAACATGAACAGCTACACAAATATTGTCGACAGCCGCTCCCCTACTGTCCTTTGCTATGCCACACAGCCAAAACCAGGTGAGCTGACACCCCCGTATCTGTCTCACTGTTGGAATGTCAAAGGGTATGTTGTTGACCCAGACGGAGCTGCCACTCAGTGTGTGTGTGTGTGTGTGTGTGTGTGTGTGTATGTGTGGTGTATGTGTTGGGGGGAGGGGGGTATGGGGGTTAGGGTTTTTGTAGGGGCAAGTGAGGGCTTGGCAGGGTTTACGTCCATGCTCCCCAGGCCTCGTCTGCCGTTCCCTTGGTGGCAGAAGGACGCCAGCAGAGAGGGGACAGGTGCAGGGTCTGGCTTCTGTTTTGGTATATCCACTGTCCCTATATCTTTGTCTTTCTCTCCCGTCCCATTAAAGACATTCTTCCCATTCGTCTCACATTTACCTCTACTCCTCCTCAGCAGGAATTATCTCTTATCTTATCTCACTCTCTCCTTCCTGTCACTATGTGTGCTGCATTGAATTGTACCGGGAAAGAAAAGTATGGTTTCCAAAACAAATCAGTTCTTTGCTCTGCATGCTAGCTGTCTCTTTTTGTGTGAGTGTGTTGGGTTTTGTGTCCTGAAAGCCAGAGTAAACACTCAAAATAAACATTTCAAGTTGCAGACTAAATTAAAACATGTCCAACTGTTGACCTTTACCCTTACACTTAATAACAAGTCTTCTCTGATAAGACCAAATAAAATTAGCAACACACCAAAAACAATTGTAGATTTTGAGAAAAAATCCAGTCGAGTCTGAAATATTGTTAGTTAGTTTTATAACTTGCACATACATGCCAACAAGGATGTCACTGTAAGGTGAAGTCAAGTTTAGTTGGTACTATAGGTTATGATGGAAAATGTGTTATCCTACTTTGCAGGTCTAACAGGGTATAATCCTGTTGATAAATTCAGAACCCAACCAACAGAACGCCTGTGCAGCGGGTGACAACTACACAAGCCTGAGATGCACAAGGCACATGTGTGTCTACCTCTTGCCATCTGCTATGCGCAATCATTAGAAAGGATATCACACTGAGTTGGGACCCTCATAGATGCCTGTGCCCCTCTTTGAATGCCTCTCTCACTTATTCATCCTTTTATTGTCTTCTGATCTTAATTTCAGGGCAAATATGAGATTGGATTTCTGGGGGAGTTGATTGTTTTTATTCAGCAGAGGAATCCCCAAAAGATGCTGAGGTCATGTCACAAGACCCCTTGTGGCTTGGCATGACCGGTCAGATGAAGCCAGTCCAGTGTGTTTTACATATTTATTTGCACTTATGCTGTTTTTTTAAAGTACTTTTTGTCTCTTGGGTCATTTCCATCTCCATAGCACAGTTGAGACCCCTGTGTTGCCTCATCTGAGGATAAGCTTAGGGCCAATTCTCAGTTTGCCCTTCAACGGACACATACTATGGATGTGCGTCTTTTCATGCCGCAGTTGTAGTTATTGAGCTTATCACCTTATTACAGAACAACATCAGGATTTGTACATCTCACATACACAACGCTCATGACATACATGTACCTAAGATTGGCTATGGTGAGAGTGTTAAACGTTATGCTACCACATGTATGTAATTTACATAATGTAATGAGACACTTATAGATTGTGATAAAGTTGCTGATCAGAATATCCCTGGTGATCAGCTGGCTTGTGTGGGATTTTGGTTGCATGTTCAGATAAGAGATTCAATCTGTGACCTGAGTAATGGGGGCCCTTGCCCCTTTCTCGTGGGGCCTCTGTCTTTAATGCCCCTGCAGACACCAGCCAGCACCCCCAACAGCTTCAGAGATAAATTTCAAATCAATATACAGCTTAATTTGCATAGGAAACACAAGAGTGAGAGCAACAGTGAGAAATCCAGTCATTCATTGTTTTTACCACAGAGCTATTTGGGCTGAATTCATATTTTGCCTGAACTCTTGAATGAATTATGTTGGTTACCCACGTGATTCCATAAAAGAAGGTAAACTTAAATTCAACAAGAACATCAGTGAAAATTGAGAAGAAAATAGTAATAGTGTGGTTGGATGTTGGAAAGGAGAAGAGAGCAAAATGAGTAGAGAAACTAAAGGTGGCAAAGCTGCCTCCTGACTGTCTTAAATAAACCAGCCAACTGTTTATGTGAGGAAGGAGTTGCCCAAGCCACAGGACTTGCTCAGTAAATCACTTTGCCCCTGAGGAGAGACTTGGCTTTTGACATTCAGACCACAGACATGTGATAAGAGCTGCAGACAGCTTACAGTAGATCCTAGTACACTGTGAAGTCCCAGACGTGGCTGTATTTGTTTACAACAATATAATCGCTAACATTGTAGTGTTAATTTAAAGAAAATATTAAACAAACAAACCAATATTTTCTTTTATCTTATTCAAAGCCACTGTACTGTATATTAAATCTTTGGTCTCAGCTTGTTGTACCATGTGCGATCTTGATGTCAGTGAATTTGTCCGGCCCCTAGAGAGCTGCCTGAGTGGCACTGCTCAGACCTTTAGCCAATAGAAGGTCAAATGAGAGCACATAGTCCATGCTCCATGTGTCATTTCAATCTCTAGCCCCATCCACTGGGAAAACATAAGGAGCAGCAACAGCACAACAAAGCACTACATCAAACAACCATCTGATCGTGGCGAAAGCAAGTCAGAAGTTTAGCAGACATCAGTTCCTTAACGGTATTTGAATTTGCAAACTTGTTGTGTTGTTTCTCCCTTGATCACCTTGTGTGTGTCCTTATATCCTGAAAACATATTAAATGCGGTTCAAGCATCTCTAAAACATCTTTCTGACATTTTCATTATTGGGTTAGACATTTCAACATAAAATGCAATTTGATATTCGCTGGGAGCTATTCAAATTATATTTTATACGGTTATGCTCTTCAGTAGAAAAGAAACTTAAGCAGATTTCTAAAAATGTGAACAACTTTTTTTAAATTATACCTTTATTTAAAAGCTTGTCACAACTGCTGGATCAGTTTGCAACATTGGCAATTTGCAATAGGAGGGGTTACTTTCTGTCTGAGGCAAAAGATGTACCTGTTTCCTATGTGGCAGATTCACTGTATTAAGCAAAGTTTAGTGTATTACTTTTTAGAACATGTTCTTTTCTCCACTAAAAGACTTGCACAGCTTATCCAGTTTATCCTCAGTGGCTTTAGTGGGATACTTTTTCCCTTGCTGAGACCCAGAATGAGGGCAGGAGGAAGAGCTGGTGTTTATTTTTTGAAGTGTCCCCTGATGAAGGTGCCAGAATGTATGACAGGGTGTGAGAGAGAGATGGAGAGGAGAGAGTGAGGATGAGGAGAGAAATGGGAGGGAAGGAAACTACAAGCTGGCTGACAGTCCCTGGGCTTTGCCATCACTTTACAGCCATGTATGGAGTTAGCTCTGGAAGCCTTGCTGCACCCTGTGGAGCTACCCCGACGACAGGCACTGGGAGAGGTGTTATCACCCGTTTAAATGTAGAGAGAGGTGGCATTAGTGGCTCAGTAGATGGGTGGTGACAGTTCTCTCCAGGACAGGAGACATGAGGAGATAGGAGTTGATAGGAGCTCTTCTTTAAGGATTTCCTCAGGTGGGGGTGTGGGAAATAAAATGTTCAGAATTACACAGAAATTATATTGCAGAAAAAAAACCTAGAGAAAGTTCTCTTGGGTAAAAGCATTTAAGATGTTGCTGAAAGTGGTATTATATTTAGAGAGGATTGAGAATTGTGCAGGAACAGTGGGAATTTGTGGTTTGAAAGAAGCTGAAGAAGAGTGGGAAGGGAAAGAAACATTGAAGAGAGCAATTGAGATGGACAGTGAGCACAAAGAGAACGATCACAGGAATAAAGATTGGGGGAGGAAAAAAAAGATGAAGGAAGATGAGACAGAAAGAAGCAAGGAGGAAGACAGGAAGAATAATAAGGAACCAAGAAAAAAGAGAAAGGATAAATGCAGGAAGATGGATCAAAAGGGGGAAGAGAGAGAAGGACAAAAAAGATGAGAGAGAGAAGAAAGACGGAATACATAGAGAAGACAAGAAAAAAAGTAAAAGAGATAAAAGACAGGAAGAGTGAAAAGCAAGGACAGAAAAAGGCAAGATGAAGGGAAATGATGAAGGCTTTTAAGCAGAACAAGGATAAGAGAGGAATGAGAGGAAATGACAGAAAAAAGGAAGATGAACAGAAACATGATAAGTATGAAGGACAGGATGGAGAAGGAAGAAATGCAACGGAACATGGATAAAAGCAAAACAGGTGAATACATGACCAAGACCAAAAGATAATACTCTTTATCATTAAAAATGAGGAAGGATGAAATGTAGGAAGATGGGGGGGAAAAAACTGACAAAAGATGGGTAGTTGAGTCGTTCATGGAATTTTCTATGGAAGACGAGGACACTTAAAGGGACAAATTCAGGCTAATTGCGGCTGCATGGCCATCAGAGTCTTTGGGACAGGCCAGTGTTGGGGTCAGGCCAGCATCAATCACTGAGGGGTGGCCACACAAATCTGGTTCTTCTCTGGGGACCATTACAATGGTTCCACAATAGGTGGTTGTCAGACTTTGCTGTCCCATAGGAGGGGCTGGATGGGGTCAGAGTGTCCTGAATGGACAGTGGCCAGCAGTGACCCACTCTTTATTGGTATGCAGGATAATGGACAGTGGTCAGTGGTGTGGGGGGTTGTGGGAACGGATTTAGTTGAGGGGATTTTGTTCATGATGGTTTGTTTCACAATGAAAGCGAGAAGGAAAAGTCTGTCTTCTGTAATTTATTTTCTGCGGTCAAATTCTTTTTTTGACACATACTGAATGCAGCTGAATGCACAGTCAATGCCGTTACCTGATCTATTTCCCTGCTTGGTTCATAACATACCCATCACTTCACACATTTTACCACTCCTCATATCCTGTAAGTATCCTTTCAAATAAACACAGATGTAAAACCCATCTGCGGTCTGTAAACTGAACATTTTCTTGTAGAGGCATAAATAGAATTATTAAGTGACTATCTTCTGTATTGCATTTGAGTACATAAATACAAGGCAGACAGTGATAATGACTGCTGTAAGCCTGATGTGCAGTAAAAGATAGAACAGTGCCAGGACGTTTGGTTGTGTTTCCCTCTCTGTTATAGTCCTAACTTCTAAAATGTGCATAAAAATGACACAGTAGGTATCAAATGGAAATTAAATCTTCAGCATTATCATACTTAAAAATTAAGCTGTCAGCTACAGAAAACTAATAATCTATGAAATCAACAATTTAAAACATAGTAACTTGTATGTGTGTTGTATTGACAGAAGCCAAAATGAGAAATAACCTGCCTTTAAAGACGTATTAAAAAAGTAAAAGTATTTAAGTCAAAATGGAACTAACAGGCTCTAAAAGTTGTGTAAATGCTTTAACTAAACTGCAGCAGCAGGAATCGTGCAGGTGTGGTATCCACAAGCTAGTGTGCTAACCTATTAACAGGTGCTTAGTCAGCATTTTTAAATCCAGTATCTACGTAAAGGGTCAAAGAGAAGTCAGTGCAAGAGCTGGTACCAGAGTTTGTACAGATGTAAGTTAGTGAACAGAGCCTGCAGCCAAGCATGCAGCAAATCCATAGAGCCTGCACCTTAGTTTTTCAAAACCTGGTTGCCCATGGTTTTGATGGTAATTTCAATTTGAAACGGTAATACTAACTGTAAGTAATGTTACCATGGTTTACAGTGAAACCAGTAATCGTTTCCACCGCTAGCGGCTACAGCAACCACCATCAGTTTCCTGAATCTCCTTTTCCTCACGTGTGTAACTCGCTTATCTGTCTATATGTAGCACAGCTTTTTCTGCTTTCAGACTCAGTGAACCACTCCTTCAGGGGTTGAGTAAACATTTTACTTTCATCCAAAGAGTAGTCTTTAGAAAACGTGCATTATGAATAATGTATGAAATGTTGGCCTCTATCAAGCCATGCAGACTCGTACACGTTCAATCTATCCATTACTACCAAAATAACTGCCTTCATGGATAGAAACACTATCTTCAGTGTGAAATACAGTTAAAATACAGAGTAATTATGACAATTGTGTACAGTCACTCAAACATGGAAACCAAAATAACATTAACTTTCTCAGACTGTCTCCCACACTGTGTGTGTCGCTCTTGATGGGAATACCAACCCATTTGCAAGTCATGCTATAATTCCTGTCATTTCACCTTCCCAGTCCTCAAGCCCTCGTAATGGATAAAACACCTGATAAACTCCACCGAACTTGCTCTCTGGGGTCCAAACTTTTTGGTCACAGTTCAGTCTTTCACTGTACTACCTTTGTGTTCTTTGCATTCTTTAGATCAGTGTTTCCTGTTCCTTCCAGTCAAGCCTAGCATCCTGTCATGCAGAAATATTCACAAATACAGTACTGTTCCTTATGGCCTTACTTTACGTCTCTGCTCCTTATGCTCTCCTTTTTTCAGCTATACGCTAAACCATATTATTTTAATACTAACTAGTGATTAATAGGATCTGTAGTGTGAAGACAGATGGGAACTCCAGGTAAATAAAGCAAGTGTTTCGTGTTCTTTTAGAGGACTTTTACTTTTAGAAGAAGACACATTGAAATTTGCCCGTCCGTTTACACCTGATAATGTGTTGTTAGCTGGGTTATTATTACGTTACATTTAGCGTTGTGTTGTTGTGTTAATCAGTTGTTTCATCTTCAGTAGCAGTATCAGTATTCAGTGCTCTATTTTTACCTGTATCCAATTCTTTTGTGCTGTCCAATTACCCCAAGGGCATTATTCCAGTTTGATGTGAACTTCTGAAATCTGATCTCATCTATAACAGCAAGAGTAAGGTAGAAACAGGAAACCTTTGCACAACGTCTGTCTTTAGACAGTGTCACTTTAAAGTTTTTTCACTACAGTACTTTCAGCAGCTAAAATCAGACCCCTCGTGGGAGGAGCGACTTTTAAGTGGCACTGTGTGATCAGAGAGTTACGCAAAGACGTCGGAATCATTTGGTCATCTCTGACTGCCTCCAGCTAATTATTCCTGTCTAATAAAAGAAATAAACAGTAAAAAAAAATTCCCTCCAAAAAACAAACACCACAATAGTTTTTGAACTTTAACATGGTTCTGATTTTCCACCTCATTACACCGCTTGGAGCTAATAGAGTAAGCAGTTCATCTTCAAGAGGAAAACATTTTCAGATTTATTACTGTGTTGATAGACAGACCTTAACTCTAATCTTTTCCTTACCAACGATCTCATTGCTTTGTGGCTTTCAAGTTGACTCCAAATCCCATCATGGACTCATTGTGTTAGAAACATTTGCAAGCTCGTTTGAAGAAGTGGAGGAATGGCGTTTAGTTTTGAGGTCAAAACTGTGACCCTTGACTTGTTCCCCTCTGAGTTGATTGCATTAAATATGCCAGGGTTTAATCCTAGGATTTTAAAATTGCAGTCTTTCCCAGCAGTAGAAGAAAATGATACAGGGTTCTCACAATCCATCCGTAAAGCAGTGAGCATTCAGACCATACACAGCTGCAAAATGCATCTGCATATATATAGATATGAATATATAAATATATATATAAATAAATATATATATATATATATATATATATATATATAATGGGTCCTGTAGCTTCTGGAATACAAGAAGCATTATAGTAATATAGTATAATTCAGTATAGGTCAATTTGGAATCAAAGTTCATTTTGATTCTTGTATATAATAATGTTTATGATTGATTGATGTCTTCACTTGTCTGCTTTCAGACCTATCTTGAAAATTGTTAGCCTCTCAGTAAAATTCCATGCAAAGTATTAATACTTGCAAACTTGTGTAGGAGGTGGGCTTACTCAAATATTTATATAGAGCATGCTGTTATTTCTGAAAACGCAGACCCTTCAAGAGGAGATACGGGTAATTTGAGCAGAAAATACAGCCCATTAATATGTGTACACTATGAATTTTTAAATGCTTCTCTCAGTTGTGTCTGAAAGTGGGGACACGTGATGTAAGCAGAACAGGAATGACGGGATATAAGACCCTGTGTACAGGAAGCTCTCGCTCCCCTATTTATGTAACCACATTCTCAACTGAGCTGCATTGTTTTTGGGATGCTCTTTCTGCTTCCTGTATAGCCTGGACCTGTATGCCATGTCATTGGCAGAAAGCCTTTCATGCAGCTAATTTAAAACATACCAGCAGAGTGAGCCTAGAGCTCTTCCAAATGAGATTAAAGAACCTCACATATGGCTCCTAATCCTCTCAATTTAAGGGCCAGTTAAAGCATTTCTCATTAACATGTTTCCAGATCCTGTTTGAGAAACCGCTGTAATATGTTAGTGTTCACTGAGAGCAAGCCTGGCTTCATTATTGTGTGTAGTGTTAATTGTTATATGTCCTTTGGCACCCATAGTGTTCTGCACAGGAATTCTATTTAAAAATTATAGACTGCTGCTTCCAAACATTTTACCATAAAATGACGATTAACTCAAAGTGATAGTTGCTTAAGAAGTTGACACGTGTCTGCTATTGTGAGATCATAAATAACATGTACGCCACATGAAATGTGTTATTTATGTACAGTTGCATTTCTTATTAATATCAGGGTTTGTGTGGGTCTTTTTAAAAAGTCTTTAAAATTAAAGTTAAATTTACTTAAATTAAATAGTTATGTATTTTAGGCCTTAAAAGTCTCAAAAACAAAAGCTGATTATTTTTAAGTCAACATTTTATAATGTTGCATCAATTTAGACCCATCAACTTCACCTGCCTTAATATGTTAATGTGCAAGCAAACGTTGCATCATGGCTCTCTAGTGAATGTCACAAATTATTTGGATTCTCCAACTTCATTTGCCAGCAAAGCTGTAGGCTAAAGTTTTTAGCAAGCTGCTTCCTATTTTTACCCTGCTTTGGCAGTGCTGTTGCCAGTTAACATCAGCCGCTCAGACCAGTAATTCAGTAACTTAAATTTATGCAAGGTTAAAAGGACAGTACAGTCTTTCTGTAGTTAAAACTTAAACAGAATGAGAAAGTTTTAGTCATGTTTTGTCCATAAATCATTTAGCTTTTAGTTCTGAATAGCCTACTCAGTATATTGATGCCGTTGACTTTTTTTGGCTGCACAGTTAAGTAAGGTCCCAATTCACAGGTGTATATCAGTCAATGGAAATCCTTTCTGTGTGTGTGTGTGTGTGTGTCACCAAAACAAGAAGAACACACTTCTAACATGGACATGAGACATACAACAAATACAACATATGTTACATATTACAGTCAGGAAGGAACAAACCAAGATGCACACACACCCAACCATAGTCGCACTCTCATACAAACAAGAACACATAAATCAGAGCAGGTGGCTTCACTGAACTGGACTTTTAATTGAATCCATCTCTAGCAGAGCCAACGGAAACATGCATCTTGTCTCATCTGCCCTGTAACACTGTCCTGTGCAGCCTAAAGTGCAGTGGAAACATTCATTTACAGTCTTCGCTTTATTTTACTCTTCATTAAAAATAAACAGGATTTCTGGCCCCTCTGTGAACTCACACACATTAATAACAGAAATTGAATATTTTACAGCTTTCCAGATTTTCCACTATGTTTATTTTAAATTAATTGTTTTGTTTTTCTAACTTTCCACTTATAGCAGGAGTCATTGATGCCTTTTGGCAAAATGTAGCCATTAAAAATAACAGATATGAACAGAAAGTCAGAGTTGGTGTGGTGCACAGGAGGACATGGTGATCAGGCATTTCTTGGCAGGTAGCTGGCCACATAAGCAGCTGCTAGTCCCTGGTGCTGACACTGATCGCTTCCTGACCACAGGCAGACACTTCCAGTCACTAGCTGAAAGTGCTGAGGACTGTGGACAGGCATCTGGGTAGCCCTGCAGGCACCCATGGGCTTACCAAACCAAATTATACAGCCATGCTTCCTTTTACAAATTCCCAGGGAATAATGGCTGCATATTTTCTCTATAATAGTTCAATCCTATAAAATAATTAAACCCATTGAACCGGAAAAGCCAGTCATTAAAACTTTCCATCATAATGATCACATTGAGACATTTATTCAGAATCAACAGTACGCCAAGTCATACTAAGTCCATAAGAATTGCCTTTTCTTTATATTTTCACTACTTTTTGATATTAGCGAGGCATATCCCATCAACTGGAGCTTGTGCCTGGATTTCTGACTTTCTCCTTATACAAATATTATTTATAAAAAACTGTCCTGTAGTGGTGTAGCCTAATGGAGGAGACAAAGTGAATATGCCAAAGCTTAAGAGTTTCCTTCCAGTGATGTAAATAAAAGCATTGCATAAAGAATCCTTATATGGAATATATAAATCGGTATTCCTCTCACACTTCCTCCTCTGCTATTGCACTGTTGGTAATGGATATTGATTTGAGAAAATAAAAAAAAATCCTGTATAATCTGAATTTACTTCGCATTTTGTGACTTAGGTAAGGTAGCAACAGGGACCTTTTTGATCTCCTTAATCCTTCCTTTTTATGAACCCCTCCAAGTCTTTTCTCTCCCCCCTTAACCTTAAAATCCAGGCATTAAGATAAACACTGGAGGAAATTCGGCTTCCTTACACAGCCCCTTTGGACCGCTGATTGGCATTACTATCCTCTTTTCCTGTAAAGCTTTGCCTTTCTGTGCATTTCCCCTCATTTCTTATCCCAGACAGTCACTCATTTTCTTATCTGTAAACCCAGGTCATCAGCAAACTTTGCTGTACTTCCATCTTATTGCCCTCACTCCCTCTCTGTCTCTCTCTGTCGCTCTCTCTCTCTTTCGCATTCTCATGTCATTTCAACTTGATCTGAATAGTCGTCCTCACCTCCGCTCTGTGATTACAGACGGTTTCTGTCTCCTGTCTGTCCCTCCAGCCCCAGACTCTTACTTCAGCTCCCCTGGTTGGCCCGATTAGCCCCCTGCTGATGGGAGTAGGGGGTAAGGGTTTATGAGGGTTCTGAGGATTGAGTCATGGCAACTGGACTTCTTTCTTCCAAGTAGAGACGTTTCGTTCTGCATCCACAGAACTTT
>JAUYWH010000011.1:14031944-14086724 GCA_034779795.1 Ctenopoma multispine | reverse complement strand
GAAGAAAGAAGTCCAGTTGCCATGACTCAATCCTCAGACTACTTTACCTGGATGACTGAGAATCTTCACAGACGTTTATGAGGGTTGTTTATGGGGGGGCCATCCAGCCTTATTATCACGGAGAAGTGCTTGAAGGCCGTTTTAGGACCAGTAGTTCATGTAGATTACTGACCAGTACTCTGACTGGCAGGCAACAGATTGTAGTTTGGGTCTTAGTGGCTTGTGGTTGATGGGAGCAGATGGATTGTGGTTCAGCTAGTGAATTGCCTGGCAGGATGTATGCATGATGATTGCATGGTGTCAAATCCAGCTAATACATTGCTACAATATTGTAGCAATGTATTAGCCTCTTTTTGTTATGTACCACACAAAAATCTGTCATTTGCCAAAGATGTTTTTGTCTGACATGCCTGTGTGGCGCACAAGCTGCCACTGTTCCATCCGAGTTGTCTGAGACTGCAATAAACTTGAAAAAAAATCTAATTTTTGAAGGAAAGCACTTTTATATCAAGCTTTATTATATTATGTAAATCCAATCTTGTTGGCATTTATCAGATGGTAATTCTCTTATGTTGCAAAAGTTACCTGAATAAAGAATCAGGATGTGTCTGGTTTAAAGAGCAGGAAGACTTTCTATTGATCTGTGCTTTTAGACAGTCAAATCGGTCAGCTGAAATGCAGCAGCAGGGCATTGAACAAAGTCTACAATATCTGTCATCTATCACTGTGGGCAGATCTATATGAACAGCAGGGTGTCCAGACTGTCTGGTGGTCTGACCTCAGTCAAACGTTTAAAAAAAGCAGGTAGGTTTTGAGAAGAAGTTCGTATTACACCACAGCAGAGTGTGGATGGACCTGGCAGATAAGTGTTAGAGTTACAGCAACTCTCACGAAATACACCTCTAGAACATCACATACATGTGCACTTGAAGATGTTGTCGGACTTATAAGTGGGACGGCATGTGATGCAATGAAGATACAAACACATACAACAATCATCCCACGTTTGCCTGAGGAAACCATCATCGGAAGTAAAAGGATGGCTCTGGGAATGTGGGGAATCCCAGACTTTGTTTTTAGCAGGGCTTCTACAGGTGACTTTACAAATCAACACACCTAGCAAGATGGAAATTATACAAATGAGTAGATATAATGCAACAGTTATATGCTTGTTTGACCTCTGGCGCTGCGTACTGAATGATTGTGTACACTCATATTTAAACGTGACATAACATAGAAAGCTTCCACTAGTTTTATCAGAAAACACACCGCACAAGCAACTCCTTGACATGTTAAGGACTTCATTCTATGCCCATTAATCAAATTATAAAGGCCGGAGTCTGAATTGATAAAATATATTCATCCTATTCTATGTTGAAATTAATTACCTTCATGTTATATGATGGAATTCCGTCAGTCTTTCAGAGCCCCTTCTTTTCTGTCTTTATCCAAGAGAGCTGTGGTGAAAGCTCGACACAAGATGAATGCTTCAGTTTCAGAACATCTGCTTAATTTTCATCAGCCATTGAATCACATCCATCATGCATCACAAGCATGTTATTGGCTCATCCTGAGGGAAATTCCCACCTTTCAGGGGAAATTGCATAGTGCTTTCAGGTGAATGGGGAAATCATTTGTGTGTGCCTCTTTTATTCCACCCCTTTCCCTCACCCGATGGCCTTTTTATTAGTTTTTCACAAACTTTTAAAGTGGAGTTAACTTTTATGAAAGCCACATGTAGGAAAATATAAAGCTTTGATTTTGTTTTATATAAGTAGGTTTTGAGGACAAACATAAGTGTTACAAAGCTCACAGTGTAGATCCATCAAATTCCCCTGGTTTACATCAATCTTTATAGATCATTTAGTGAGTTGCCTGCATCTCATTTAAGTCTGTCTGAACTGGCGATCAATGGACTGATTAGGTAATTCAGCATGTGCTCCCTGGGCAGCTCGTCACTTTCTGAGGACTGAACGTTAAAAGATAGGATTACAGTATTTTGTTTTGTTTTCTTAGAAGGAATTCTCTGCCGTGGCCTGAAAGTGAGCGTGAAGAGCAGACAAAGAATTTATTTTTTGTCACAGTGAGACTTGAGATCTATCCATCACCCCTGTCAGTGGCCAAACTGAACCCTTGCATGAGTTAACACAAACACATCTGCAGAAAATGTGCCATGAAATTGTGTGGCTCCTGCACCACTGGGGCCATCTGCCCTCCCCACCTTTGTAACCTTCCCTCATGAAGTCCACTGGGGCTTCATGTCAGCAGGACAACTTTTTGGAGTAGACTGCTCCTTGCTTCCACTGGCTACTTTTTTATATTCATGCCAGCTTGTGAATACTGGGGCCTGAGCACAATGGTGCACATGCAGTTATGGACAAAAAAAAACAAACACCAATTGTGTTTCAAATTATATTCCTTCATTGGATTATATATAGATTTTGCAGAGGTACTAATTATAATTATAAGTAATAGAAGTATAACTGTAGCTGAAAAAAATATGGGTGTGTATTGATTGGTGCATTTGAAATAGTATATTGGCTTGCATTTAAATCAGTTAAGCAGCCTTTTTGTTATGCTAAGCTAAGCTAAACAACTGCTGCTTTAATTATAGGACAGAGCATCCCAACAATCAGCAGTGAGACAGTGTTTTAAAATCCAAGACCCACCTTAGCAACAGTAATTGCGGAGGTTTGTGGCTGTGAATGTTTTGCATCACTGTCTGCAGGAAGCCTGAAGTGGGCCTTACTTAAGCACACCCTGTTTGTTGGATATTGACCTTTCCCTTTATCATTTTCCAAAGTAAATAAATGCATTTCCCAAAATGTAAACTGCAAACAATAAATCATAAATAATTGTATTCCGTAGAAATTTCAAACACTGGCCCTTTTGGATAAGAGATTTCAACAAAACAAAAGTCAATCCTTATTCTAGTTAGCTTAATTCTAGGCACTTAAAAAGTTCTGGAGCATGTACTTCTGATACAGCAGACCTTTCACATTCACTCACCCATGTATGTTGTTAAATGTTTATCTTAATAATAATTTATGTTGTGATGTGATGTGTTAAGTTGTGGTTTGGTGTCATTTGTGAATCGATTGAACAACATGTGACATTGCTGTAGTTGTTCTGGCAAAAAAGTATGCATTTTCGGCTTTTACTATGTCATACCCTATTAGTCTTCAAATATCCTAATCTTTCTTTTTCATCCCTAGACAGATTGTCCCTGTGAGCCAGGTGCTCGTTGTTATCTTGGCTCCAGTGCAGTGCTACTGCAAATAACTGATGTCCTAATACAGTGGAGTAATTGAATAATGGTCTCAGGTAATGAATTTAGCACGTTTGGTCTGCGACTCCTCTCTCAGACAGACAGTTATTATCTGCTTAAAGATCCTGAGGCCAGGGTTGCCAATTACACACCACACAACCAAACTAATAAAAGAAAAAAGAAGGAAAGAAACTGCCGGCCATTTCTTTTCCTGCCTGTCTCAGAGGATAGGCACCACGTCTGTCTTTTGTATGTGTGTCAGATGTCAGACAGAAAACGGCAGCAAGAAAGAAAAAGATTGAAATGAAACAATCCTCCCTTTATGTCAAATCAGATTGGAACATTCTTGCCATTTCACACCACCTCGCCTATATTATTTGGGAGGCTTCGGAAAGGCAATCTAGTCTTGCTGCAGGCACTGTGGAGAGCAAAATGCAGCGATGCGAGCTCAGCCCAATTCAATGACTGAATTCCCCCACATCTCTGTATGTGAATGTTATGAGAATACTTGCCCTTATACTTAACAAGGTTAGGCATTTTTATTATTCCTTCTTAAATAGTGTGTGTTTTAGCTGGAACTGGAGGAATCTCAAGGGTGCACACCTCTCCTGCTCAGGTGTCTCTCCTCTGGGGGCTTAGGCTTCCCCACACTGCTGCATCTCTCCGTCTGGCTGCACGGAGAGGTATGTGCGGTTTTGTAACAAGATCAAATCGCTCCAGCCAAACACAACAATGTGGAAAACCCTAATCCAAATTTACTGCCAGAACAGATAATTCAAATTCTCTTTTCTTTCAAGCGTTATTTGGTATTTCTTCCTATCAGAGTGTCAGACAACTATGTGGTAGGATTTTCAGAGGGCAAGAGTTGGTATGCTTTTCTTTGATCATATCAGAGGAAACGCTGAGAAACGCGATATCTGACAGTTTGAAAAATGACGAGAAAACACCAGTCTTTATTAAACCTCAAATTTGTGAATGCAAAGCAAATGGTGTGCATGGGGCTTGGTGGGTTAGCTCATTTGAAATTTTTATTTCCACTATGCAGGCTATCCAACCTAAATTTTGATCCGAGTTATGGTTGGCATTTTACCAATAGCCTTTCAGTGGTTTTGGGATTCAATATTTGCCTCTCTGTTTTCAGTGTTAGGGGCCACACTGTGATCACACAGTTAATTAATTAAATGGAAAAGAACAATTCTACAGGGGAAAAACTATAATATATTTAATAATAGGATTTAATGTTTTTGTATGATTTTAAATAGCATATTTTCGTTTTATTTAACATCAAAATAATTGCAGTTTAGATATGTACAGTATATAATCATTGATTTCAGCCCCAGCTGAATCTACAGTGCAAGAATTAGAGGCAAACAAGACATGGATGGAGGAGTTGTCATAAAATAAACATATTTCTATTTTTATTGGCCTCCCAGACTAAATGCATGCAAGCTGTTTCCATGTTACTTATTCATGTCTGTATGAATAATTTCTCTAAGAAACTCTTAGACTTCCATTCTAAATCACTACCAGCCTAACTTCTATTTTTTTAAATTCAAAACACCTCTTCCCCAACACAGTGTCTTCTTTCCCCTTTATAAGTCAGTGCCTTTGAACTCCAAAGTCTGACAAATTGGTCACAGCTGAGGTTGTTTTCTCCTTCCTTCCTCCGCCGTCCGCAATGCAGCTGACGTAACTGCCGTCCACTTGTTGCCATGATCCCTCTCTGCATCTGTCAGTCAAATGCCCTGAGGCATCAGAGTCTGCACCCACACCCTCCTAAAAAGCACCGCCCACTCCCACACCCACTACATTATTGTGGCTCCCATTTCATCCACCTCCACCATGGACTCTTGCACCTCCTCGCTGACTGACAGGCAGGTGCAGGGGCAGCTATTTTACCAAGCCAGTGAGGACAAATCAAAAAGAAACTGTCACTGTTAGAGGGAAGAAAAGTGTGTTCACCAGAAACAAGGGAAGGAAAATGATGTGCTTGATTGTTATGTGATTAAACTCTCGTTCTGGCTCTCTCCCAGTACAATTATACAGTTGTTTTTCCAATAGTTACTATCCACTGGTGCTACTCTGTGGGCATGTTGTAAAAATGCCATCGAGTGCCAGTAAGGAATCTTAGGTTTTTTGTCATCATGACAGAAAAATGCAAACCATGAAAATGTTCTTTTACCTCAGGTTGAAAAAAACAAAAAAACACTCATTGGTCAGATGCATGTATGACGCCTGGCAGCACTCAAGATAAACAAACAGCAGAGTCTGAATGGTCATGGAGATGCACAGAAAAGCAGCCAAAACATTTGTTTGTTTGAACTTCACTTGCATATAAGTATAACCACAATATTCTAAGTAACTCCTATAAACTTGGCACTGACTGTAATGTGTTCAAGGTTTAAGGTTTACACTGGAAAAACTGGAAATACGTATTTGTTTTTACTTTCATGTGTTATACCCAGCTTAGATATGCATGCTTTCCAATGTGTATATTTGTTTTACTTGAAGTAAATCAAACCAAATCGATATGTACTGTACAGTGACTACAGAAAAGTTGCCTGATACATAATGCAGACCTTACAATATGCAAACCAGCAGGCCACTTCATTATGATATATTATGGCTGTTGAGCTCTTTCTCAGGTTTATGTGGTTTCTGTTCAACCGCAGAGTGGAAAAGTGATCGGCAGCAAAATAAACATAGGTTTAAACAGCAGTGGATCAGTTTCTGCCTGGCTTCATTTTATGTTTAGTGACACACAGTGAGTGTACAATACAGCTGCATAGGCATGCCGAGTTATGTCATGATCTTTCTGTGTACTCGCATGTGTGATTTCATATGCTCGGCATCCTTCATGTGTAGCATCACAGTAAAGAGAGACAGACAGTGAGTGAGTGTGTGTGTGTGTGTGTGTGTGTTTTAGTGATGGAACTGCATGAATGATGCTCCTCCTACTGGTGGTAAGTCAAAGAAATGCAGTTGACAACTTGACTCAAGATGTGTGCAGAAGGCAGATTATTTCTCTCTCTGAAATTGGAATATGCATGTGTTGGGCATGGGCAACATTCACTGCTTTTCTTGTGTGTGTGTTTTTTTGTTATTGTTGGTCATAGCACCCATAATTGCAGTATCATACAGTATACTCTTAATTAGACTATCTTGACACTGTTTATATGCAGTCAGTCTATTAGACAGCTGTTACCTCTGTAAGGTGATGCAGATGATGACACACCCACATACTTTCCATATTAGAAATTACAAATTGAAAACATTGATATGTCTGCTACTAAAGTTGGACGCATCTTGAGATGTTTAGATTTTATTTAAATTTTGGGGCGTGGGAGGTGAAGATTGATTTTCTTAAGTCTTTGTGAGAAGGGAGTGACTCATTTTCTTGGCTCTGTTGTTTTTATATTAAGTCTTTCTTTGATACAAATATCATATTTATATGTGAATATGTTTCCTGTGGTTACCTTTGGTGAGCTGCTGAGTTGACACCACTGCAAAAACATCTTTTGCCCTAAAGACTGAATATTGGTTATGATCACTAATGAACCTAATCACAAATAGTCACTCCAGGGGGCCAATCAGAGTTACCACATGTGTAAACATTCCGCATACTGAAAAATCTAATATTCAGCACATTATGTGTTAGGGGTAGTTTTTAGGGGTAGGGGAAGTTTTCACTGAATTAAAGATCGAGTCAGAGCCTGCAAGCAAAAAGTGGTACCGGAGAAGTTTCAGCTTAGGAGTGAGGTTTGCTGACTGTGCAATGATGGTGAAATTGCTGCACCTTTTTCTTCATCTCAGAAACAATACGCTCATCCAAAGGTTATTGCTATGTCACACTTTGTTCTTACTTTCAAGCCTCCACTGAAAGTACATTTATTCGTTTTATTTTTTTTACAATCAGGGAACTCTAAATTGGAAACGTGCAGCCAACTGTGCCTGCAAATGATAAATAAAGGACTGAAACAGGACAATTCAGGACCAAGGTTTTTATTACCCCTAGTGCAGAGACCACGTAGTTCAGAAAAAAACTGAACCTTCTAGAAATAAGTGAAATAGGGTGAGTTTAAAAAAAAAAAAGGTTCATTCAAATTGCTAAAATGTGCTTAAAGTTATCAGTGTCTGAACTACGGTATCTATTCCACAGCAGTATACTGGTGGTAATATGGAACATTAAAGATCAGTGTGTCTTTCTGAAAAATGTGACCCTATTCAGAAACTGTCCCATGTGTGCAGTTTAATTCTGCTAAATTTGGGAATATGGTTAAAAAAAGGAAATTAAAATCATAACTGTGCAGAACTTAAGTCGTCATTATGTTTGCATAAAAATCAATATATGTTTTCTGTCATTTAGATAAACTAACCTCACAAGAATAATAACAACAACAGTATAGTTAGCTGCAGAATTGACATTAAGAGAAATTGGTGAGGAAGAAGCGTCCTGTGTCATGCCTCATCAGTAATATCCTGTATCACTAATATCCGCCGCATGTTGTGTGCTGACCCTGGCTGCCAAGTATAGATAGTGATGGACGGAAAGGAGGCAAGAGGCTCAGGGCTAGCAGCTGACTGTGTGTGTATAAGGGTGGGTGGGTTTTGCCTGGTGCTGACATGCCTCACAGGGATGCCCACCTGGCTGGCCTTGGCTCTGGCTCTGTACTGCTGGATAAAGGGGAGATAAGCCCTGAGAGGCAGCCTCTACCCTTTCCAGAACCCCCAGGCCCCGAGCCCTCCAGATCTCCCTGGCAAAGATGCACAGGTTCTTATCATCCTGATAGGCTGTTGGCTCTAGGACCTCATTGAAGAGGAAGGGAGAGAAGGTCAGCTGGACTAAGGAGACTGGATCTGGTCTGGTTCATCATAGTGTATACAGGTTTTCAGGTCTTGGAAATTTGTGTTTCTGGTTTGTAATATATTAGGTCATTCTGGTTCTTTAAACTCTATTTTCATTGCACAGTGGTTACTGTATTTAACTAGCCTCCAAACTCAGCCATCTGCATACAGTACCTGCCCTAAGTCACAATACTTGCTTTAGTACAACCCGAGACCAAATGTAATGCTGTAAATACCTAACAGCTCGTCAGTAGCTATAGTAGACTTGCCATTTTGCTTCACATAACCTGCTGGAGATCCTAGCCTCAGTGTATACATGTATGTATGTATACATACATAAGTATACAGCAAATGTGTTTATGATTTTTGGGGGTTTCTGTGGCTGGAAACAGCCAAAACCACATATAGTTGGGGATTTTCCTCAAATGATTGATATGGATTTTGCCCACGCTTGTTGTGGATATGTTAAAATTTGATCTGTGCACATGCACTCCATCAAAAATGCAATCGATAAGGTATGAGATCTTTTTTTCATCATGAAAAGGATATAGTAAGTAGAGCTGACGCAAACCCCAAGCCAGGCCACTAGCACATGCCTGTAAGCTCATATACATGTTTGGAAGTGATAAATCATCATATTAAACTATTCAACTATGCCAGATTTTCTTTCTCAATGCCAGACAGGCGGAAGCAAAGAGAAAGATGATAATAGTCTGTAGTGAAGAGAAAAGACTCAGGTACTTGGAAAAGAAAATTGAAAAAGAAATGAGATAAAGTGAAACAAAAAAAGAGACGGTGGCCAAGGAAATGAGCGGAAGTAGCAGTAGCAGTATCAGTGTTTGATCCAAGAAATGTACTCTGCCTCCACAACAGGATAAGGCAGCACCTGGAAATCTGTTCCATAACTGCTATTGAGCTGGGATGTCAGCAGCTACTGCACCAGTAGTGCTTTCCATTGTTCCCACCTGCCACAGGCTTGCTTACTGAAACTTTCCTAGGCCTGGCTTACGTTGACTTACAGTTACATGTATAGTCCTTCTTTGCAATTTGCCATCTAAACTATTCCTCTCCAGTCACTCTAAAGATGTCTCTGATCAGAGTTCAGTAAGTCAATATGAATAATAGTTATATAATACAATCTTTTCTGTAGATTATTTCAT
The DNA here is from genome assembly GCA_034779795.1 of Ctenopoma multispine. Lineage (NCBI taxonomy): Eukaryota > Metazoa > Chordata > Actinopteri > Anabantiformes > Anabantidae > Ctenopoma > Ctenopoma multispine. Next base: position 14,077,451 of record JAUYWH010000011.1, on the reverse strand, counting down.
AAAGGTGAATTAGTTATGACGCACAGCCTCTGTAACTATGTTTAGGCCCAAACCACACACTGTAAGTTTTATAGAGTGGATTTTCATTTCATCTGACTAAACTAAAAAACAAAACCTAAAAACAAACATGAATAGTATAGTTCTTATTGATTTAATTGACATTTGCTGTTAAAAATACAGTAGTGATATTTTCCACTCAGTATCTACCAAATTTTAAAATGAAGGTTTTATATTTTACAAAACAATCAGTCAATATATTGTTAGGTTTATTAAAGTAGTTTTCTCAAAACCCAGAGTTGTATGTTTGCTGATTTGTTTCTGCCATTAATGATGGTAATAAGAAGAAATATTCTGTTCATTTTTCTGTGAAGATGCATCCTCTCCTGCAAATTCATTAATTACTGAGCCCCCTTAGCCATCTCTTCAGACACACCAATTCAACTGTGGATTTCATTTTTTTTTTTTTCCTCTTCTCAAAGCTGGTAATTATTCCCTCGACCATTTCAGCTCTTATTTTTCACCATATGCCCAGCGGCCTGTATACCCATTACCAACTCTTACCCCTTATTGTAGGTTAAAAAAGTTGAAGCCAAGTCCTACTATGTAAAATTTCTAAGGTGCTACTGTGAAGCTGCTGACCTACGGTATCTGGCGTCTGTATTCAGCGCGTTCAAAATAATTGTATGAGGTGTAGCAGCACTCTTTTTACATTACATCATTTTTATTGTATGAATGAAGTGATCCTGTCTTTAATCAATCAAACCTCTCAACAGGAAATGTCAAAATGTCCATTGGTTCGCTTTTTGATGAGATCATTCCTCAAAGGCTGCCATGTGATGCGAATTCTGAGAAAAGCAGAGTAAGGGTGTATGTCTTCAAAACCAGACCTTTTTTTAATCTTTCAATCAGTGTTGAGAGAGAGATAATCTCCTCCCCAGCCTTTTTATTCTTTCCCCCATGTGAAACTTCACCCGAGCTATGGGGTATCTGTAAAGCTTCTTCTTGTTTGGGTTTGTCTGCGGGAGGCTCGCCGGCTCTGTAACTTTGAATCATCCTCTGAGAAACACATTCTGAGAGCTTTGAGAGGGCTCTTAATATGACAGGTAGGGGATTCAGCTACCTTCTACATTTACTGTGTGAAAAGACAGGAACCACAGCAGGTATTTGATCAAAGGGTTTTCTTACATAGGCTATCATTAAAATGCTTTTACAATCATTTCAGATGACATATTTTTTTAAATGACTTTTACAAAGAAAGCTTTTCACTACTCAGGTTTTCTTTTCATAACATGTACAGTTGTGTGTCTTTTACATTAATAGTAGTTATTAAAGGACCACTGCTGATTTTCATCCATATAACATATATTAGTCACATGTCTTCTGCATTCACTGTTGTCATTGTAAATTAGTGTGGTCCACTTTTCGCTCCTTGGGGAGCACTCTTTAGACTAGTCAACAGTCTTGAGATTTTGTGGCAACCACAAACCGGCACTCAAGAAGCAAAGCAAAGTAGAGGCTCAAGTTTGGGTCAGTGATTAATAGCCCCAGTAACAATAAAGACGCAGACATCAGACAGCAGCAATGCTGAGCAAAATGATGAAGACTGCGAGCAGTCCGCCGTGCATCCTTTACTGCTGAATGGATGGCAACATCATCAAAGTCCTGGTGCTTGTGAGGAGGGAGGGAAGCTTAAAATAAGTTTAGACCCAAAATAGCACATTTATCTATATAATGCTAATTCACAACTAATCTGAAAAATAGAAAATGATAAATATTGAATTGTTCCAGCTTGTTTAAGGTAAAAATCTGGTTTTATAGTAATAGATGAATTTATTTTATTAAATAACTTTTTAACAGATCAAACTAGCTAATCAATTTAAGGAAAGACAAAATGGCAAATCTGTGCTGCAAAAAAAGGATTTGCAATGTAACTAACAATTATTAATAACAAAAAAATTAAAGAAAATCCAAAGTGAAACAAGCAGTAGAAAAAGGAAATAACTAGTTGAATAGTACATTATTTTCTGTGATTATGAGACCTTGCAGAATGTCCTATACATTTTTCCTGACATTCAACATCTGGCCATTTTAATAATAATCACTGTCTCTGTGGTAAAGGCAGAAGTAACAGGTCATGGTTTTAAACTAATTAAATATTTTAATTATTATCCTGAGGCAACAGTTCTTTCTAATATTTATCTCCTATTTTTTCATCTCAGTCATAAGTGAGTGCAGCATTTTTTCTGATGTTTCTTTGCCTTAGTTTAGTCACATAAAACTGTCACTCACATTTTTCCATTGATTGTTTGTGGAACTGCACCACATCTAAAATTCATTTTGTGAGCTGCATTTCATTCTGAAGCTCACAGGACAGATTATCAGCCTCCTCGAATCTCCTGCCACTAAGAGTCAACTGAGGAGCTACGGTCTGATCCAGTGTCTGGCTTAGTCATCAGAGGATGAGCATGAAAGCCTGATTGTAACCAAAGAATGCAGTTAAGCAGAGCTGTTTGCCATGTAGTAAGATGATGAATGAAGTGATATCCTGCGGAGCGGATGAGGAGACAGACGGTAGATGTCTGAAGTGAGGGCACTTGACTACCCACTGGACCCCTAAAAATCTACCCTGGTCATAACATTGCTCTCACTGCTACTGCTCATTTAAGCTAAGATGGGACCAGTGGTTGTTTAAAGCTTTTCTGTTGTGTTCTCCTGTGCATTTACTTACAACATGCTTGCTCATGTGTGTGTTTGTGTGTTCTGGTTCTGGAGGCTTGCATGTGATGGGTCTCATCGGGTCTCAGACGCTCCTGTTCAGTGGGTCCAGAGTTTAAAAGATGCCATTATGCTTCACAGGGATCATCACTCACCCTAACTACTGATCCAACTAACACATCATCATCTCTCTGACTACAGACACTGTTGCTCCGACACTGAACTGCTGCATTAAAGTGCATATTAGCCTTTAGTTGAGTTGGAATTGAATGTGCTCCAATTCCCAGGCTACTAGTATTTCACACAGTGGAAATACACATATATGTATATATTCACTGAACAGTTCGACATACATAATTTTATAGAGTTAATTACAAAGAAAAATATTTTAAGTCAACAGTTAATAGCAAGAAAACTGCATTTTCTACTGAAGAAACATCTGATTAAGTTCAGATGGCTGGTTAACGTCATAGAGTGCAGACACACACATACACTAGATACAGTATACACAGACACATAGTACTCAGGCAACATATGCTCAGACTCCATCCTGTCAAATGACAGTTCAAAGGAGAGGTGAGTAGGAGTTAATAGAGATGAATTGCATGGCGTCAGCTCCTGTGGTTGCACATCAGCACTGACACTTCACAGATTCCGCACCACATCTCCATGTCTTCATCACGCTGAAGCATGGACAGCTCTCTCCACTGTGGCAGATCTCCTCATACGTATGTACAGTCCCTCCCTTCTTCTTGTGGCTGGTTTGCATTATTTTCTCCTTAGAGCAAAATGGGATCTTTCAGTCTGCGCTACAGTTGACTGGCCTGTATCAAAGGCTCTGCATGCTCGAAAACTCAATGGCAGTTTGATCGTTCCTTTTCCTTTCTTCCATTTGTGTCGTTAAAGGGGGGATTTCTGCTGGGTGGCCAGGACGTTACACTGTTGGATCATCATTTGAGCTACAGTGCAGGTTTTAATGCTGCCAGTGATATATGGCCTACAGTTTTAGAGAGGTAGAAATGTCATACTCATGAAGAGTGTCCAAAGAGCCCTTTCTCCTCCTGACATACACACACAATGACGCTTGCTAAAAGTGTATTGTGTGTGTGTGTGTGTCTGTGTGCACACGTAAGGGAAGCAACATTAACCACAACTGGACAAGGGAGAAAAGAAGGAGAATTTAATGCACCTTACATTTAACATGAGTCGTTATGTTTTAGGACTTCTTTTCATCTGTCCCATTGGAGACTGCTCACTAATGTGCTATATAGCCTGATTCTGAGCTGAGGCAAATGGTATTTGCAGACAATTCATGGAGTTTGGTTTAACCTGTCTTGAGTCTGGGGTTTGCCACAAATGACAGTGCCAGAATCTTGTACCTTTTTTGACTTTTTGCCCTGGAAAATCAATTTATTTTACGGTTTTGTGATTGAAAACTTTATCTGATTTTATGTGAAATGTCTGGATGGAGAAATTTCAAGAAAAAGGTACACTTAATTATTTAACCAGATTTTTTTTTTTCATTTTAAAGGGGTTCAAAAGTGACAGAGACTCCCCGAGGAGCATGTGTGTCTCTCTGTTTAAAGAGTGACACATTTTTTGTTAAAAAGGGAAAAAAAAGAATGAGTAAAATGGAACATTAAGTTTTGTTGTGTTTTTTATTTCACTGGCTCTCAGATTTCTATCAAAAAATGCTTCTGGATTTTATTTCACCGTCTGATTTTAATAGCTGGGGAATATAAAGGATGGATATGTGCTTTTGGGTGGATTTCGAACAATGAATTTGAACTTCTCTATTTCTGTTTCCTGTGGCCTACTGTGCCAATGAGTATGAATAAACTTATTTTTTTTACCCTCTGCAGTTGTGAATGTGTTTTAATTTTCAAGAGGTTTAGCAGGCTAAAAATCTTTCCACACACGTCCTCTTAGAACTACTCCAATATTTCTACATGTCTGATCATTTTTCAGTATCAGTGGTTTATATTCCGTGATTCTCTGAATAGAATAATTTCAAATGATACAGCTGTATTTAACAGCTGGCTGCTCTTAACGTTTTGGAAATAGAAAAATTTATACTGTAAGAATATATTTAGATGCCTTCAATGCCAAAGGGTGTCCATCTGTGAGTTTTTATTGTGCGTGTTCTTCACTAACTGTCATGGATTCCTTGAATAAAAAATGAGTGCGGAGGTAAATGAGCTGTGAGGTATCAGCTTTGAAGCAGATTCTTCTCTCAATTGATGTGGTGTGACTCCAAAACCCACTGTAGGGTTTTTTTTAATTCTCTCCCAACTTTTGTCTTTTTTTTAAACTATGTGAAATGTGTTGTGTTCCAGTTCACTGCAGCACTCTTGAAAAAGTGCTAGCACAAAGAACTTCATGCATTCATCCACACTGTCAAGCTGTCCAGGTCCAGAGGCAGCAAGGGAGCCCGACATAATGATGCTCCCTCCACTGTACATCACTGAGATGATGTTTTCATGCTTTGCAGTTCTCTTTTTACACCATGTGAGCGGCTCTGAACATTTCAGCCTAAGTTCCATCCATCCACAAATCTTTTTTTTCCAGTGGCATTTTTGAGATTCAAAGTGGTCTATGGAAAACTTCTGATGTGCTGTAATGTTTCTTTGGGAGAGAACACATAAAACTACGTATGGTGTGAAAAAATAACAGTGAACATGAAAACACCATCCCAATTAAGTAAGTGAAGTATGTTGGGGCAGCATAATGGTTTGGGGCTGCTTTGCTGCCTCTGGGCCTAGGCCTGAAATCTGCTGGAGCCACTCACTGCCCTGAGTGTTCCCATTACAACAGGGACCACTGTTGCCTTCACCTTCCATATCTTAGCACGTCTCTCAGCCCTTGATACCAACAGCTAGCACCTCACCTTAAAAGAGTTCACCTCATCAGTGGATTTTAAGAGATTACTTCAGACTGTTAAAAATATGACCTGAGTGATGAGCAGACAGCTCAGAGGTGACGTATACTGCAAGTTTTTATGTATATCACAAACTGGGCCAGATGAATAAAAGATCGAGCTGAAGATTTGTGACTTTCCCTACCACCGGAGCATAAAAGTTTAATTGACAATTTAACATTAAATAATGCTGCGGACAAGGGAGTAGTTTAAAAAAAAAAGAAAAAGGGAGGAAAAAAACAACTTCATCAGGTTTGGCACATAAAATTTTGGCTGGTGCTGATGTCAGACTGAACAACACTGTTTGAAATTGAAATAACGTGGTGTGTCAGCATGAGACCTTTTTTGGTGATGAACAGACAAGCTCATTTTATATTCTATCCCCAAAAAAAGACTTGAGCAAATGGAGAACTCATCTGAGCCTTCGAAATAAGCTTCAGCTTTTGGATCTGTAAAGACTAGCCTTTTCTCCAATTGGCCAGGAAAACTAGATGTTGTCTTACTTGTGTCAGGACAGATTATAAATCATAGAGCTGGTATATTTCATATTTCCCCCACAGCAAATCCCATCTGACCCTGTCAGCTCAGATATGCTGGTTAGATGTTTGTCACAGACACTAAGATCTTTCATGTGACATATGTTTGTGTGTTGAAGCATGTGCAATGATGGGCATTTTACTGTGTTCAAATGTTTTTGCATTATGTTCACATTTGTCTATGGGCCTACCTCTCTTGTAGTCTCTCCCTCTGTTTTACTGAGGCTTGTCTGACAGGGGTGCTGTGATTAATGGCCATTCAGGGTCTAATGGAAGCATGTAAAAGCAAAGGAAGTGTTTCAACATGGCAGAGGACAAGCTAGGAGCCAGGACCGGGTGGCTGAGATCCAGCCAAAGTAAAAAAAAAAAATAAAAAAAAACAGGCACCACCCTCCAGAGGCCCATATTTCATCAATCTTTAACCTGCAGTTACTTATTAGTGCATTTGAACTCGCTTTTGTGAGGCTGTTTGTTGTCCTTGGACTATTACGCCACTATCATCATCTCCAAAGAAAGACAAACATGTCTTACGTTGCTGTGTTCATAAGAGGTCTGGAACTATCTGGAAAGGAACAGAGAGCAGGTTTCAGGTTGATTAGATGAGGTACATTTGTCATAATTATTTAATTATTGTATTTATATTGTTTTGAAACTGAATAAATAGGGTCATTATCTATGCAAGTGTAAATTCAGCTGAATTTTACCGTTCAGCTGTGGTAAAGAGATTGGCCACCACAGTGCAAGTCTGGATCATCTTGGTTACACGTGGCAGGCCTTTAGTGGGGCACTCAGTCTAAAATAAACAGCCATCAGAAACATGCTGTGGACCCAGCCATCTGCATGGGACAGCATGACGAGGCGTGGTGAAGGGCTTTAATGTCACACCCCTGCTGAATGATGGATGAAGGCTGGCCAACATGGAAACCTGATTTGAAAAGCAAGAATATAGGACTTTTTATATGACAGTGCCACAGACCGAATTCTCTTCCTATGATGCAATTCTCCTTTCTTGTAAATCCCATGTTTAAAATGCAGCCCCACAAGGTGACTTGTATGACGTATTGATGTGCTTGCTGTAATTTGTCAGCGATCAGGAAAGGCAGAAGCAAAGACAGGTGGGTTCTGTGTGGTTTGTAGTGCAGCTGAGTTATTATAGAGCAGACATGACTAGACACATGCATATTTTAGATGAGGGCAGTAAGATGAGGCCGGTAATCAGGACAGATTGTGTGCTTTGGCTGAGGTACAGGGTGCTGCTGGGTAGAGATGGGGGAGCATATGGACTGAATTCTGAGGGGTCTTGGCCCACCTTAATATGGTGGGCACGCAAAGACGCCCCCCTGAAGATATGCGGGTAATGCCAGGAATCTTAAGCCACATAGTCATGCCAGCAGCTTACTATTGAAATCCTCCCTGCTGCCTTGGCTACGACATAGCATCTTATCCTCTAACATCCACTTTCCTCCAACTGTCTTTTACCCATTAATTTCGTCTCTCTGTGCGTCTTCAAAGTGGACCCCTCTGGTGATTAATACATTTGAATAAGTATCTTTTTCCAGAGGACAAGATGAGCTAAGTGGCCACAGGGGCACAAGATGTGAGCGGAAAACCAAACCAACTGGCTGTCACTGGTTGAAATCATATATGGCAAAGCCTAAAGTAGAAATGCTGGCCACGGTTTTGATATCCGCATGCAGTAAAACACCCATACAGTTAAAAAAAAAAAAAACTCAAAGGAACCACTTTAATATCTTTGATTTGACGCAGTGGTTTGTGCTTGTTGACATCATTGAGCTGTCGCGATGGCGTTGACATCCGCATCCCTGGTGAACTGGTGTGCATTTGTTCAAGCCATGGACCTTTTTGCTATAACAAACTTTTCTTCCAGGTCTACTGTAGCTTTACTTCAGGTCATTATCTTCTTATTTTCGTCTGTAGACTGTAAAACATAGAGGACAGTTCCTATTTTTCATCCATATCTCCTAACTATAATATCCTCCTTTGAGCGTTAATGTGGATTAATTGTTCGGCGAGTAAGACTGGATGGTAGAAGACAGAAAGGCTCATTTGGGAGTGGGGGCTGCGGTCTTAGCCATAAAGTCTTAGCTCTTTTAGTCGGTACTGTGACTGACTATGGGTAAAGACAGCAAATTATCACTTAAGCAAACATGTGCTTTACCCAGTGTCTTTGATACATTATTCTCATGATATGCGAATGCAATCTTCCATTGCACTTACAGTAACAAGCACAAATGCTGTCAACTTGAAGTCTAACTTAGCTACTATAAAGACTGAAGATAAAAAAAAAACCAAAACTACCTTATCCTTTGTTTCTCTGCTGTCTGCTGTGTCTCTGTGTGTAATTTCACTCTCGAGTGTCTTGAAGCGCTGATAAACGAACCAACCTTAATAATTTAGGACTTCCAATTTAGAACCAGAGGTCAGGGACTAGCCTTACAGATCATATAATAAGATTATTGACTTTGCTAAGTTAGTCATGATTTCATCTAGTGATTTTTGTCTGATGTCATCTGACAGCAGGAGTTTCGAAGAAGGAGTGAAGAAGAATTCAGCCTGTTATTGTGCAAATGACCAAATCTCCTCATGCACAGACTGGCTCGTATGAGCAAACCAGACAGAAAACACGAAGACAATTTTAGGATGAGAACACAAAAATGTGCTTCTTTGATGCCCAGTGTGTGAGCTCATGTCTGGAGAAATTAGTGGATTTGGCTAATGAAGGGATTTGCTTGGACAATGCGATTTCTGCATAAAGTCCCTGAGCTTATTTGTTGTTGCAGTGGAATGAAGTTCTCTCAGCTGGGGAGTTGATACTGAGAAAATCTTGTGTAATCATCCAGAGAGGAGAATAATTTATCTCCACTGATTTATGCAAACGGCGACGACCATGGAGAAAGTTTTACTTTAGAAAAAGAAAAAATGTGATTAAAGCTTTTTGTGTATATATACTTTAGCAAACTCTCTTGTCTGACAGTGCAGACATACTCAAAGGGGGCAGATGGCTGGTTATACAAATATGATACTGATAAAATAAAGCAGACGCCTGAGAGGTCTGACACCATATTAGATATTTCCACTGTACACTTATATAAGTCTTTTCAAAGATTGTTTTAAAAGGAACACCCAAGAATTTACAGGCAGGGCTTCGTAGCCCAGAGGAGACGTAGGGTTTTGGCTGGTGTTTTGTCTCTTCTCAAATCACTTACTGTGCCCAAATAGTGGTGTCTGGGCAGAACCGAGCTGGTTCCCATTTAGAGACAGTGGCTGGCTCTGGCCTGTAATTCACACAAAGGGAAACAAATTGCTCTCTGGTCTCTGTCTCTCCTCGGGGCATTTTATTTCATGCTACTTTGGCTCTACTATTCTTTTCCTTGCGTGTGTCATCCTTCCAACTATTTCAAACACTTTAAGGGCAATTCTCATGGGCCTCTCACGGGAGCTGAAGGGTGAGGCTGGCTGCTTGGTTGGCTCACTGGTTGGTAGAAAACGTGCCACAAAACATACACGCCACACCCTCCACATAAAGTACTGCAAATACCTCTGTAGTGGCAGCTAAGTTGTTAAAGCATTCAGAGACTTGTCAGGAACTCCTCAGTAGGAGTTATGGAGGCATCATCATAAGAGGGTTTTTGAGAAAAATTAGGAAATGAAGCAAATTAGAGTCATCATTGGTCTGTCCGTCTCTTCTGCAACGTCAGCTTTGGCTGAGATCTTCTTTGGTCTGACGTCAGGAACCACAACAAGCACTGCAGTAGAGAGGAGACATCAAAGGCAAGACAGGATTAGCCTTAAACGTCGCATTAAATTAAACTGACTGCTCTTTTGCTCCACTTTAGGCCTCGTGCTGCTCAAAAAGCCTTTGGGGTCTTGAGATTTACAGAACTATGAAGGGTTTAACAGTCACTTAAAGTATAGAGAAAGTACACACAACTAAAGTGATGATTTTCCTTTGCAAGTTATATTAAGATTTTAGTAATGTCCTACACAGCCATGCTGGTGTCTAAAAGGAATTCTGTAATATGAACTGGAATTTGGACAAACAGTTGCAACTGTCGCAAAGATGACGTTGGCACATTGGATGGCAACACAACAAACCTTTTTAACCACCTCAACCGAAAACACCCAAAAGAGTATGCTGACAGTCAGTCAGTGAGAGGACCCACGTGAGTGCATAAGCCGCAACTACACAGCCAGCACCTACAAGGCCAAAGCAGGCAACTCAAGCAATTCGTATGACAGGACAGGGAGGTGCAGGAAAGAGGTAACCGATGCAGTGACATTTATGATTCCTATAAACTGAAAAAATTAGTGTAAAATACAAGATTCAATACAAAATCCTAACTAGTCTATTATTATCTTTCTATTAGGTTTTGTTACCTTGTAAGTCTTTTTGTCTTACAAACCAATATGAAAAATAATTGATAAAATTGTGAATTGTGATGCAGCCTGGAAAAAGAAGAAAATTATGCTTTTTCCTGCCATATGACCCACCCTAACTTTTAGCCATAAAGTAGCTAAATTGCTGGAGATCTTATGTAGAGCTGCTGTTGCAGAAATGTTCCAGCACATCCCCCACTGCAATGTGGCTGTTTTGCAGTTTGTTTCTCCTCAGTCCCCTGTCACTGGGGACCATCCTTCTCCAAACTAGTTTCCTAGTCATAACAAATTGGCATATGTCAGAGTCACTCAGGTGTTTACGCCTGCTCATTCCTCTTACATCCAACATGTTGACTACAAGAAAAACTGTTCACTTCCTGTCTAATATATTCCAGACCTTCACATGTGCTGTTACAAGATAATCACTGTAATTGGTTTACATTTCAGTTTAGACCCCTAATGGCATTACGTGTTCCATAGGCCCTATCCATCATAACTGCATGCCACAAACATTTCTCTAATCTGACTCTTAACATACTGTAATTCCAACCTTAACCATAAAACCAAGTCTTAACCTTGACATTTGACCAAAGTGTTGTCACTTTCCAAAACTTGCAGCGTCAAACTGATTCTCAGAGAAAAATACACTGGAACACGTAAACCTGTCAGCCTCATGTGCAGTAAACATTTTACTAAAAGCACTTATCCAGTCCTGTTTCATGTCCGCACACATGTTCTACATGTTCTGCATCTGGCTTGTGTTTATTTAGATGCCCCTGGCTGTCTAACTACCCTGCGTTACCTTTCTGTCTCTCTCTTTCTGTCTTCTTTTGCTGAGTGTATTGGGAGTGATTTCTAGGACTCTGTGCATCCTGTTTGCCTGGAGGAGTGTTGAGCCTCTGGCTGATTAGAGGAAACCCTATATCAAATTGCTCCCAACCCCCTCATTTTGTACTGCAACCCAGGTTTAATACCTTTATACCACGGCCTCATCATCACAGGCCTGTGCTGTAAATCTGGCCTCTGTCCAGCAAGACTTACCAAGAAAAGCCTGAGCTCTCTGGCTGAAGGCAAACACATAAATGTTAGAGGTCAGATAGAAAAATCTTGGAAGACATTTTTTCTTCTTTTTTTTTTTTGCAACATGCTAGACAGCATGTTAACACCTTCATGCAAAATCCTTGCCTTATGCATATCCATGCATATACTCGATCTTGGATAGAAACTCCAGCACAAACTCAAAGTCATCAGATAGTGAGTAATGCTCATTGAAAGCTCTTTTAGCTCTTGCCCCAATGCTCTGTCCGCCCTTTTGAAGCCAAAATATGATTCAGTGTCTGTTTCAGTGAGTTACTGAGGCCTGTGTCTACAATAATGTGCTTTTCATATACACCTGAGACAGATCTGATGCAGATCTGTTTCATCAGAGGGATGGAGATTTCAAAGCTAAAAAAAACCCAAACTTCCAGTGTTTTGAGATTCTAAGAAACTGCCAGACTGGGTAAGACCCTTCTGCTCTTCTGTAGCATTTAAATAATCTGTCTGCTGAGTTCATTGCTCTTTTAAACACAAAGAATTTGTGTTTATCAGTCTTACATCAGGAATTAAAGCTATTCGGAGACCAATTTTCTGTGCTCCTCGTTAAATCTCATGATGAGGTGTGGTTTCTGTATTTGAGAGTTCAGATCGTCAGCTGAATCCACATGAAAGGCGAAGATCACACTGTAATCAAAAATAAGACACTGCTTTCACGTCATTCTGAGGAAATAACCAACCTAAAGTCTAAACTGACAATTGTGACCTTCATTATGAGAATAATATCTATCTAAATAACCATAAGGCTAGTTTTACTCAATGTACCACCTGCCATTACAACATCTGTCTGTCAGTGCCTGTGAATTAGCTTTACTTCCTTTAAGCAATTAAACAATTTCCACAATTTAACCATCTCACGTGTATCCAGGAGCTTATTTGTAGTTTTTGGACAGTGTTCTTCCATCCTGCTGACTCCAGCCCATTTCATTTTTCTCTTCATGCAATCAGCAGATTCAAGATTTTGTTTTAGTGTGGGTGTTGCCACAGCCAAAGTGTGACCAAAGCTACAATTGAACTGTTCTGCTTCATTTGCAGTTAAATAAATGGGGTACACTGAGCCAAAGTGGGTGTCAGCACAGAGCATAGGCCGGTATGCATGCGTGGAGCATGTGATTGGGATATATGGCTCAGGCAGTGTGCCGGATGCTAGAGGTCTCATCAAGCCTGTGTAAATGTTTACCCTGCGCACAGTTTCCATTTCAGCTAGTGGCCTAACATCATCTTACCACTTAGTGGCTCATAGATTTTTGTTCTGTCAATGCTACTGTCTCTCAGCAGGCGTGGACCAGAGGTATGGCAGCAAAGACCGGTTTGTTTCCAGAGCTTCTTATGACAGTGGCTTTTGCGTAAGCACATTTCCAGTTGTCTCACTAAATTATTTCTTCTATGAATTAATGACTGGGTGACCAGACTTGTATGGCAGTCTGGTCACAGACTCACAGTTTAGGTAAGTTGTCCTGAATATATGACCTGTCGCATACGCGACGTCACTCCCCAAGACGCAAGAAGAAACCAAATGCTTTTGCAATTGCTTTAAAAAATTTAAAGAAATAGTAACGCACAGTGGCTTGGACAAGTAACTTTAATTTGATTACTGGTATGGAAATAGTAACGCGTTAGATTAGTCGTTACTGGAAAAATTGGTCATATTAGAGTAACGCGCTACTAAGTAACTCGTTACTGGCATCACTGGAAAAGAGCATTGCTGATTACACTTATTTTTATAAAGCTAGTGATTTTTGGAAAGTAAAGTAAGGCCCCATAATGTAATATATAAGATGAACTTCAATCAGAACTTACAAGAAAATTATGCCAGATGTGTAAAGTAAAAAAGAAAATTAAGAAGACAAATGGAACATTCTGAGCACAGTGAGCTTTCCCACGTCCTGTGTAATTGATGCTCTAATCTTACCGTTTGTGTATCTTCTTCAAAGTCTTCCTAAAAGACAAATCTGGACTGATGATTTCCTGACCACTTAAAAGCTAATTTTCACATTTCTCATTAAGCCAGGTGCACTTCTGTATTTTCTTTTCATCTGTGTTTTTTTAATCTACTTTGTCTGGCTTCAGCTTGAGTTGCACATATGGATTCGGAAAGACAGTACAGTAGATCAGAAAGTACGCCCTCTTATTCACAACACTTATAAATCAAGAAGATTCAGGGGCCCCAAGAGGCTGCAATCTGTGATCCTTTAGCCACAGCTAAGGGCTTCGGCTCAAATGATTCATCACATGATGATTAGCTGTGGCTGGACTGGTATCCTTTCCCTTCTTCCCCTGGCCATGTTGTAGGCTATTTTGGAGATGAGCAGAACTTTGCCGCTAACCAACCTTCAGATGTGGAGAAGAGATAAGTGTTATGTCTCTTAACAATCTCACAAACCTGCAGACCATATGAGTTGCACTGCAGATTCAGTTTCAGTGGTGTGTGTGTGTGTGTGTGTGTGTGCGCACATGTGAAAGAGAAAGAGAGAGTGAGTTTGGTGGATGCAATGTGTAAGAGATTATTAAGTAAAGCTTTGCCACTTTGATATTGTTTGGAGATGTCTTGTTTTCTGTCCTACATGAATTTATTGACAGGGTGCGTGGGTGTGGAGTGTTTTATCTACACTAAAAGATTAGGAATACACCTTCCAGTAACTCTAGTTGCCTTAATTACATGTTGTAATGTTGTATATTTGTTGGACAGTAGTGTGAACAGTAGTAGTGTTTTCTCTGTCATCGTGTTAAACTAGAAATGCAACTTGTGTGTGGTGGCCTTATTAATTTAAATGGAAAAATGTTTTTTCTCTGATTAGTGAATCAACATATTTGCTCATGTCTTCTTGATGAAGTAATTAGTGGTTGCATTTTTCAAGTAGCTTGTCCACTGATGGCATGGGATGCTGGCTAAAGGAAGACCATGAAGACGGTGGAGGTACATGTGGAAAAGCGAGGAATGAAATTTGAGTCTTAGTAAGTGGCTTATTGTAGTGAACACTTGAGGTCATCCATTATTCCACTCTAAAGTATATTTTACTTGGCATGGCGTTGGAGTAATGTAGCCTGCTTGGTCACATATTTATTCACGCTGTTGGGTTTTTGTAATTGCTCCAACAGTGAAATGAATGCATCCCAGTCTGGAATGCGTGTAAACACTCTTGCTTAGTTTTGTGCTTCGCTGTCCTTGGGGCAGACACCGAGACAACCTGCAGCCTGTGTGGGCTCCCTTTGTGTCTTGGGTCTTCTCTTTTGGTGGTACTATTTTAACAGCCTCCTCATACAACCGGCATATTTGAAGCATGTTTTTCGTAAAATGTCAGGCTTTTTTAATGGCATGCTGTTTTATGCAAAGCCTTCGCTGCTGTGAAGGTGGAAATAAATGTTGTCTAGAAGGGTTAGGCGTGCAGTATAAGTCCATGATAAAAAGGTTGTGGTTTCACTTGGACTAGTCTTAAGCAGGGAGGTGGTCATGCAGGGCTGACACACGCTGACGAGACCACCAGAGGTAGTGGTCTGAGAGAGCAGGAGGTACTGAAATAAGTCCCATCCACAGGAAAGGAGAAATGGAAAAAGATGAGTAATGACTCATAACATCATAGTGATATCCTGGATCTTTTCCTACTATAATAGATTACGAGAAAGGAAAAACTGAAGAAGTGGAGTTGAGAGGAGGAAATGAAAGACAATGCAGAGAGAGGAAGCTAAGAGGGGAGAAGTGGTAGGAACTGGGAAAGCGGTAAAAGGCAAACAGACTTGGAGAAACAGTGAATGATGATGATGGGGGAGTGGTGTCTCTGTAATAATGTGCAATCAGACACATAGTACAGCCGCAACAGGAGCTGCAACTGTCCTTTCTTCCCTTCTCAGGTTGTTTCTTTACTTTTTCTGAACATCTCACCATCTTCCCCGCTTTTTTCTTTATCTATCTTTTCTACAGGTTACTCTCCTTCTACCTAAAGCTTATGTTTCCCATATTTTTCTTGCATGGTTCCATGTCTCTTCATCCACCCTCTGCCCACTCCCCTCCACTCTCTCAACCTTCACCTCCCTCCCCGCCACCCTTATGTATCGAAGCCAACAGATCAAACAAAACCCCCCCTATAAATTCCAGCCGAGTTCATCTAATCAGCCAAATTGCTGCAGAACGTCGTGCCTTAGGGAAAGAGGTTTTCTTTGCTGGGAAACATTACTTAATGGCATCAAATCAGCCATTGAGAGCACACCACTGTCTCATTGTTAGAAAATGGGTGTCTTTTTTTATTTTTTTTTCTGCATCTAGGTTACGACACCTGAGCTTGTGATTTTCATCAAAGTTGGAGTTCAGTAGAGAAATGAAAAGGCTTCGTTAAGAAGTGTTGCTTCTTAAACATAATCAATTATAGACCTGCTGGAATTAATCATTCAGAAATCTGAAATCAGATCATGTGATATTTGTTCCCTGCTTTTATTTTTATTTCTTTTCAAAGTCTAATTATGTTGCAAGTACTTCACAGGCTAAACCATGTGTAGGATCATATAAACGCTAAAAAGAATATATGATAGGTGAGCTTGACACTTAAATCCCTTGCCACTTGAGAAGCCAGTCTTACTCCCCTCCTCCCACATTTCCACCTATCAGTCACCCACTTTCCATTATTTGTGAGCCAAAATTAAATTTCAGTTATCCATTCGGAATAAAAAGGAAGAAAAAAACTCTGTTCCAAAAAGCAATGTCAGTGTCTGCAGTGTTTCTACCTAATGACTTTTTGCATTATGCCACTGTCTTCATGAAAAAAAGGTCCTAAGCTTTTTCTTTGATTGCTTTGCTTGTTTCCTACATTCTGTGGTTATGAATGCTCCTCTTATGGATAAAGTGTTTCCAGCATGACAATGTTGGTGTGGGTACTGTATGCAGCCATAGTATTGTGAAGCAGGACACCAGAGCTTTATCAGAAAGGCCAATGTCCTCCAGTTCATAACCTTGGCTCATATCCGCTGCTGCTTCCCACTAACTGAATTGGCACAGATGCAGGGCTTTTGTGCCATGTGATCTATGTGTTGCAGTAGCAGCAGCAGCAAAAACATTATCATCAGTGAGGAAAACAACAAGCAGTGAACTTATTCTTATTATTGTGTATTTTTTTTAATTTCAGTATGAAGTATGAATTTCAAAGCTTTGTGCATGAAAGTGTATAACTTTGGCAGCCACTTGATGGTAGATTCCATTTTTAATTCCAGGTTGCTTAAATTCAACTTTGTATAATCTCTTCTGCAAAAGATCTTAATTCAGCGGAAGATAATTTAATAACTTTGGTTTTCTGTAAATCTGCCATCAGGAGCAGACTCCTGCCTTCCTTCAGGTTGTGTTACTATTAGCGTTTGTTGGCAATCATTTTGTAGATCTCAAAGACGTCAGATGAGACAAATGACGGTCAAGGTCTTCGCCACACAGACAATTAGGAAGGAAAGCCATGGGAGAGAGAGCACGAGGCAGCTGAAATTGACCACAGCCAAGTTTATGACAGTGGAGGATAATGGATATATAGAACGAGGGTGAGGGGATTAATTTGTCTGTTTCTGGACACTAACCCTTGGAGCTTAGACCATTCCTCACCTGACTCTTGCTGCATGGCCTTGGGATTATCTAGTCCTGATAGTAGCTGGAATAGAAGCTTCATTAACGAGTGAGTAATTCTTTAAGGAGCTTTCAGAAAGAATTTGCCATCATCAGCCCATAAATGGGACTTTGGAACTGTTACATTTTTTTCAAGAATACTAAACGTGGCATTTATGCTATAGATTTTGGGCCATGTCCAAGACAAAAGTCTGTCCAACCAAGTCTTTAGTGAAGTGATTCTTGTGTTTTAATCTAGCTGTGACCTGCACTGACCATTTCAGTCCAGAGGTTTAATAATTCAGGGCACAGCACTGCAAGTCTGGCCTTTTATTGACAAAACTTGATTTGAATCTTGATTTGGCATAAAAAGCCATTAGGGAGTCTGCAAGAGAGTAATGTTTAATCACATTCATGATCATCATTAATGAGCACCACTGACAAAAGAAAGATGTGGTTTTAATGTCATCTTTACCCCCTTGACTGTTTGTTTTCATGCCTCAGTGCACGTATAGTTGAGCTTCAAAGCTGAGATCTGTTACTATTGGCCCTTTCTTTTGCCTCCCTCAGATCCATATACTGTAGATGTCGATTCCCTTGATTGGTTAGCGTTAAATGTCAGCATCACTCTGCTCTTGCCCCAAGGGTTAATTACACATCCTCAGAGGCTTCCTGTAGAGCCCCCTCAGTCCACTGGTCCAAATCCAGCCTCCCTATCCCCATCCCATCTAGATCCACAGCTGTCTCTATAGCAACTGTCCTGTATTTTGAGTACACATCGTGTTCAGTGAATTAAAAAGGTGTTTTGGGGGAAAGGCGAAATTATTCACCTTGGGGAATACAGGTCACATTGCCCACAGGGGCAAAGATAAACAGAGACTAGAGAACCCACAGATTCTTTGGAAAGTGACCCCCATTCTCCACTCTCTCTCTCTCTCTCTCTCTCTCTCTCTCTCTCTCTCTCTCTCACCCACTCCCCCTGTGTCCCTCAGCTTCCTCTTTAGCTTTGATTAGAAACCATAACCTCATGCTTCACTGTCACACTGTGTCTACATCCATTTAACACAGAAAACTAAATGACCTGTTTGTTGGGCTGCGACTTCGGCAACCCCTAATATCCCTCAGTTCTGGGAGAGTGGTAACTTTGGGGGTCTAATAACCTATGCATGCTGATTATAGAGGCCCCGATCTTCCTGTGACATGTTAATCAGGCAGATGTTGTGGACTTTTGACACAGTGACTCTGTGTC
This sequence comes from Ctenopoma multispine, assembly GCA_034779795.1. NCBI lineage: Eukaryota > Metazoa > Chordata > Actinopteri > Anabantiformes > Anabantidae > Ctenopoma > Ctenopoma multispine. Next base: position 14,058,966 of record JAUYWH010000011.1, on the reverse strand, counting down.
TTTGATGCTGCTTCTCCTCCAGGCCTGGCCAGGGTCACCTCTGTTGACTTCTTTGATGTTAAGTAACAGATTACTCTAAAAGATGATTATGTCACCTTCAGTACTTGTATTATGGGACAGTAATTGCATAAAACAGGGTTCAGAAGATATAAGTGATGTGTCTGTGTAGCACTGCGTTTTTAGTTTTTACTCTCACCTTCTGGTTTGTTGCCCTAAATATTCTTCTCTAAAACTCCACTGGGGTTTTGCCAAGTTGCAAAGACGAATTGTCCTTTAGCTCATATTTTGGCATTTCCTTCCTTCATTGATTTTGGGGGCACCACCACATTTTTTGAAAAATGAGGGTAGGAACTGGAGATTTCAGATTAATTCCCTGCCTGCTCTATGGCTAAAGAACTACCAATGAGATACACGTTTTAACAGTGACCTCTTAAATAAGGCCATTACAGCAATCAAAGTGAGGTATAAAAGAGGTGGATTTTGGTTTGAGGAAATGTTGGGGCAGGAAGACTTTCATTAAGGACACAAATGAATCTTTGGTATGGGAGACTTCTGCACAGACCAAGTAATCCCCAGATGATGGTAAATCAATCTGAATATCCGCTGGTGTCATCACACAGTTAATGGTTATGAAAGAGCCCTGTGAAAGCAGGAGCTAAACTTTTTCTTCTTTTTTTTCTTCTCTGAACCTCTTTACTTTCTTCACTCGACCTTTCAAAGAATGAGGGATTTGATAGAAGACACACATGGCATTGAGTAAGAAAGAAAATACCTCTCACCATCTGTCATTTCTACTCTCATCTTGTCATAAGAATATTTATTGTTTTTAACTATGAGCACCCTTGCTTTAAAACCCCTGCCAGTACCCTCATCAGCCGTTACAGGCCTGCCAAGCAAATCATTGTTATATGATGCAAAAGATGGAGCAGTAACTCATCCACATAAATGTAAAACAGCACTCTGATGTCTTCTCTTCCACTACACACCTGAACTTCATTGATACAGGGATTGGGACTAGTGGAGATGAAAAAATGACATCACTTTTTGAGATAAACCCTTTTCAAAGGAACTAATAAATTTGAATGGGGTCACAGGAGGATGTCTTTAAATATGAAAGGCTCAAAGGTCTAACCAGTAACTTTCTGTGAAAAAGAATACTTTTCACCTCTACTTCAGCACTACCTCTGCGTGATACTCATGGATTCATGTTTGCAATTTAACGTAATTTACAGTCTTCTCCTAAGAATTCCATTAATACAACTATTTTGCAGTAGCATAATGTGTTTTGAGGAGCACGTGGATGCCTATCGTATCGTACGTCATTTTTGAACATCGTGTTGGGATATCCCTTTGCCCTCTAAAAAACGGTATATTGTTCCTTTAAAATCATCCAACCAAGGCTAAACATATGTAGACACCACAAATTGTTGTCTATGGTTGGTCTGGACTTTTTAATGGTCTGGACTTTACCCCCTAGCTGCATGTAGGAGAAATAATATTGCCACAGCATGTACAGGTAGTGTATTTTAGTATGCATGCAACTTTGTGCTAAAGGTTTGTGGGAGGCCTTTTCCTGGTTCAACATGAAAGTGCTAAGAATAAATCCTTACTTTCTGCAGGAGTAAAGATGAGCCTTCTTATGCATCCTTTCTGGATTAAAGACATCTGTGAACTATGACTTTCTACCCTGTGATGGCTCCTAAACACTTTCTCTTCCTTTCTATTCCTCCATTCGGGTAGATTTATACAGCTGTTTACCTGTGTGAAAGAACATAGCCTTTCTTACACATGTCCAGTGCACTGATGCAGTAGGGACTGGCACTACAGGGCTGCCAAGTTGATCTGCTTAAACGTCTTCTGCATCCTGTTAGGATTCCTGGTGTAAAGTCATTGCCGTACTGCTGTTCATCTTGAGATGATCACGATCGAAGATAAAAGAGCTGCTGCTGAGATAACTAACAGTTGTAAAATACAGTTTGTGAGTGTTACAAAGCACTATGCTGTTTTTGGCATCTGTTTAGCTTTAAACACATAAATCTGAACCTCCAACTGGACTCCCCAGAACATATTTCATTATGTGGATGGTACATGAAACAACACACCCCCACTGATGCAGTTGTTTTAACGTAGTGCAAATGTCTGTGTGAATCCAGCCTTTCTCCCTTCCTCTTCCTCTCTTTACACCTCTGTAGTCTCTCTTTTCTTGTACCTGTCACGCATGTCAGAGCTCTTGAAGGGATGAAAGAAGAAAAAAGGGTCTCTAGGTCCGTAGCTTGAAAAGACTCAGGGAAGCAGAGGAGGGGAAGGGAGAGGAAGAACCGGCGACCAGTAACTCCCTCTGAACATCTTAAACTCTTGACTAGGCTTTCAAGTGCTGCGCCTCACATATCCTCACCAGTCTCTGCCCATCCCACAGGCCTGCCAGGACTCGGTGAACGGTAAAAACGTATATCTTTTCCCTCCTCTCATTCTCTTCCCTTTTTAACTTCCTCCACTGCTTTGTTCTTGGTCTTTAATCCTCCTTTACACTAGCCCACTGTCTCTACTCATTCCTCCTCAAAAGGTTGTATCTAACAGTGTGCATCTGCAAGGGCTGAGATTTATTCTCACTGAATCAAAATAAATGTATTTGGGTAATTTTAACAGTTTTCCAAAACCTGATGTTAGTGTATAAAAAGAAATTACTAATCATTGAAACCTTAAATTTAATAACCCCTATGGTATTATACTTTTATATATTTGAGAACCAGATAATTCCATATCTAATAATTAGAAGGAGAGAGTAACATCAGCTCACAAAGCTTTTTGTAAACTTCATTTTGCTGGGATAGTGAGTTTGCTGCTGTAGAGAAAATAAATTCTTCACCACAAAAAAATTTGTTTAAGGTTGTCTCACAGTCAGGGTTGTATTTCATGTTAGTACAGCTAGCATGGGAATCATGATCAATAATAAGATGTGCAATATATTTACAAAGATCAAAAACAACATGACGGCTTACGACAGCAATCAACTTATCACCTATATAGGTTATACATTAATATATATCTTTGTGACGCACCGGCCCACTGGCTCTGAACTCTGCGGGTTAAAATTGTTCGATGGATAATTACATTTCTTTTTGTTTTTATAGATGTGATGCTAAATGAAACCTGGACTTAAATGTCTGTGCACCCCCTGATAAATGCAGCCTCACACTTTGTGATTGTAGGTAATAAGAACTAAATCACATTGTAGAGCAAAACCTCACAGGGCATCATTATGACTGCATGTCCCCTCTCAGATACAAAGGGAGACAATTCAGATAACATTGGCGCCTATAAAACCTCTCACTGTTATTGGCTGCACTCTTGATGGAGCTGAGGTCAGAGTTCAAGTGTTGAGAGACCACTACTGTCCCCATTGGGAATGCTGGGTAATGGAATGGGAGACTCGGGTCAAATGGAAAGATTTGGGTGCAACCTCTAGCAGAAGGTTAGATTCAAGCCACAGTGAAGATCTAATGCTCGATTTGGGACCGCGAGCTGTGGCAATAATGGCCATTAAAAGTCCATCGAGCGACAAAGAGAGCTGTAAATCTAATCCCATATTGGCCCATGGACATATGTTGGCTGTAATTCAGTTACACATAAATAACGTAATGTTGCTTAGCGTTTTCTTAGAAATGATCTTTTATCATCACTTGTCTGAGAAAACAGAAATTACACAAAGTTTATCTTTGATTTTTCTAACAAATGCACCAAATTAAAGTAAATATTTGCCTCTGCCACGTATAGCATTTGTGTTTTCCTTTGCTAGCGTACAAATCTGAATATAGAGTAAGTCTAAGTTTATTTCAGTATCAAAGGTATACACACACTTTCAGTCCTTGCTTAGATCTGACAGCATCACTGCAGTGACTGTTTTAAACCCAGCAGTATAGAATATGATCAAAAGATGCTGCTGCTGCTGTGCATGTGAATATACAGCAGTGCACGCTGAACTTTTGAGTTTGTGTGCAAATGCTTTTACATTCAGTGGTTGCGTCAATAAAAGTTTTTCTCTTTTCTTTTCAGTTTATTTTAGCCACATAATCGAAACCTAATAAATCACCTTTAGTACGCGTTCATGCAATTCAAATTGCTTCACACTGTATACAATGTATACATCAAAATAAAGAATTAAAAATAGTTTAGACAGTTTATTTCTTTGACTGTATGGAAATCTGGTATATTCACATCACACATGATGATGAACAGAATCTTAGAGATAAAACATGAGGCTGCTTGGTGCAGGTGCTCTGCGTGTTGACTGTAAAGTGTACAGTAACTGGAGTAATATTTCTCATAATTGTAGATGAACCTCAGTAATAATGTAGCATGATATCTATAGATAAGACGAGGCATGATAATTATAGTACCAAGGTGGCAAATACAGATGAAGTGGCCGTATACACGCAGGTTGAGATTTAATATACTATATCTTTATTGTCATGCTACCATGTTAATATACAAAATGTCTTTCAGGTCGACAAAAAACATACAGAATATGCACTGAAATTAACTAAAGTAAAGAAGGAACCTATCAAGACTCAGTAACAATATACATGTGTGTGTGTGTGTGTGTGTGTGTGTGTGTGTGTGTGTGTGTGTGTGTGTGTGTGTGTGTTGACAAAAAACACACCGTAGGTTTTTGGCCGGAGGAGAAATTGTGCAGTTCTCACTCAAGTGGCAAGATCATTATAATAATGAAGTGCCAGGGGAAAGAAGACACATCCATGATCATGTTGGGTACAGAACAATTTCACCAAGATGTCTACCTTTTTTAAAAATACATTATGCTATTCCAAACTTTTGGATTGTTGCCCCTGCAGGTTAAAACGGTTACTCAGCAAGTCTGTGAAATGGTGTTGAAGTGGTGTCATGCCCCCGTTGGACCTTGTAATCCCATCCCAGTAGTGTTAACAAAGCAGCTGTATGTGTTTGTATGCTACTACACTTTACACACACACACACACACACACACACACACACACACACACACACACACACACACATTGAACCACACTGCAATATGTATGAAGGCTTCAGCGTCTGTGGCACTTGCTGTCTGGCTGGCTTCACCTGTCACCTGTCAGTCTGCCACTGTTCATGCAGCCCCCCCCTCCCCTCCCCTCCCTCAACCTGCCAGCGTGGGGGCATGACAGAGGACAAAGCCAGAGTGACAGACAGTGACAGGCCGGCGATCCCCGCTGTACGCCACGGGCAGGGGGCTGTCTCTCCATGTGTCACCCTGAGTGACACAGTGGAGTCCTGCGCCTTAGGTGGAATGATGCAGCTAGATAGAAGACTGGTCCATGACGCAGTCTGTATCTCTGAACGACACACACACATGCGTACAAATGATTGAACCAATGCACACATGCTAACATGCTTGTGCCACAGTATGTGCCGTTTCCATAAAATGCCATACTCACAGTGCAGAAAATGATTTAGTAAAGTAAAATATAGACATTTTACTGGCTCTGTTAAAAGCTGTTGAGCACACGATGAAGATGTAAATTAGATTGTATGTATGATTGTAAGAATAAATATATATATATATATATTAAACAAGCTACTATAAATACTTTACATCAGTCAGATTCAAACACGCCACATCACAGCACAAACAAATCCCACCCTCAGCTGTATAAATTACATTGGCTTTTTAAAGTACTTTTTACTGCTTACACAGAACGTACCCCACCCGCATTGCATGGCTGGTTGGCTGTGCTGTGTTCGAAATTGAATGGACTTACATGAGTGCTGTTTAGAAAGATACTGAACAATATACGTGAGGCTGAAAAGGCTTAAAGTTTGCAGAAAGAAAATAACAAGACTTCTTTGTTCAGCTGTCACTGTAAATGTGTGCAACTTTGAGCAACCATCTGCATGAAACCAGTTCTTCCAAGATAAAGGAAATGATTTCTTTCCAATACCCCTGTAGCTGTGGTATATTGATATATCTTTACTATCTGGCCTAAGACCCAAAGGCATCACTAAACCCAATCAGCCTTGCAATGAGCAGCATCATCACTGGATGAGCTATTTCCCCCTGGAGACCCCCGGTGTCTGATCTCTTTGGGCTCGGGGTACAGAGGAAGGAAAGCAGAATCCACATGAAGGGCTTTCTGGAAGATCTGTGTTGGAGGAGGATCATGTGGAAAACCCCATTACAAGATCAGCACCAATATTTATGCTAGGGAGTCCAAAAGGAGGATATTGTCATCCCAGCCTCCCAGTCACTGCCTCCTGTCTACCAAAAGATCAACTTCAAAGCTCTGGAAGTACATTTCCTACTCTTTCTGGATTAATATTATATATTTTTCTTTAACTTTATTCATAATGAAACTTGTGTTCAAGGAAAAAAGATAATAAAACTTTTGCTCAGTGACACCACTGAGAAATTTAGAGGTAACAACACAATAAAAGATAAATTCAAAACTTTAACAAAGCCAACTCCTTTGTCCAAACAAAGTAACCAGGCAATTAAAAGATAAGTTTACAGCACAATTAATGGGTTTTAAAAATCTTCTCTAACTTGTCCTTTATCAGGTTTGCATTAATTGTGAGGCGCTTGCTGGATTAAAAGGTCAGGAGATATGTGTGGGGGTCAAACCTGGCCTGGACTTGGTGATGCATTGGGTGGTGGATTGAAGCAGTTAAATGTCAGGCATAACCATTTGTACCTCCAGGAGTCTGATTGCGACTGACAAGCTTGGCCTCCTCTGTGTCGCTGAAGAAATGTATTGCAGCGTTGGAGGGAACAGGCAGGCGAACACAGATAAGCGTCTCAACCTGATCCAGACAATTAGCTGGTGTTTACTTCAGGAAGCTCCTACTGACAGATCAAAGAGAGCTGGGGGCTGTATCAATGGCTCCGGAGGTTCTCTCCCTGTCTCCCTTGTTAATTCTCATTCTGGCAGACTTTTGCTCTCTCCCTCCCTTTCTCTGTCTCTGCTAGTTAGTTTTGCTGTGAATGACCTCAGGAGAACTCTGACCTGCAACCTCAAACCATACTCCCTGTAAGCTCCTGTTTCACACACCTAGCCACTTTCTCTCTCTATCAGTGGTGTCTGTCTTTGAGGATTTGCACAGTGGGCCCCTGTGTTTTGCAGGAAAAGCAGTCAGGGGTAGTTGAAAAAGCTGTGTGGGATGAATCTCCTATATTCATATAGGAAAAGAGCATGAATGTGTGCCTGTGTGCGGCATACTAAACGACTCAGACAGGCTACATAAAAGGTTCTGCTATTATAAGGGTTATCAGTACAGGGGACCCCAGTGGTTTGACATGAGGAGGCAGAAACAGAACTAGCCGTGTTCGTGCTAGGTGCCTTATCTCCAGTCTCCCTGGTCCCTGAGGTCTGCAGAGAAGTGCCCCCCCCCCCATACAGACTGATACAGAGTGTCACCACTAAAAAAAAAACTCTCCAGCACTGTCTTGTAACATGATTAAACCCAAACACGTTCTTATTTGTTTTATAATAGCTGAGTGCGCTCTAAATTAAGCTAACCTGAATGGAAACAATTTTAATTACCTGAATTATCATGAACTTGTTATTTTCCTAACTTCATATGTGGATGCTATTTCACACTTTCTCCCCAAGGCACCTCCTGCCCAGTCCTGCCACTCCCACAAAGGCACCGACCCTCTGGTCTCTAGGTTACAGTAGTTCATATTGAGCTCTAGAGGTGGAGACAGCAAAGCCATTAATCTTCACCCATCAGAACCCATAGCCGGTTCTTCCTATTCCTTTCTGCCCTCTCTGATGAGTTGAAACTGTGATTATATAAACAGAATTTGTGTCGGCTGCTTTGGTTTTAGAGCAGAGTCACTGGCCTTGCGCTCTGTTTCTGAGACAAAACAGTTGTTAAGGTCGATAGAGCATAACGTCATCAATAAAGCCATTAATGCCAGAATCAGAAAGAACACTGGGAACTTAAGCGGAGGTTGTGTCTTAATACTTAGGCATACACTTCATCCTTTCTGTTTGATTACTATGCAAACGGCTGTGGAGTTGTGTAGGTATGTTTGATCAGTGCTAAGATGCTGGCTGACAAATGCTACTGGCTTTTGTTCACTCCAGATTATGACCTCGAATACAAATCAGACCTTACAGAAAATGACTTGATGGGTGGATTTAAACCAACTTTCGACCACAGGTACAGTCAGTGTTCCAACACTCCACTTTAAAACTAAGTCCAGAATGAGAAATGATCAAAGGGCAGCCTTTGAGGCTGTAAGCTTGGTCTGACCACCAGACAAACCAAATTTTCCCTAAACCCCTATTCCAGACAATAGTTTCTCCTGGCAACTCTTCACTTCTCAGCTCATGCCTCATTTTGTGAGAGTGCTAGGGTCATAATGCACGATGTTCACATTGTCACACTGTCTATTACTTCCTGTGGAAATAGGGTAAAAAATGGGAAAAGGAAGGATCAACATAATTCTAGGTCAGCTCTCAGCCCAATTTCTGCTGCGAAGTGAGTTACTTAGTTACTTTAGTCAGTGCAGCTGAATCATTTATTATATAATAGGAAGTTGGTGTGCAAAAGGTAAGGCTTGGTTACTGCTTGACAGAAATGTGAAAAGGTGGAGTTAGGACAAATGATGAAGTCTTTTCTCCCGATTCTTTGATTTTCAACATTCCATGTATAAAAATGTTTTTTTATTTATTAATGTTTTTATTTTTGGAAAGACAATTAAGTAGAAAGTGAGGGGAATGTAAGAAACACGATGCTTTTTTCTAACTACATGAAATTCAGTATAAATACAAATCATCTTAGAAAATCACTGAGCTCTATGGCAGGAAACTAAAGCTGAAAAGGCATACTACCATGCATGTTAGATCCCTTGAAGGCTATATGTAAGAGAGGGCAACCTACCTATTTATCATACAGTGAATACTGGTCTGTTATAAGGTGACCATAACTGATTCATCTCTTGTTGAATCAAGACTTATTTTTATATCTTTAGGTGAGGGTCACTCATCACGTCAGTGTCTCATCTGATCAGTAGCATGATGCTGTCAAGTTTAATTTCCCACTAAGCGAAGCCTGTCTTCATGATCCAAACCAGGATCATGAGTGTTGACAAAGGTTGACTGACTCACAGCATACCTTAGTATCCTTGGGTATTCAGGTCTCTGGCCTTCAGCAAAACAAGTGTCTCAGTATTGATGACCACTTAAACAAATGCCAGTGGGGTCAGCCCAGGGATACGGCCCGGCCTGAAGAAAGGGCAAAGAACACTGAGGGGTTTGCTTAGTCCAGCATGAACACCTCTGCCTGTCTGTGAACCCTCAGCCGAAGGCAAACAGATGTATCAGGCTTCAAAGCATCTTTAGAGCGGAGGGTCAGCCCCGGGGTCTGAGTAGTAGTGGGGGTGAAATCTGATCTTTTAATTTATCTTCTTCTTTTGCCGCCCATAGTTTTACCATTCGGTGAGTGAGGACGCGGAAGAAACACTGTGTTACTTAGAAACCTGCACAGTCACAATCTCTCTCACAAGTGTACAAAAAATATATAAACATCTGTCCAACCATTCTGATGCTTGAAGGAAACCTCTGACAACTGTCTGCTTGGTCAAGAGGCCTCCAAACCTCTAAATGTGAGGGCTCCCTCCAGATCTCTGACAGTGATGAAAAATGCGTCGCTGTTCGCTGGCTGACCCCAGACTAGCACCTGCCAGCAGGCACTGCACTCCCCCCCACTGGCTGTACTCTCAGTCATGCGCTACACGTCAGATAGAGCCGGTTCCCCGTTGAACCACCATTACCTGATGAGGAGTGGCAGTAATCTGCCTGATAACTGGTTGTTTCTGTCCAATTAGGCTGAACATTACCTGGCTTAGCTGACCTAGGCTGCGTGCATGCCTTAAAAATAAAGTCGCTGAAAAACACCACGCGGCTCATATGATAGGGACAGCTCTTGTGATAATCCACTGTAGGACAACGAGAGGGCGAAACCTAATTCTCTGTACCAAGATCTCACCCAGCATGCTGACGGTGTGTCGTGGCTTATAGCCTTTTGATGTAGACTGAGATACAACATACGTTTTTAGGAAAAGCAGCTCACAAGATTAGGTGTCGTAGTCTTTTTTTAGATCTTTGTTTATCCATAAAAAAAAATGCAAATTCTGTAGACTGTGCCTGTGTTCAGAGTCCCTTTGTGCACCTTCGTCTCTGTTGTCATTAATAATTTCAAGCTGTCTTTATTTCCCCACGTTAGCCTGTCAGTGACTTTAAAGGTTTTTGGCTAATAAGTCTCATTTCACTTCATTAACTTCTGGCTTGGGGGTCTATTCAAGCTGAGATGATATATTACCCGGCGACACACACACAAATGGGCATGTGTATGCAGGAGTTTGCGCGCACACATTTTCTCTCCTCACACATTTGCCCACACACACACACACACTTTCGGGTAGCCTGAGGTGCAGCGGTGCGCCTAGCTTGTATGAGTGGAAGGAGACACACACAGGAAGAGAATGAGGGCCTGGGTAATGTGCAGTAATGGTGGTAATTGATGCTGGTACTCTAGGAGTTCTTTTCAGACTCTGTGGTTTGCTGCTTTTCTCCAAACTGTGAACCATGCTCACAGCTAAAACACAGTATGGCTTCAGGTTCTCAGATAGTCCATGTATCACTTTCTCACATTTAGATCAAGTTCAACAGTTTTTACTTGATCTGACTCAAAAATAAGATGAACGTCATTATCAGCAGTATAATCTGCTCAGAGTTTGGGAAGGTTGCCTGGAATGATTCAAGCAGTTTATTGCATTAACCCAGCTCCCTGCAGGGTACAATGAGCTTCCTTTGTATTGTTTGTGTTTTTAGGCACCGGTTGTTATTGTTTGTCTTTTATCACCTTTTATGACTTGCAGCACTTTTTCCTGTGGTGGTGAGGGATGGTGTTCATTGCAGTAATCTGTAATCAGCAAACTAGATCTCCATTAAACCCACTTGTTTGCTCGATGAATGTGGTAGAGGAAATGGAGCTGTGGTTAATGCATGGGTTGTTTTGCCTCTGAGAGAAAAGCTGTGTTTGTAATTTTTTCGTCCTCTTGCAGTGAGGGAGGTATCTTGTAACAGATAAGACGGAAGATTCAGTGGACACTCAGCTAGTTGGATCCAAATGTCAGGGACAGTGCCAGAATGGCATAGCTCTTGAGTTTATGTAATGACTGCTTGGTGTGTGTGTGTGTGTGTGTGTGTGTTGTTATGGACCACGTTGTAATGAGCAGAAACAACAGGAACACATCTTGCAAAATAGTCCCCTGAAAATATCCAGAAACACAGATTGATGCAGAATAATTTTGTGTATTTTCTTTTTCAACTGCTGCACGTTGGTTGACTTTTATGGATTCACTCTACACACAGAAGTTGTGGACTTTGACTCTGCTGCTTTTGTCTCTCTGTCATTAAAGCAGTTTTCAATGTTATAGATTTGTCTGATGCATTTATGTAAAAAAAGGTTAAGGATTTTTTGGAAAGGATTATATAATCTATATCCTCCTGTAAAGACTGTTGCATCCCAAGACCGATTTGGCTTTTTCTTTTTTTTTCTTTTTGGCTCATTGAAAACCCCAGTAGCCTGAATGGCATCTGAGCTCAGTCAGGACATTGTCTCCTGAAAGAAATAAGGCCTTGCAAAAATGAAATACAAGAATGTCATTGAAGACAGCTTTATAATGCCAGCTGTAAACAGAATCTGTGATTTGGTTTCCAGCGCTTAGAACAGTTGCTTGCTACATCTACAATAAAAACAGTGTCTAAAATCATTCATTTCTACTTTCAGTAGTGTCAGTAAACCACAAACTATTTGGCTTTCTCGAAGTAATCAACTATACTGTTGAAAAATTTAGTTCAAAGTCAGTCCTCAAACCACTTTAACATAAAGCAATAAAGCATCCAATACAGTTTGAAAGGTTATAATTCTGTTAAGTTCACACTTGAAGATTAGGAAAGGAAACTTTAGATTTTATATGAGCCTCTAAAATGACACCGTAAAAGCTGTTTTTATTTATTGCATTCTTTCCCTTTAAATTAACTTCCCTCACTCAGGCTTTATGTTTGCCGGAGTGAATTGGCTTTAGACTTGTGCTGCTTGCAGTTTTACTGCGATTTGTAAATATTAAAGTGTTCTTTTACAGGCTAAGTGGGTTCAAATGTGCCAAAAGCTTCCTCAATGGGTTCTCAATGACCTCTTTCTCCTCTCCTCTTTAGTTGCTTTGAAGATCAGAGTGTAGAGTGTTAGTCTGTTATTAGTATGCCTAAAAAAAGCATCTAACCTTCATGGTGCGTGTGTGTGCTCAAATCTGTGTGTGCATACGTGTGTGCCATTGCTTCCAGAAATTTGAGAAATCCTTTCAAGTAGGAGGGGGAAAATGTGATTTTACAAGGGGAGGAGAGACAGCTCCCGCCCTCCTTCACCTACATTCTCATCTTCCCATGGGGAAAATGTGGAAAAGGAGGCTTCGCTGCCGGCAATCTCGGCTAAAATTCTCATATTTTTGCAACATTTACATAGTGAATGTGTAATAGCCGTGATTTCTATAAGACAGCGGAAAGTGATTTCAGTGAAGCATTGCAAATCTTTGCTTTTGAAAAGGTTTAGTATGCTAGTAGTTTAGTTTGCTTCGTAGCCTTTTCACCTTAGCTGTTGTGAAAGCCCATCCAGCCCATCACTAATGTGCATCTTAAAACACAAAGGAACAGACGGATGGAGATTAATTTACCAAAGATTTATAGGCCGACACTGAAACTAAAACTGAAGAATGTAGCCTCCACCTACTCCCACTGTTTTCTCTATGCTTCACTCACATCTGAAGAGTCCAGGGCTTTGCAGATAAAGCCAGTGGCACAGAACTAATTTGAGCCCAGTCTCTTTGCTCCTGGTTAGTGTGAAACATTGATGCCATGAAAGGTAAGCGAGCAATGATTTGTAAAGAATATTTTAAGTGTCTCTTGGATTCTGGCACAGAGGTGTGGTACATGCTACATGAGAGAAATGTGGAAAATTATTGTAAATGCAGAAATTTGACTTAGGAGCTCGGTGAGACTCCAGTGGGCAGGCCACTGTTAATGGGGACTTAGTGATATATGTGCTTATGCTTGGGTCACTGTGTGAGGCCTGCTGCATCAATGCTATTGGCCCTGTAGAGGGGAAAAATTACTGTCATTTCTGATTCACATGTTGGAGATATTTCATCTTGTTGTGTGCTTGACAGGCCCCTGTGCTGCATTTTCTAAACTATTCCCTTTTCCCATCAGGTTTATTTTTCTGAAAGAGCAAAGTTCTTCCACTTGCCTACACAAATAAGGGCACGCCTGAAACATTCTGATGAAATGGCACACATTCATACTCTCTTCATGCGGTGTGACATATGCTTACAGTTTGGGAAAAATCTGGATTTGACCTTAAGGCCAAATGTTAAACTTTACAGGGTTAAAGCACCTGTGTCTTTTTAACCCTGACCTTATGCCATGCAGTAATACAAAGCCGCACATGCTCGGTAAGAGCTGACCGACCCTTTTGACTTCACACACGTGCATTTCAGTACCAACTACGGCACATGCATGTATGCGCTTCTACCAGCCTGTTTCTAGTTCAGCTCTTTGACTCTCCACCTTCCTCCCATACCACCCAACTTCATGCAACAACCTGCTGCACATATTCTGCACTCCAGTCATACTTGACCCTTGTGTACCCATTATCTTCGGGTTAGTCCAGGGCACTGCTCTCACACACACACACACACACACACACAAACACGTGTGCACCCATGCACATCGTTGCGCATGGGAAAACAATAAACAGACACTCCTAGGTCAGGTCAGTGCATACACAGTTGTCCGGCCTGAACCTTGATATGGCCTTTTGTCAATCTGGACTAATCTTTAGCTCTGTTTGTTATAAAAGCTAACCTCAAAGTGACCAGTTAAATGACAGTAACCTTTAAGGTTTAACATGTTGAAATTGGGATAAAGTTTGAAAAGCTGCTCTCCTTGACTTTGTCTATTATCAGTTTTTAAAGAGGAGTGCAACAACTTAACCATTAAATGCTAACATCTTTATGTTAGGCTAAATTTGTTTTACCCCTGTCGACATGAGGTGATACTACAAAATTGAACTCTTTAGATTTATTCAAAGAATTTGTGGAAACAAAGACACAATACTACAAATTTGTAAAGAGGTGTTTGCTTATTTACATTTAGGAAATTCATGTAATGTGTGTTCGTCCTGAAGAAGTTCTGAAGTCAGCCTTTTGGGACACTGTTTACCAGTGCTCATGTGGCGACCATTGTGTGGAAGATGGCAGCTCGTTCTCATGGTGGTGTATTGTTTAGAGTAGCATGTTCTGCGGTTTGTCTCAGTTAACCACATGTTGTGTCTCAACAACCTCTTTGAGACCAGCGGAGGAAAAAAAAACAAAACATACGTTCAAAGGAAAACTGAGGGTCTTGGCTCTCATTCTCTGAGACAAACCAGATCAGATCAAGGCTGTTTACCTTTATATATCCTATGTATATACGAACAGATAATTTTCCAATGTTGTGCAACTTCAATGACAAAAAATGAAAGTTACCTCGTCAATATACACTGCTAAGGGGTTATGGTTAACCAACGTCACACTCTTTAAAATGTCATCTTTAGCATAAACATTCATGAATAGTACTGTTGTTCAGGTAGTATTTTATTTTTTTAAAGAAACCTCGTTTACATTTTGCCTTCCCCTGATTTTAAATTAAGAGGACTTGATCAACTAACATTCCCAGAGAGTGAGTACTAAATGTGTGTGCGGTTTTAAAAAATTTGATCCAGAGGCATTAAATGTTGAGGAGGCTAATAATCTCTTTGATGAAAACAAAATGTCACTATTCCCACTATGTATAACCCCAGGTCGCTCCAAATCTGCCTGTAGCTCCCACAGAAGCTCCAAATCGGTCCAAATATATTAACACGAGTGGTGAACACGTGCTTTGCAGTCTTTTAATTCTCCTATGCCTCCTCCTTACCCAAATAACAGCAGCCACCTGTACACAAGCAGATTGCACCTGCCTTTCAAATGTAATAAACACAGACACAAACACAGTTGGTGCCGTTGCTTTCAGGCTTGATAAATCACATTTCATATTCTGAGTTTGAGTATTTGCATTTTCTCCTCTCTGTATTTTGCACATTTGGGTAAAAATGTCCCACTTTGCATATTTATGAAGGAATAGGTGCAAAATTTACTGAGTGTGATGCTTGTTAATTTGAAAGATACATTCCTCAGTGTGGACCCACAATAGATCAGTGTGTGCTGTGATTTCAAGTTTGCATGTTTTTCTACACTCAAACCTTTAGTATGTCAAGCCAGAGTGTGCCACCTGGAACACATCCTCTAATCAAGATACTGTTTATAGATAACACTTTAGAATATCAGTAGTAATACATTTCACAATGTAATAATTGTGCTTGGAAGCCTGTAGGGAAAAATAATTACTGTGTAATCCAATGGAAATCTACTTTTTATATCATTCAGAGCCACAGGCAAGTTAAGTCCTTCACTTTTGTGAACTCTTAATTGCATCTAGAGGATTGTTTTGATTTATTACAACTTGGATCCTATGTTTCTATGTTTTCCATTGTTTCTGTTGGTTAGGGTAACACTGTACTCAAAAGATTACTGGATCTGGGATTGTGGTTACTTCATTTGAAAGTCGAACAGTGGTGAGCAATTTTCATTCAAAATAATGTGTATAAATCTTGGTGTCCAAATCTTTTCATAGCAAGCAGGGTTCTTGAGCAATGAGAGATTATATTGTAGGCATCCTCACTTTCTCTTTTTTGGAACTAAAATGATTACAAAATAGTCAAATTATATGTTATAATACACCAGAATTCGCCTTTAGCAGAGTTAAAATGTTCAAATACTTCTGCGATATAGGTCAGGTGTTTGAATTTGAGGGGAATTTCGCCCTTGGATTGTCAGGCCTGTAACCAACCATGAGATGTGGGGGTGTTTTCTCCATGATCAAATATAGAGATATTCAGTTTCTCCAGGCTGCCAATAAATGGGAGCCTAGAGAAAAGAATGCTAAACCTGAAGAACAGAGACGTCTATCACTCACCCGTAGCACTTGGCCTATTTTCTCCACATTTAACGGGGTCTTACAGAGTGTATAGGATGCATTGGAATGCAAAGAAAGAATGAAAGGAAGCCTCTTCCTTGTGGCGGGGGTCCCCAAAAGGATACGGACATAAACTAAAGTGGAGGGTAAAGCCCTTTACTTCATCTCCATCACATACACAAAGACATCATTGCACAGACACACACACACTCTCAGACACACAAATGCAAAAAAAAAGTGCCCTACTCTCGCTCACGCTGTCTTTCACAAATATACACACATATATTAACCTCTCTTTCTTCCTCTCTCCTTCTTGCCCCTCCCCTATTTCACACACACTCTCACATGCACAAACACAGACTTAATGTGGTACCCAAAAACAGACACACACTCGCACACAAACATTCCCCCCCAGTTGAAACAGGTCCTCTACACAGAGGCTGGAGGAGAAAATAGGGGGTGGAATTAAAAGTGCTGAGTGAAAGAGAGAGGAGGAATGGGGAAGAAACAACAACAACAATACAAACTGGGAAAGGAAGTGAGGCTGAAAAGAGGGAGATGTGTTTGAAAGGAGAGAACAAGGTTAGGGGATGGGAAGAGCATGGGGGACCAGAAAAGGCAGCAAAGATGAGGCTGAAAATAGAAAATGTTTTTATTCCTCCTTTTGATGAGAGCATGCATCAGTGGGATGAATGAGTGTGCTGGTGCATTGTAGGGTCCTACAGACTGCAGTAGATCTTGTTGTCTCTGCCGTTGTCTTCAGTATTCACTGTGGCTCTGTGGCTCTACGGCAGGATTGTTCCAATCATGCGTTCTCCTGCTGGACAGTCATTTTAAGGTCTGCATGTTGTCCACACATAACACAGGTGAAGGATTTTTCTGTTAGCATAAACTATGACAAATCCTACAAACAATTCCATAAATCTGTATTGTTCTTGTTGGACTTATTGCTTTGTCTGCAAAACATTTTCCAATCTTTGATGTGAGGACACAAACTTGCTTATATCTACACAACCTTATCATGTATGTGTATAAGTGATGCATTACTAAGGAGGCTTGCCCATGGGCCAGGACGCTTTGTGAGGCCTTGTGAAAGGCTGCCTGAAAGGAGCCGCCAGTCCATGCCCAGCGGATTTAGGGGAGTGAGTTTAGGGGGTCAGCACGGTCGCACTGGGGATAAATGCCTCTCATTGTCTCTTCTAAGGAGATGCTCTCAGTAGGGAGTCTATAAAGCCCCAGTGGCAACACTAACACCCAGAGCTCTGGGGCTTCCCAGGGGAACACCCCGGGACCCCCAGTCAGGGACCGGCTCCCAATTTGTGGGGGAGAAAAACAGCTGAGGGGACCCATGTATGGTTTGGTAGTCTGCTAGCTTCTTCATCAGACAGGGAGTTGTCACAGTGTTGGGTTCATTGGGTTTCTTGTATCGTTACATATTTACTGTCCCCCTGTGGACACGGTGCAGGAACAGGTAAACAAACACATACATAACATTGTAACCACTCAGAGGCTCGCAGAAAATCCCCTGAACCCCCCGAAACACAAAACGACAGAATGAAGTCTTTGTTGCAAATTGGCACAATCTCTTCTTTCCTTTGGGTAGGAAGAGAGACAAGAGCTTTAGGTGTGTATGTGGGCGTACATGCAAGGTTTTATGTTCATGCTTTTACATACATATACATATATACAGACTATATGTAGACTGTGTGTGAATATGTGTTATTATGTATATGCTGTGTGTGTGTGTAGAAAGCGGAGGGGGCAGCGTCTCATGGGATCTTTTGTGGAATGTCTCTGCTCGCCCCGTCTCAAAGCCATGAGATGGGCAAACATGAAATCAAAGTGGAAAAGCCCCACAAAGGGGTGGAAGGAGGATGACTAGGGTCTGGGTGGGGGTAGGAGTAGAGCGGGAGGGAAGGGGTGGCTTGTCCCTGCACCCCAGACCTCAGGAAACACCAGGCCCCACAGCTCCATGAAAAGAACCCTTATGAGGACCTGGCTGTCCTGCCTGCATTGGATTAAGTCCCCAAACCCACAGGCTGCCAGCACGGTACATCTACATCCTATTTTATCACTCACTCTATCACTCACAACCACTTCCGCATGCTTCCCCTTTACGTGAATATTATTTGTCTCATGCATCATGACACTACACTGTTGCTACATTTTTATTATAGCATTTGAAGTTATAATTGATACTCCAATAATCAATGTTTTAATAGATTCAATGGCTATATGTGACATTACAAGGCTCTTACTGATGAGCCCAAACAAAATTATCAACTTGATGCTGTTGTTCTCTTCAACTCATTCACACCAAATATTTTTAGCTCCCAATTTCACTGATCTGGCTGAATGTCAGCGGCGAAATCATCAAAAAACTAAATGCAGTAATAAAGGAGGTTTCTAGCATTGGCAGACAAAGTTAGCTTCTAGTCAATGAGCATAGTAAAAATGTTGTTGATGAGACAAATATTTTTCACGCTGGTGGAGACCAAAACAGAGTATAAAGACGAGGGCTACATCACATGGGCAGAAACGTGATTCAAAGTGACTGTTATTCTTCTGTATATGATGTATTTGGAGAACGTCAGTGCTGTGGGTACAGTTTGTTTTACTTTGTTGATAATATGCTGCGAAAAATTCTCTCGTAGTTTTCTGATATGTGAATATTCTCACACCAAAATTAACTTTATCGTAATTGACATGTCTCCTCTACTAACTAAATGACTACAGATATGACATGCAAACAGAGAGAGAACTAATGAAAGGGACTGTGCGGTGGGTATCTTAACAATTACACTGTAAAACGTGTATCACCTTGCTGAAAGGGCTTTTGTGGCTTTTGCCCGCAGGGTATTGCTCTCTACTCTGGTGCTCTGTTACAGAATTACAAATGTCTTTATGTCATCTTCATTTAGCATGCCTCTGAATAATATACACTACAGTATGCATATATTTAACTCCCTGTCAGCTTCTTAAGCCTTCGCTTACACAATACGTTGCACCCCCCTCCTCTTTCTCATACAGATATACTATTCGCACACAGTTGCAATCACTGAGCATCTTAAATTAAAGGGATGTCATGCTCCAAATAGGATCTCCCGTTCTTCTAGTGGTAATGATGTACTATATTGCTCATAATGGGTGATGCTAGCCGAGTGGCTGTATTTTGGGAGACTGATGCCATAGGTGTTTGGACGGTTGAGAGAATAAGAGAGAAATAGCACGAAAATGAAAGCAAAAGAATCAATTATTAATTTGAAGGAAAATAAATGAATTGGAGAAATAGATTTTGTGGTATGTGTGTGAATAGAGAATATGAATGACTACATGTAGTCTAGGCACCTCTCACCTATGTGTGTGTGTGTGTGTTTCTTTTGTTTGTTTTTTTGTCTTCATGTGTTAAAGACTGGGGGCGGATGTGACAAAACCTTTGTAGCCTTGTAGTTCTCTGTGTCACTAGACCCCGGGACCTTCAATCTCAAAGTGACGTTTTGGAAGGTGCGAGGTGAAGGTGCATGCCTGCTCTCTAAATCTTTCGGCCCATGCTGCTATGAAACAATCCCGCGGCAGGTCGTTTATGCTGGGGAGGAGGGGTAAAACAGACTTCTTTTGTTCAATGCAGCCTTTACCACATTAACCCCCAAACAGCCTTTATGTTAACATCTTTGTGTGTGTGTGTGTGTGTGTGTGTGTGTGTGCGTGTGTGTGATCCCGCAAGCTTTTTGCGGTATGCTGCGCAAAAAAACAACTGCAAACTTTCACTGTTATAGCAGTGACTCTGTGTCGATGCAGAAACCGTAAAGGTTTCAACACACGCTCAGCTTCTTCTGCAGCGGCCTTCGCTACAGTGTCGGGGAGCAATTGCATTTCCGGCCTGTGAGGAGTTCTATAAGAAAGGGTAGGACTGGGTTCTGTAGCTAGTTTCTGTTTCAGTCCGTTTCCAAGATGGCATAATATGTACATTTGTTATCATTAACCTAATGCATTAGGGAAATGCAGGGCTACATTTGTAGGTTGGGTTAATCGATGGTTGAAATCTAAAATTAAAAAAAATATGTAAAAATGTGGCATTGCTTTTTGATTCAGAGAGAGAAACTTAGTTTGGAGTCTATAAGTTGTACATTTACTTGGCTACATCAGCTTTTTGTTCTGAACTAACACAGTCCAAAAACCTTGAGGACAAAATTTTACTGTAATTTTCAGAACAGACTTTCACTGTAACCATGTCAAAAAAAAAGAGAATCATGCAGGTATAAGATCTTTCCAAGGACCTAACAAACAGTTCCAACACCATCCTGCCTCTTCTGGCCATGGACACCCTATTAGGTCACCAATATGAGGTCACCTCTGTTTACTGCCCACCTCCAACCAGCCGATTCAGCCCAAAGGGTGTGTGTGTGTGTGTGTGTGTGTGTGTGTGTGTGTGTGTGTGTGTGTGTGTGTGTGTGTGTGTGTACATGTACAGTATATGTGCCAATTAGTGTCCCACTCCAGACTGATTACACATTACTTTTGCTGTAGAGTGGAGGGGGAAAAAAAAGGTCAGAATTACCTGTGCGTGTGTGTGCACACGCCTGCGTGTTTATCCTGCTAGGCCTGTGATGTCAGCGCTGTCTGGCGACAGACTGATTAATGTCTGAATGTTTTCCAGCTATTTACCCCGGAGCCTGCACACTGAGCACTCACATTCACAGGGCACAGGGAGAGAATGATGGAAGGGAAGAACGGATAAGAAAAAGAAAAGCAAAGAATAACGATAGGTTGACAGACTGAGACATACAGACAAGAAATTGAGAGAAATGCTATAAAGAAATGGAAAACTGCAGTAGGAGGTTGTGGGACAGCATCTGCTTTTATTAAGATGGGCTTTACAGTCATTCTGACTTCCTCTTACTTGACGACTAATCTAACGTCCAAAGTTTCACAGATAGTGGGCCTGTCCAGAGCCGTTAGCCAGAGAACAGAACAACGACAGCACTTGTAATAGGACTGCCTGACTCATGTGTAATAAGGGGAGCCTTGTGATGACAGGGTTCAACAATTATTAATGGAGTCTCCAGGCTGTACTCAAGACTCTTTGGCACCGAAAACTCACTTTTCGAACATTTCTTTCTTACATGTCATGTTCTCCAATTCACACCCTCATGATCCTTTTCTACTCGCTCTTCCTCAATGTCTTCCTGTCTTCTGTCTCCACGCTTCCACGCCGCTCGGAAATTGTTGAGATGGCTGAAGGATGGTCGTGCTAAATGCTTTGTTAAAGCAGTTTTGTTGGATAAAATGCAAAAAAAAAAGTCATTATGATGACGGGAGCGTGTTGTCAAAGTCGCAGGGAGAGTAGGAGGGAGCAGGACAGAAGTGGTGGTCGTGCTGTACTGCATAGAGAAGCAGGCATTTGTTCCGTGATTAGCCAGGAACCAGATCTCAACTCCTCTGCTGTAGTCTGGAGTTAATTAGCAGAGCTATTATCAAGCCGTGTTCATCCGCTCAGACGAGCAGACAGTGGCTCTAATCTAACCGCACTCTGACGCAGTCTGGGGATCTAATATATTAGATTTGTTAACTAACACTGTGAAATGGTTGCATCCACCCTACTTCAAAACAGCATCATAGATTAAAGCGTTCAGAGGAAGTGATGCCAGAGTGCCGTTTGGTTGACTGACTGTATGAGCTACAGCTTTTATCTCATAGAAACATTTGACCTCTTTACACGCTAGGGTTGCATGGGTCCATAATAGAGGTTGTCATTAATGAAGAGTATCTCTTCTTATTTTTTCTCTCCTTTTTAAAAAAAAAAATTTATCTCCAGCTACATTAGCAACTGTCCCGATTGTGTCTCCTCGGACTTAGACATCACAGCCACACCAAATCTCCTGGAAGCACGAGGCAAGGGGGTAAGAATTCGGCTTAGCTGAGAGACAGCATGGATTTCGGGCCCCTGCAGAATCCCCTCCTCCCGTCTCTGTTTCTCTCTCTCTCTCGCTAACTTTTCATTCTGTGCCATGAAAGATTTACTGTAATCTGGCAGATCAAAGGCGAGCATCGCAATCCTATTCGCCTAATCCAGTTTGATGGTGATTTTTGCACATGTAATAACACTGGCAAAAAGAGAGATCGCTTTTAAGCCAAGTTTTTTTTCCTCCCCCTGTGTTATAGAAATAACCATATTTATGAAAATCGAGTCAAAGTCAGAACTATTTTAGTCTCTGATTACATATTAAATTAACAGTCATGTCAGAATTAATCATATACTAACTTTTTGCAGTATCTGCTTTGCAGTTTCATTTTATTTTTTTATTCTTATGTTCTATTTGATCTTCATTATCATTGCTATTGTTCTTTAAGAATTTTAGACGCCTTTTTTTTCTCCCTCTTATTGCCACTCAGCAAAAGGATTTGCCACGTTTCATCATCAAAACGTTATTCTTAGACTGAACAAGACATATCCAGACTGGGGTTCAATGACCCCTAGGGGTTTATTAGAGAGTTTAATCAAGTCCCCTTTCATATTGCATCTGACAACTGAGTCATATTTTCACAGCCCTCAAAGATGTTAACTCATTTGGCTAAATAGGAAACAATTAGCACTCACATCCCTTTGAGGCATTTTCTAATTCCTCTCCCTGTTTGCTTACTCCTTTAACCCAGTGAAATTCCTTTGAATAGGCAGATGGCAGAAACAACCAGGAAAGACTTTCCTCATTAATCCTCACCTATAATCTCTCCCACAGAAAAGTAAAAAAATTTTAAAATAAAATAAATTAAAAAAAAGCAGAGAAGAAAATATGACCTAGAGGATGCTGCATTTTGCTCTATCCTTAGTGGTTTTCCTAATTTGGAGATGGTTATACTCATCTTTCAAGCTTTCTTGGCTCCATCATTACCCTTCTTTCCCTCCTCTTTTTGGCATTATACTACCTCCTGCCTTCAGCATATATTTGTTTTTTTATCTAGGCACCATTTAATGCAGCTACGTTCTACTTTCTTATCCACTTCTCTGCTCTCTTTCTCCACCTTTTTACTGTGCTTTAGCCTTTGCTTTCACTGTCTGTAATCTTCTTAATTTTATTATCTCTGTCCAACTTTCTCTTATCTTGAGTTTCTCTCTGTCCCTGCATTTGCATATCTATTCTTCTTTCCACAGCTCTGTGTCTTTCTCCCTATGGTGCTCTGCCCCTCAACCATACTGTGGCAGCCCTGTTGCAGTCTTATTTGTCATTCATCCTTCATGCTTTCAAACTGACAGTGTGACAGACAAAACTGCACAACTTCAAT
Source organism: Ctenopoma multispine (assembly GCA_034779795.1). Classification (NCBI taxonomy): domain Eukaryota; kingdom Metazoa; phylum Chordata; class Actinopteri; order Anabantiformes; family Anabantidae; genus Ctenopoma; species Ctenopoma multispine. The sequence continues at coordinate 14,035,549 of JAUYWH010000011.1, read as the reverse complement.
TTTTTTTATCTTTCTCATGCACTACGATTGCTAACATTAACTGGGGCATAACTCATTTTATTTGTTTGTTTCAAATTTGGCATGCAGTTGTGAATAATTTGTTCATTGTGTTTTCTCATCTTGTTGGATACTTTTGCAGAGTAATCTTTGTGTCTTTGAACAGGAAAAAAAAGACACACACACACACGCATTCCTTATGTGCACACAAAAATGAAAAGCAGCCCGACTGCACATACTGGATTAATGTGGAAAACTGTGGTTGCTCAGCCTCAAATTCAAAATGTTTCTTCGGTTTCTGTTTTGTCTCTTTTTTCTTTCATGCAGTCAAAAATTTGATGAATCCATTAGTGAAATGCATACAGTTGGAATGATACATTTTCTGTAATATATTCAGCCTCTAATCCATTGTCATGAGAACTTGTTGCCGACTGAAACTTCAGGGAGTTTCTGCTTTCATGAAACCTGTGGAGTAGATAGCCCCTAGTGGATACTTCAGTAACAACATTTCCTTAAGTTGACTCAGAATACGTGTTCTTTACTAAATAGGTAAGATCTTTTGGGGATATGAGGCTCATAAAGGTGAACTCTTTTGCAATACAAGTTCAGGTGGTTGAAAAAGGTTTCACTTGAATCAAAATGACCTGTGTAGTTCATGTCGCATTGGAAAGGTTTTTAAACAGTTCACATAAATCTCCCCAAAAATTGTGTTTAGTTCTTCAGCTGCCAGATGTCATTCATGACAGATGTCCTTAAATTGTATGTGTACTTGGAACTGCTTAATGATATACATTATACGGTATCATTGCATGCAAAGTTAGAAACGGGATCTGTGCTCTGGCTAAATCAGCTCCAACCAGAACAAAATATGATGTATTACCAATAAAAACGTTTCGTCCTCTGTCAGAAAATCTTTTCATTCACTTCTGTTTATATTCAGGTTTATTTTAAGCAGGCACCCAGTACCATTGGTCTTGTGCATGTACTGAGAAATCTGGCTTATTGTTTCACATTTCTGTTTTGTTTCGACGTCATTTCACAGTTTATTTAGCATTTCACCTCCAGTTTATTTACTTTGGCGTGATGTTGGGATTGTGTTCTCTTTCAACAGCTGTCACGGGGAGAAAGAAATGAAAGCACGTTTGATGGCCCATGAGCAGTTGTCAGGAAGATGGATAGATGGATGGATAGCTAGACAGAGGTATAAGATGGACGATTTGATGGGATGGACATGTGGGGAGATGATCATCAGGCATTTATGGGTAAAATTAGGGCACGCTCCTCTATGTATTATGTAGCTGCAGGGGCGGCGGTATGGACGTGTGCGTTTTTGTATGTCTGTGTGTATAAGTGAAAGTGTGTGTGTGTGTTGCAGAGTACCTGTCACTGAACAGGAATGATTAATGGGCTCCTGCCACATGAAGGGGCTACAGACTAAACCCACAACCGTAACTGGAGCATGGCATCTCTCACCTTATCCTCCTCCTTTCCCCGTCCTCTTACTCTTCCGTCTCCTTTGCTTGTCCCTCCTACTTACAACAGGCTTGTTTTTACACCTGCTTGCAGGCAGGGAAGTGTTTTTTTTTCTTTCTTTTCAGCAAGCTGTGCATCTGCAGCGTGGTAAAACTGGGCGGCACCGTGTAGAATCGACCGTTAATGGGAGCGGAAGAGAAGTGCAACAGAGCAAAATATTTAAATGTTCATGTTTGACATGACAAATAAAAACACGAGCTAATCGATGATTGATGAGCTCATGTATTCCCAGATCACACAGTCAGTCACACAGGTCACTATTGTGTGTTTTGGGTGGAGTTTGGAGGACATGAGGGTGTTTGAAAGTTTTAATGTGGCCTTCCTCTCCTGACTTGGTGAGCTCAGTGCTCCAGCTGTCCCACAGTTGGAAGGTCTTTGGGGTCAATGTTTTGGATGACTGCAGATGTACCGGTGGTGTTGAGCCATTTGGTTTTAGTAATTCTAGCTGGTCAACAGCAGTGTGCGGCAGGTGCCTCATACGCCAGAGGAGGGGACGATGACGACGGGTGGCTTGAATCACTTTTGGGCAGATGCATTGGCACCGTACCAGAGGTGAAAAATGTGTGTGTCTCAGTGTCTGTGTGCTCACTGGATACATGTGATTAATGAACATTTGGTTGAATGTAGACAGGCATACTAGAGTGTGACAGACACTGACCCCTTTCCTCTCGGTATAGAGAGAATGTGGAAAGTTATGCCAGAGGGACACCTGTCTTTTCTGTTTCACCAAGGCAGCTCTGATAGTGTTTCAGTTGCTGGTATTGTTTAATATACAGTCAGGAAGCAGTGAGACAGTGGTTTGTGTTCATCCTGGTCTTGGGCCGGATGGGGGCCAACACAATGAATCATCATGTGGATCCTGTGAACCAGGATTGATTAGCCAGATGTTAACCAAAGTGGAAGATAATCACAATGAATGTCACAGTGTGCTAAAAGGATATCGCCCATTTTCCATGAGTTTTTTCTTTGAAATCACTTATTTGACGCCGTTTCAGATTTATATTCTGTATTCAGACATTTTGAGAAATTACTACCAAACTGCAAGTTTACAGCATTAAACTAAAGTCTAGAGACACTTTCCAGTTGCCACCAATTCCTCATTTATATTAAATACTCGTCCATGCACATGCAGATCTAGTTGATTAGATAAGGAAGGATTGTGGATCCCGGGTTTCTCTATGATGATGGTTCAAGACAGTAGCTTCAAATCTTAGCATGATACGTTTTCCATTAGCTTTTTTTTTTTAACTTTGTGTTTTTGTCATTTAATGTCCTTCAGTGTAGTCTACTTTGTAATGCTATGAACAGTAGCCACATGTCTTTCCTAAAGACTAGAAGCTAGCAGGCATTGGAAAACCTTGTTCCCAGAAAGTTCAGCATGAGGAAAACCTGGTAGCCTCAAAGCCTCAATGATGGAATCATCTATACAGCACAAGTTTGAGTTCAAATAAGCTTACTCTGTAACTGTTCAGAATGTTTTCGTAGTGTCCACATACATGTATTCATACAGTATTTTCCCTGTTTGTGTGAACATGTCTCTGTAACTCCGTGAGTCCCCCCTCGATTTCAGAGTGTTGAGGTCCAGCTTTGTGAGCAGAGCCGATAAGAACACACAGAATGTGAAAGACTTCAGCTCCCTGCCCTCACATAAACAGCTTTACTCCTTCGTATCCACTTTGTAAAGTTTCTCTATTGAATCAACTTCTCCATGTCCGTTGTTATTAGTGGCAGTGTGGAAGGCGGCCTATGCATATGGTGTCCAGCAGGGCAAATGAAAGTCGACGGAGACAGATCTTCTCCTCTTTCAGCCCATGAATGGAGAGGGATTTAAAATTTCAGAGAAGATGCTGAAAAGAAAACTCAAAGGGAAGTTAAGATGGATGAAAGCGGATTCTTGGCACGCTTAGTATCGTCCATTTAATTTTGCATTTTACATCATTTTTTGACTTGTGAGGGTTTATAAAAAATACTCTTACTCTTAATATTTCTTACTAGCTGCTACAGCGGGGGAAATAAGTATTTGACACATCAGCATTTTTATCAGTAAGGGGATTTCTAAGTGGGCTATTGATGCA
>JAUYWH010000011.1:14017539-14031844 GCA_034779795.1 Ctenopoma multispine | reverse complement strand
TGAGTCATGGCAACTGGACTTCTTTCTTCCAAGTAGAGACGTTTCGTTCTGCATCCACAGAACTTTATCAATCTGTAGAAATTCGTAGAAAAGCCTTTGTTGGTGATTACAGCTTCTAGATGCCCCTTGTATGGAGAGACCAGTCGTGTCTGATCGTGAACATGATATCACAGCACGATTTCACACATAATTTAACCCCAGCAGGCCCAAAGGTCACAAGCACAAACATAAACACAAACAAATGCACTCATCTTCGGATATTGTGTCCATCTTGATTCCACACTCCACATTTATAGAAAATGAGCTCATGGTTTGGAGCTCCACTTGCACACTACACATGCCATTCCTATCCTCTGATGGAGTAAGCTTTATTTGAGGGAGAATGGATCATAATCACTGTGCGCCTCTGTCTGCTTGTTATCCACTCCCGCCACCACCACTACTGACAAGCACAATCCCACCTGTGCTCTGCCAATCCTGAGGCATCACGGAGAACAGTTTGGGCAGAATCGCTTTATGGGAAAAGAGATCAACAGCAAAGGGGGAGAAAAAAAAACTGGCCAGGAATGTTTGAGGTAATGGGTAGTGAGAGAAAGAGGAAAGGAGATGAGAATGTAATTTGGAGTTACAAGCATCACATGGCAATTCCTGGGTGGTGAGAGTGAGCATTGCTGGTTCCCTGCAGACTGGTCTTCTCTTATCTCCAATGTGGCGTACTCTTCATTGATAATGGCCTCTCGTTACAGAGCTTCAGCCTCGGGGAAAGTTTGGATAAGTTACCAGCTCTAGATCCCGTATTGCAGGAGGCTGTCCCTCATCACACAGTGGGAAAGTCATAATGAGAGCGCCAGTCCCCCTTTTTGTACACACACATTTGCATGCGTAAACGTAGATATTTGTAATTGGACACGAGTGCACATGGACAACCCAAACAGCAACATACTCTCCAGCAAGACAAATATTAACACGGACACAAAAATATGCACACCCACTCGTGCAGTTTTACTGGACGCCTGAGTGTCTAGTGCAGAGCAGCCAGGAACAGCTGTGTGTTCAGTCCAGCCAGAGTCCTCTCCAAGTACCAGCGGAGAGACAGACAGTGCCCCCTGCTTAGCCCCATAATCTGGCATAATGCCTTTTGCTGTAACTCAAGCTCTTATGTACAGTGATGGACACGCAGCCAATTCCCATCCAGTCCCATCCTCTGCTCCTCCCCAGCTGGCAGGAACTTCCACCTTACTGATGGTTAACACATTACATCCATGCCAAATACGATTATACCTCCCATAAATGCAATGTGACTGAACCCTTGCACCTCACACGGACAATGACTAAAGGCACCTGTTGTTATACCCATAAGAATGGCATGAGCAGTGACATACACAGGAAGTTCACGTGAAGATGACGTGAAAGAGGGGAAAAAAAAAACATCTTCAAGTGCACACAGAATTTGAGATCTGAGAATGATCTACAGTAGGATATCTGCCAGTAGATGGTCAATAAGCATGTAAAACTACTGTTTTTAGTGCTTCACATATCCATGTTTAATCAAGCTGATGTGTACATGTGCTGTCAGAGCCTGCCAGAATGGAAAAGGTTATCTTCTGGTCAGCAGTTATCAATTTCAGAAACTTGAGCCCCAAGGATCATTGTGTTTTGGGAGAAAGAAACCCGCCTGCAGTGAGCAACATCAGCCTGGGCAGATAAGCATATAAACAGTATACATTCTTCAACATAACACAAACAACTGCATCTCGAACCCCTGTTTCACTAATGTGCATTCAAACATATGCAAATACAAACATAAGCATTTATAACAACGCATGTTTTTATCTGATTTACCTTAGTCTACATGTAGACATATACAGATGCGCACATGCACACACTCACACGCACCAGTATAACCAGCTAGCAGAAATAAGAGCTTCATCCTACTTTTTTCAAAACAGGTTCTTGTTGTCTTTCTGACAGGCCACCCTCCCCACCGCCAAGCTGTCCCACTGAGATAAGCTGGTTGGCATTTTCATCATTCCGGCCGTACTGATTGGACCATTATCATAAGAAAGAGGCTGAGAATCCAGGAGGCCTTCCCCCTGGACGCCGATTCATGTTCAAAGTTGGGATTAGCAATCTTGCCCCTCAAATCCCCTCAAACAAGGCAAAGCAGGCAAATGAAGAATTCAACAGATAACGAAGAAGACTCTTATGACTCAGTAGACGGATGGATGGATGGAACGTGAGCAAATTCTTAGTGGGGGAGAAAAAACTTGAAAGCATGCGGTAAACTTGTAATTTAAAGTTCCCTGCAAAGTGCACCTTTTTTCCACAGAAAAAAAATAAATCTAAAATGTGGATTGTTTAGATTTTTCATTGTGTACAACATTCAGCCCATGGTTTGAATGGCTGATAGATGTGTGAGAATCTGGCAAATCTTTGTGCCAAATATAATTTGCGGTTAGCACTGGAGCATTTGCTTTGAAATGCTGATATAATCAAGGCCAGAAACTGGAAAAGAAACATTTCCACCCTACTTCACATTTTCCCAAAACTCACAAATGGTTGCATTTGTGGTTTGAGAAAACATTTCAGGAACCTTTTTGCGAAGACTGTTGGACCTGCAGTGGTTACTGGCTTCATTTATCCCACTTGTTCCAGAAATAATAAGAACATAATCTGGTATTAGTTCTGTGGTTGGTGGTAGGGAGATTACCTGCATTTTAATTCTGATAACCATCATACGGCATCTTTATGGTTTTTAATATGATGATGATAATAGCCATTTAATGTATTTCTACTGCGCAATACTCTACAGTGTGCTTTAAATCTTTTTTCAATTGTAATAAAACCATTATATCATCAGTATTTCAAACTCTTTCTGTAAAAGTACAGTTTTACGATTCAGGTTTCGATTGGTCCCTTTTTCATTCTGTAACACTTTCTTCAGCCCCAACTGTCTCTTTCCCCACAAACTCATCATAAAGCTTTAGCAGTGCCTCCCTGCCATGTGTCGCTCCAGTAAAACATCAGTGTTAACAGCCCACAGTGACAAACTTATCATTCTCAACAACAGTTGTCACAGACCGAGACAGTTAATTTTATCTCATTCAGTTTTATATATAGAAATATTATGCATCCATAATAATGAGGTATAAATATACTCTGTGCAGCAAAGTTACCCAGATGACACAAATGCTCAAACATAAATTAAGATGATTCTTTGTGAAGCATTGTTTGAAGTGTGTTTTAGATTTAGTACAACACAGCTGCTGGGAGAAGACTATATCGCATCTCTTTGAAAAAGGAGTCGTCACTACAGCTTTCAAGTGGTCTCTTTGTTTAGTCTTTGCTTTGTGTCATCTGACATGTGACACTGTCTCTAAATCTGTGTTTTAAAAAAAAAAAAGTATGCAAAGACTTGTGGGAGAATATAGTAACTTCTCTTCAATGGAAAGAATAGCTCACAAGAAAAGCAAGTCGCTTTGATCTGCTGTGAGTATATTTTCTCATGTAAGATTTATGCTCTACATCTGCATGTTTCCATTCTTATAAAATATGTTGTGTGGTATAAAATGCAAATAAGATGAATCCTAGCAAATGCCAGTAACAGTCTCTTCTGAGGGAGTACAGCAATTGGTTTGAGAATAAGTTGGCCTCTTACAATCAGTACTCTCCTCCCCTTCCATGCTGACATGAAAAGACTCTGTAATATGGAGTAAGCACAAAGCACAGCCCTCTCTGGGTAGCTAAGTGATAGATTATTTAAATTCCAGCCCATAACTCACACGCAAGAGGTTAGAAATCTGAGAACATTGTAATTACACTCTCACCGGGGGAGCTTTGGCTCATCAGCACCCACAGCTCCGAGGTTCAGAGTGAAACCATCCTTAGTCCAGGTTATTAAAAGGACAAACGCTGTGAATTTCATATACCTGAATGAAGTCCCCTTAGGTTATGCAAAGTCATTCTAAGAAGCTGCTGCATTATATTTCTTGCGGTACTTGCTCAATCTCATAGGATGTAATACTGGATAGAAATCTCTTCTAGAATAAGCCATACAAAATTTTCATATGTTAAAAAGCTGTTTTTAAATTGTGGAAATAGTCAAAGTTATGGATTTCCATTCATTTCCATGCTTTTTCCAAAGATCAGATCAGAACCTGTCAACAACCCAGAAACTGAGCAGCCACTGATACAAATGGAGTCATCATTTGACAGGGCCAAAAGATTTTACAATAAAGACACAATACAGAGTAATAGATATTTTTATGGATTAGTCAAATCTTTTTGCAGCTACTTTCTTTCTACAAGTTTTTGTGTTTTTCTAAGAGAGTTTCTAACAAACTGAGGGACAGTTAATCAGAATTCAGTCTTAATACTTCCCATCACCATCACTACTGAAAAAGGACATCCAGTGATGATAATTGGTCTTTTATTAGAAAAATAATCCATAAACTGTTAAATAATTTAAAGATTATGAAAGAACATACTAGTGAAATTCGTTTTAGGAGTAACTACTCTCCTCTCTTCTCTGCTCTGGTAGCAGGAACAGTCAAAATGAGTCATTTTAATATTTAATGTTCATCACATATTCAGTTTCTTTATTATTACACAAAAGAGAAACTTTCAAAGTCATTATACTGTTTTACACTATATTCACAGCTAATACAGCTTAAATCGTCTGCACTTATATCTTATGTTGTGTTTTTCTACCTTAATAGTTCTCAAAGCACTTTACACAGCTTCTCATTCATCCTCATTCATTGTACATATGACAGGAGGAGCCAGGAATCAATCCACCGACCCCCACGATTGGTGGATGACCTGAGCCACAGAAAAAACATCTTCAGTTTAATTTCATAAGTTCATTAATCCTTTTTCCGAAAATTCCAAACAGCTCAGCATTAGCATCAACTCAGGGTCTTCAGTGGTTGTCCCCACATAAATCTGGAGGTCATCATTGATCATGATGATGATGATCATCATTTGCACATCTGTCATCTTAAATTTTTTTTTACAGTTTTGTGAGACTTTTCTTTTCGTGCCACCTTTGCTTAGAATTTCTTCCCAACTTGGCCCCCAATTTGGCTTTCTTTCTTTTTTTTTTGTTTCTAGCATCACACAAGGTTGTGACAGTTGAAGCCACAGAGGTCAGCAATGGTAAATACTAACATCTCAGCACAAAAATGATTTGATCAGCATTAATAAAAGCACACACAAAAAAAATCTGGATTCTATTATATATCTATATATACTATACTTATAATATAGATTCCTGAGTTATTAGCACATAATCAACAGCTTTATCACTCTATTAACATTTTTTGCCACTGCTACACTCAGCAGAGAAAATCACAGTATTATTCACAATACAGTGCAAATTAATTACATCAACAAATGCAGTGGCTTGCAGCATGACAATAATTCATGCCAGAGAAGCCATACAGTACATGATTAACATTCAGTGAATTAAAATTACTGTAATTATTCCTGCCAATACAGAGTATATTAAAAAAACCAAAGGAAATATCAGTACGGGGTGGTATTGCATATGCAAATGAAATAAGGGAATATGCTCAATTATAAATTAACACATAAAAAATATTGTGAGTAAAGCTTACACTGTACAAGAAGTCATTTACAGAATTAACAGTTACAGATTGCTTCATGACCAGTTATGAAGGTTAATGAAATGAAGATTAAAGATGTTTAACATGAAGGAAATGTTCCTGTGCACGTGCTCAAGGCACATGTCTGTTTTTGCTTTGTGTTCATACGTGTGCGTTTCTGTCTGTCCCATTCTATGGCTGTGTCTGGTAGTCTGCCTATACGCTAAATCAATCCAGATGAGTGTAGTGTAGCTGTAGCATACAGCAGCTGTTTTGCTGTATTAGTGATTTATCATTTGATTAACTAGAACAATGCACCCTAACATATGGCAGTGCTGCATTTAAAACCCTGGCACACTTAAAACCACATTAAACCAAAATGTTAAATAAAAAACACTTGAGTTTATTGTTTCATATTGTTCCCCACTCTGTATGGAAGTTAAGTCCTCTTGCAACTGCCTTTTCGTGGGATGCAGCTCCCTTAAGTGAGAAGAAAAGGGATTCCACTTGATTCATATTAATGTGTAACGGTTTACGGGCAAAGCTTATCTTTTAATGTTTGCCTCCCCCTGCTTTTGCAATCACGTTAAGCAGCTCTGCAAGCCTCTACACGATGTTTGCATTACAGTTACACATAAGAAAATATCACGTGTGCAAGGATTAGAGTTAAGTGAAGGCTAAACCCGTACCTGGATCACATTAGACGTTGCAAACCGGCTGGTATTGCATGGTGTGCAAAGCAGATTTATTAATACGCTAGCCTGTTCAAAGAACAAGTGGAAGAGTTTTAATTTTTTAAAATAGCAGTAGTTAACGACACTAACATATTGCATACAGGTGAATTATGACTGTGTTGGGTTTCTAAACATTATGAACATATGTGAATGTGACACTTGACTTAGTTGTTTCATTGTTGTTTCATATAGTTGGGTAGATCTTGTACAAATTAGTCATACCCAGACAATCCGCTCATGAGGCATCCCAATCAGGTGCAGAAAGAGCAGCGAGTCTCTTCCAAACTCCTTACCCTGTCTGTAAGGGTAAGCCCTGTTCCTTTGAGTACGTTTCCATGATTTCTCTCCTTTGGTCTATTACCCAAAGTGCATTATGATAGTTGAGGCCCAATGCGTAGGTCTTTAGTTAGAAGAGGAATCTTTTCTGCCATCGTAAGTGAGTGTTTTGTAATTCAACAAGACCACCTTCTCTAGTTAAACTAATTGATTTCGTCAACATCATTTTAATTCACTTATTGGATTTTCTAAACTTCTGACCTTAGCTTTCTTGCCATTAGCAACTAGACCCAAATAGCTTTGATTAGGTTTTGAAATTCACGACCAGTACTGAATCACAATCTAATGAAATGCTTTCTAACCTTTAACACTATCAGTGAATGATGTTGCTGTTGAAAACTATTCAAAAGGAAATTTTAAAATATTGTGTGTTGTGTTGATTTTGTCTCCTTTGAGGTCCTACACACATCTATCGATCGTCCTCCATCTTTGCTTGTGCTTAAAGCTTTCCCATTGATGTGTGCAAGACCTTCCAATCACTTTTATGATCTCCCAGTTTTAACCTCCATTGTGTATTCATTCCCGCCCCAGTAAAATCTACGTCCTCCTCCTTTCTTGCTGAATTGCGCAGTCACCACCTGGTCTCCATTCAGTTATTGATTGCCGCAGGCTATGGTGATCAGCTGGGTCTGCCTTGGTATTTAGCATTTATAATGCCCCAGTGCTTCAAAAGAGGCCTCCATAAATACTGTCAGCCTTCCCTATACCGCCAAAATGTCTGCATGATCCTCCATCAGCATTCACAGGAGATCAAGTTAACCCACCGGAGAAAAGGCCAAGCTGCACATAAGGGTTCTCTTCAGGGACTTTGTCCTTTATCATTATGATTATGTGTCAACACTGTGCCCCTTGCCCTCTCCTCTTTTGGAATCAGCCAATTTAGGTGTACCCTAGTTATTCCTGCCTTCTTTCTTGACAGTTTGCATATCCAAAGTTGCCAATCAAGCCTGAAAAACTCTCTATGGCCCTTATTTTCTTCCTATCCGCCAGAATCCATCATTCATGACACAACAAGACAAAAGGGGGTTGTACCGCTGGAGGGTAGCTGGTCGGTTGGGAGGGGTAGTGTATGAGGTGTATAGGACAGGCTGTTACGGTGGAACTACCCCATTCTCTGGTTTCCAGAGCCAGGCAGAAGGGTTAATGACAAGTTGAATGGTTTTCTGTCCCTTCTTCTGAGCTTGTGTTATAGCTGGAGATAGGGCTTCCATTGTTGTCTTGTGTTAAAGTGCAGTGGGACAATGAGGACCTCAAAGTTCAGGGCTTACCTCTGAAGGCCCAATCTGTTTTTCATGTGCAATGGGGTGTGCTGGCACTCCAGGTCTGTTCAATGCACTCTTTGATTCTGCTTTGGGTTGCAGTGACAAAGGAAGAGAAAGTGAGTGCATGTGGGTGGAGATGGGGATTAGGGCAGGCATCAATCTTTAACCTGTGCACTGTGGACACCAAATGCAGCTGAACTCTGACAGTGAATCACACTGCTCTCTCTACCTCTAGTAAGGTTCAGCACAGGTGGTTAACAAATTGCAGTTTCATTAGTTTTGCCCCATCACAGTCTCCTGGTCAAGGACTATCACAAATGAGTCAGTCATAATTGGCAATGTTTAAAATCCACTTTAAGAATTTCTCTAATGCTTTGAAAACCTGATTGGTATTGAGACTTACAGCCATATAAATAACAATCATTCTGCAGCCTTTGCTGTGCTTAATCAAATCCACATGGTAATAAATTTTACACTGCAAGCCCCATTACTTCTAATTGGGTCCTAATTTGGCAAATATACATCATGAGTGACGTGGGGTAGTTAGGCTTTTTAGAGATTTTAGGTAAAGGTGAGACTGAATAATCGACTGAATTTTGGCTGATCCGTCATGCTCCCACCAGCAAAGCGAATTTTAAACTGATATCTTCTCATCTAGAGCTAAAACCAACATGCCACACAAACGGGCCAAAAGAAATGGCCCTTTGTGAGGCATGTAGCTGCTTGAAGAAGTTTTATTTCCAGTTAATGATTCTTATTTGGTTTTTCCTGCCCCCATCAACCCCAGCACACTGACATTCCATGACGTCTACAGCTACAGTATGTCCTTTAATTACCGATAAGTGCAAATTGTTTGTTCTGTTTTATGGTCGTGCCAAGTTTTCAGTATTTTGACAGACTAGTTTTTACTAGCTGAAGCTAAGATTGATGGAGCACTAAACCCATTCAATGAGCATAACAATCAAAGCATAGTCCCTTAGTATTAGTCTTGGCCAGTGTCTTTGGGTTGAGGTAAAGATGAGAAGCAGACAAAGGACATCATTTGTCAACCCTAAAACTTTTTCCTGCACCAGTATGTACATTTAACTTTATGTAGTTTTTACATTAATGGCAATTAGTGAGTAACACTCATTTTCAAGATGGTGAAGTGTCAATATTGTGTGCTGCTGAATAAAGTAAGAACTTCAGAATGTCAGATTTACTGCATATGAAAGCACTGTCTTCACTCCACGAGTACAGAAGACAAGGGAAAAATGAAAAATGGATAACAAATGATGGTAAAGAACTTCTCCATTAACCATAATGTTCTGCTATTACCCTTTTTTTTACTGCACATTAAGTGGGCAAAGGGCTGTGCAGGGCTCTGGTGAGAGAGTATATCTAAGGCTATTGTGTCTCTGCTCCTTCTACCATTCCATCTTTCCTGAAAAGAACCCAGAAGTTTCACTGGAGTCACCAGCAGGTCCCATGTCTCATCCTTTAATACGCAAAATGCCCAATTATTTCCCTTCTTACTGAGTTGCATGGCCTAATTGGAGCCAAACCTTAGGCAGCAGTGCAAGTATAGACTCGAAGAGGAGGAGCAGGAAGGAATCTGTCATGGAGAGTTTTTTTTTATTTTGACAGTGAAAGTTTCTTTTCAATGGACATTTCTGCCCCTTACCCCACCCCCATCCACCTCTAATACCTCTCATTCCCACTGGCAAAGACAATGTGTTTTTACAACAGCTCATTAATGACAGAATGACTGATTTCATGTTTCTTTTAAAGGAAGCTGAGTCCCATTGTTGAGCCACTGTTTCCAGTGGAAAGTTGGTTCATTTGAGGTGATTGTTGTGGCTTATGTCCTTTCAGAGTGGGGGAAAACCTCTTTCATTCTGCTTACTTGCATTAGCATCCAAATATCCCCAAGTGATTTACTGGCGTTCTCTAAAGAAATATACTGTAATTTGCATTTGACTTGGTTATTCTTAACTCCAACACAACAATGAGTGTATGCAGCCTTTATTGATTATATATAACATTTGTGTTTTAAATGATGAAGTTAAATATACTCACACTGTGTTAAAATTAAGCATCTACATATAAACATGGATGTTACCACAAAAATAAGATATGCTACTCAGCATGGTATTTAACCATTTTTTGTCTTTGTTTTAGAAGACTCTAGAAGTGATTATGCTACCAATTATCTTAATATCTGACAGTTGCATTATTGTATCCTATATATTACAAAAATAAAACTGCACTGGCCATCTTATTTCCTATTTATGTAGTATTCTATACAAATGCATATAAAATGTCTTTACCCTTAAAAGTCCATATTTTCTGAATATTCTCAAAGGATACGATTTACCACTGTGCTTAAGGGATCAAAGTATCTCATTGTATTCACGTATCAAATTCTAGTTGAAGAATTGATTGAACTCTGAATGACTTGTCCATTCTGATTCACTGGCTTTTTGTGTGTTTATAATATGTGAGAGTGAGGTTTCATTAGGTTTTCACTGTGAATGAGCTTTACTGAGTATCTGTTTAGCGCACAACAATTTAATTCTGATTTTAAATTAGTTTAAGTTCAGTCAAATGTGGCCTGATGTGCCCTACTTTGAACATCTCAGTTCTGCATTGTGTTATTTGACACCAAACAGTGGTGTTTTTATACTGTAATTGTAGGTCTACAGATCTAAACGAAGTAAAGTGACCTCTACATGGTGGTTATCTTGGGGTCATGACATGTGGAAGTGGGACACAGCTGGTGCCCACAGCCTGATGAAGGAGATGAGATGACAGTTCAGGAACCAAATGACCCTGCTGTCCACCTGCTACCTTTAAAACTCACCCCGGTACTGGGGAGTTCCTGCTGAGTGCCACCATGGCAACCAAATAACTTCCCACTGATTGGCCAAGCTGTTAAATTAGCACATTGGACATCTTCATAGAGTCGTTAGCATATAAAGAAGTGAAATGAGGGCACAGAGGCAAGATTGTCTGGGCTGTCCCCTGCAGGGCCTCTAGTCCTGTATAATGACCGCTGAGCACCTTGCTGGGGTGCCTGAACATGGACAACAAGGTGCTTGCTCTGTCAGTAATTTGCCACTACTTCCTGCAGGCTATACTGGGAGGGTAGAACAGTCTCTAGGAGGGCATGTACAGGGCCTGTGGGATTAGCTGTGAGACAGTGCCCCGAGGTAGAGAGAGGCCAAAGAGTGCAAGATCAGCCACATCGTCACCAATTCTTTCACTCTTATTGTCAACCACTGGCCATATCGTACCGTTTCCACATTCACCATCTTCTCCGCCTTTTGCTACATGTGTGGGCTCACAGTGACAGACCTCAAATAATACTGCTCTGCAAGGTTTACAGTTTAACCGCTTCAACTCAGGGTCCAAAGGTCAAACAGTAGGCAGTCAATAGGCGACAGAAGGATCAATTCTTATCATCAATCTTAATGAGTTGAGACTTCATTAAAAGCTAGTTTCTGTTAATGAGAAGCATTTCCCAGGGTCTGATTGCATTTACCGTTATCTCAATAGTGAATGTACCAAGAGTTCTTATTGATCCTACACAACCGAAGTACCGAGTGCCATCAACAATTCCCGTTTCTGTCAGTAAAGATTCTCTGTAACTGTGCAGAGAACTTATCAATAAAGGTTGCTGTAACAGTAGAAATCTTATCTTACTTACTTGTTCCACATTTCTTTTTAAAGAGGTCTTCTTATTTTGTTTATTGGTACATATAAAACTGGCCAAATATGGACTGCTGCAAGGGCAAAAAGATTTAACTGTGATCCAAACAAGCCAGAACACATGTGCTGTCAAAGAGTTTGAAGTATCACACAACCAATACAACACGTATGGTTCCACTTGGATTCCCTGCCTCTGTCTACTTTCCTAGGAAGGAATGATGGCTACATATTGATTTTATTTTCTTCCCTGTAAGCAGTAATTTTCTGAATGTCAGACTTATATAGCCAGCAATACAGTGTTCACGTTCCTGTTGAAGACAGTAGCGGTGTGATAGCATTAAGTCTAAGGTTAGAAAAAACTGATGTATTTCCATCTCCTGTTATCTACTTAAACTGTTCATTTCTATATCTAATTTTCTTTACTGACTTTGAGCAATGACATAATATTTGCTGTCTGATGCCATCTTTTTGTGTGTCTGGATCCTAATGATTTCTTTAATTAAAAGACTGGGAGATGTGGCAGCCATAGAACAATAGCCCTCAGTGACTGCACCTCCCATGGTGCAATTAGCTCTGGATACAACATCCTGGTGTGTCCTGCAGCTTGCACCTGAGACTAATGACTGTGTAATCTGTTATCAATTACCTCTCCTTTAGCTCTCACATCCTCCACATCCCTGCCTGTCCTTCACTATCCCATCCTCCCTTACATTTCATTGTAAAATGTCCTCATCACTTCATTAACACCCAGTATTTTGCCTCTGTAACCCTTTTATCCCTCAAACCATCCCCTGATTCTCAAACATTCCACTCTGTTTTCACAGGGCTTTGTTTACTTCCTGTATCCTGAATTCACCCTTGGGCTCCACAGAGAACTCTTTCAAGTGTTTCAAGTAGTCTAGGGCACCAAGCTCCCTCTTCACTGCTCTCCCTCTATTGTCCGAACACTGCTGTACCTTTTATTTTTACGCTGGGCACTTCACTCACTAGCAAAGTAGATATCATGTTCTTTCAGTGACACTTGTTTTCTATTTGGTGGGGAATGTTCTTGACTCCTTACCCCTCACCAAAAGCTGTTTCCTTTTATCTGAATACAGAGAGACCCTTTCAATTTTGGCTTAGAGACAGACACAATTGGGAATATTCAAGATGAAGAGAAGGGTGTTTTTGGAATGGTAATTATTAACATCTAATCTTCCAAAAGCGCGTAATAGTCCACAACAGTGGAGGATTTAACAATAGATGGCCTCTCACTTTTAAAGTGCTTAGTGATAACTAGTTTGTGAGAGAGTTTTTAATCTTCTGTGCTGAATATGCTGTATGATAATCATCACCAGTTAAAATCAGTTCTCCAAAACATTTGTTTTCTTGGCTAATAATGTTCTGACCTTTTCCTCAGCCTAGTTTGTCCCCTCTCAAATCCTCCCATTTTTCATTCTCCCATTGTAGCATCATCACCCCTCCTCACAGCAACCCCTAAAGTGAAGGAGGAAGTTTCCAGATGGTTTAGCACTTGTCAGGGTGACTTCGGTGACCCCAGATGCTGTCCAGATGCAGGTCATCAACGGGGTGCAGGATACTGTCCAAGTGACTTACGGCATGCTGTAAAAAGCTGCAGTGGAAAGAAAGGAGAGAGGGTAAACTCTAAACTCCACTTTGCAGAATGAGCCAAATAGGCATGAAATGCCTTGAAGATTGAGTTCCTCATTAATGTGTTTGGTTTTCCTTTAATGTTGTAGCAGCTCGTTTTTGAGAAAGTTGACACATTAGTCGGAGGGTTGTCACTAGAGGTTCTGTTCTGGATCAAAGCATTAAGTGGCAAGTTAAGGTTTCCAAATTTGGCTGAATTATTGCCCCTAGCCAGTGAAGGGATAAAAATTGCTGCAAATATGCTCATGTTAACACCTGCAATGTGTTTTAGGTTTGGTGGAGCTTTGGCTGTATTGGACGCTCTTGCCAAACATTGCGGAACATTAACTTTTGAAGTGGAGTGAATTACCTTCACGTAAGCTCTAAACAGGAGCCCAAAGTCACTTTCATGTATGATTAAGACTCTTCAGGCAGAATATAATCACTTTTTGTTTGGCCATTTATTTGATGACTGCTGAATTTCCAAGTGAAGCACAATTAGCTCCAGTGAAGTGATCAAATGATGCATAAAAGGACTGATGCCCAGGGAGCAAGTGCAGAGGTGTAGAATAACTCGGCAGCATTGTACCATCTCCTTTGCTTTAAAACACTTTATGTGCTTATGTTTTTCTTTCTTAATTAACCGGGGCTGTTTCAATGGTCCCAGTGTGCCATATGACTGGACTAATAGAAAAAAAGGTTCTCTAATGGACTGAGGGCAGGGTATATTACTTTGCCCTTCAAACTGCCCCCCACTATACCCCTCAACCAAACCACAGCCCATTCTTTAAACAACACCTATAAAAGCCAGCGAACTATAGGAATATGTTTGCCATATGGCCTTTGAATGTAAGGGGGGGGCATAAAGCATAAAGGAGTTGAGTGGTGTGTGAGTGTGTTGAAGGGGGTGTCCTCAAAATTCCCAAAGCTGCATGGGGGCTACGGAGAAGTCTGGTGGCAGTGTGAACATTATCCAGACGTGTGTGTGTGTGTGTGTGTGTGTGTGTGTGTGTGTGTGTGTGTGTGTGTGTGTGTGTGTGTGTGTGTG